>OY757933.1:48072696-48076595 GCA_963585895.1 Sepioteuthis lessoniana
CCAAATAAGAAGATAAGCAAAAAATAATAAATATACTGAATATAGCTATTATTTTTTATTGTTGTATTAACGCACCTACAAAAAGTTTTGTTTCGGAAGGTTATTTTCTAAACTTTAAATATATTTAGAGATTCGATGTGTAGAATAGCTATGGATTCATTTTTCATATGAATGTGAATTGTTTTGTTGAGGTGTTAGCCAGAATTATTGATATGTGAATCATTGATATTTCCCATAGAACAGCACTCTTTATAAATAGAAAATCGGTTTGCCGACTGGTTGTCCTGTCATTGATGTTTTCGCATGCATTTATCTTGAATTCTTTGAATCTTGTAGTGGTGGGGGGCGTATTCGTGGTGAAATGGTTAAAACGATCGACTGCAAACTCGTAGTGAGCGAGTTCCTTTTCGACTCGGGCTATTACGTTCACTTTTGGGCAAATACCCCTGGGAAAGGTATGAATCCCCTTATCCTCCCAGCTATGCGTTAAAAAGTACCACTACTCTTCTTCTAGGAGACTGGCTTTGGTATAAAATAACCTACAAGGGTTGATATACCATTAAACAGAGAAACCAAACCAACCAAACCTTGAATATGGTCCTTTGAAATATATCATCATCATCATGTCGTGCCGCTAGAACGGATATCCCTGACCTTCTCTCGCCACCCCTACCTATCGTTCATCGCCTCTGGCAGGTCTTCAAGGTTACATCCCGTATCCTCACATAGCTGCTGTATATATGTTCGAGCTGGTCGTCCTGCTTTTGCTCGGCCATATGTGGGGGTCCATATGAGTACATCACTTATGAGCTTGTCCTTGCTTCTCCAGCAGAGTCCTACATGTCTGGTTCGTCTTACTTGGACAGTTTTCGTGATGAGAGGCAGGTGGCTGAATAGTTTGTGCCTTGTGGGGTGTTGCCGCCAGTGTTATATACTGACATAATAAATATGCTTATATACACATATACATGTTCATGCAGCATCATAACGACACAATAAATGACAGATGCACGATGATAAAGACGCAGTAATAAACGACGCACACAGAAAGACGCAGGAAGACTTCTTTATAAAATATTTTACCTCTCACTTTATTTGTAAGGTTTCGAAAAGGGTTACTCAAAGTTTGCGTGTGAGAGGGAGCTGGAGGCCGAACAAAACTGAAATATTTTGACCCCAACGTTATGGCCGTCAGCGTTGTGTCTTTCTCGTTCTCCATTGCTGCTCAACCGGAGCCTTAGAGTTCACTCTCCTTGGTGCTGGCTTTCCCTACTACATCTCGCCTACTCCGTCTGCAACTGTGCTGCTTGACCTCAGCTCTACTCGCCTCTGTCTCCAACTGTCCTCAATTCCTCGGCCTTATATCACCTTCAAACTCCCACGCGGTGATATGGACACGCCTCCGCAACTTCTTCCGATATCTAGCGACCGGGATGTGTCACTTCCGCTAACTTTGGAATGCCCTGGTTGATTGTCATCGAGCGGAAATAACTGTCATGCAGTTCAGAGGTCACTCTCTTCCTGTGCGTCAGTCTATGAGAGTATAATGGGACTTTTTTTTTTACCCCGTCCCATTTCATCAGCCAATTCCAACCCACGCGATTTCCTCTCACAACTGCCACTAGAATGTGTCACTTCCTTCCGGTGCATCACCTTGAATGGCATTTTTGGCCAAGTCAAAAGGTCAAAACATAACACCAGGACTTGTTCAGTATTGCTCGAGAAATTCTTGTGTAATTGCCGTCTAGCTTTTCTCCAGCCGTTTTGTTAGCGTCCAAGTAATGCATCTATACAGTTGTATCGACACAACCACTGCCTGGAAGAAACTGCGTTTGGTAATTCCTTGTAATTCTTATAATTGCTGATACATAGAGGACACCCTACTTATTTACCGACAAGAACTTAATGTAGGAAAGATCACAGACATACTTAACTTAATTGAACCTATCTTAAAGTTCACACATGAATTAGAAACCAACCACACTTTACCTTTCTTAGATATTTTATTTACAAGAAATAATGACAAATTAGAATTTACAGTATTCTGCGAATCCACTAGTGAAAAAAAAACTATATACATTTTTATTCACCCCAATAACACCAACACTAAAAAGAGAATTATTAAAGGAACTTTAGGTCCTCTGCACTTGCTCCACTACATACAGAGATGATCCTATTTACCTAACCCCACCGCTCAATTTTAAAGCGAACTTTAACAGGTGGACCTCTGGGCGTTTTCTGCAAATTTAATAGTTTTCTTTTTATTTATTTTTATTCATTTATAATTTTAAATTTATTTATTTATTTATTCGTTCCCTACAAATGCTTGGAAAATGGAAGTAATATTTTCCATCTTTATTTGCGTTCAGATTTTCTCGGAGAAAAACGACTCATTAAAAATACTATTTTTAATTATTGTAATATTTTTGGATAATAAGTGTATAAAAACACTCCTAAATTCGAATAAAATACTCTCTGAAAATTTTAAACCAATTAGTGGTATAAAACTTGAGATTATCGGTTAGTAACAAGCATTTACATTTTTATTTATATAGATATATAATCAAAAGTGGAAATTTTCTGATTAACGGGGTTTATATTCTTTGCAGTACCCTAAGAAGATGACTTAATGATAAGGGAATATACAATATTCCTTGCATATATATATATATATATGTCTGTATGTGTGTTTGTATGTATGTACGTGTCTGTATGTCTGTGCGTGTGTCTGAAATGCTATTTCTTTAAAAGTCAGTTTAAGTTTTGTTGAAAAATAGAAACTACTAAGTATTTTCTTGTAAGAAAGGATAATATTTGATGGAGCATAAATATTCTCCAATACTTACATTAGAAGAATGGAAATTTCATCCTATTTACCCAACCCCTCCGCTCGGGCAGGATATGGCACAAGGTCAATTTTTAAGCGGAGTTTAGCAGGTTTGAATTCAGATGTTTTTTTCTCCTAGACTAGTTGCCTCACCAAGGCTGAAGAAACCAGTCTGCCCTACTATTTACCCATAGCTGGAGGGAGAATAATTGGATTCATACCTTTCTCAGGGGTATTAGTGCTATGTGAAATGCAATCAGTCTCGTCCAGGATTTGAACTCGTGTCGCCGTGTCTATTTCCTACGACGATAACCATTACACCACGGGAACCTCACATTGATGATGAATTTAATTTCATAGAAAATTCTTTTTTTAACCTTCTTCTTCTTCTTGAAACTTTTATACAATTCCGAAAATCTCATGCCCTCAAAATCCACCAAAGAAAACAATCTCAAACCGCCGTCAATACACCTCCTGATATATTAGAAATTCCCCCGAAAAACATAATTTTACCCTGGAATTCTTCTACTAAATTTATAGAAAATGATTTAAATAACCTTGGTAATAAAACTGCAACTTATCCTCGAAAACCGTTTTCGTTACATGCTTAACACGATATCTCGACGACATATTCAATCAAATGCTGGCGTCTATTCTATTCCTTGCAATAACAGTAAAATCAAATTCTTAAAACTTTTTAAACATTCTACATGAGCCCAAACGTGACATTAGTTTAGACAATTTAATCAATGTGCTATTCCTACGTATATCGATAACAAACCATGACTTCACTTTCAATCCAGCTACAATGTTGCTAATAACTAAAATAAAAGATTGTAACAATTTTTCGGAGTCCGCGCGATTTCACTTTAATCCTTCCTTGATACTCGCCCAGGATTTTCACTCTATACTTTTTCTTAGGTAAATAAATCTAAATAGCAACATCTCATTTTAATTACTTTTTTCTCCTCACATATTTTTACTTCCTTGAGCCCCATATATTAAAGATGAATTTAATATATGAAGTCCAAGATTATTTTCTCTTCGTTTCACCATTTTCTTAAAAAATAAA
>OY757933.1:48076795-48134295 GCA_963585895.1 Sepioteuthis lessoniana
GATTGTGAGAATGTAATTTATTGCCCGTGGATACAATGATGGATATTTCCGTAAGCTGACAAGATCAACAAATTACCGGAAAAAGACGGAAGTATGTAAGTTTCTATAGCCAGCCATATACAGAAGAAAATGCGAGGCGAAGAGGATGTTCTTATTTCCGCATGGGACTTGAAAAGAAAATAGAAGGGAGAGATCCGCTGGCCACTCAGCTCTCCTGTGTGTGTTCTCCGGCCGTCGCACTACTTCCCCAAAAGAGTCCTCGCCACAGAAAAGGATGGGTGGGAACTCTCTCTGACTGTTTTCCTACTTCACACAAACGTTGCCGTCGAAAAATAAAAATATAAGTTCTTTTTTTATATATCTACGGGTCCTGAGTTGTTTTGGTAAGCTGTTCAATATGCAATATATTGACCACAGTTGACTGGCAATAGATTCATCTGGTATCTAATCACGCGTATTGTTGTACTCCCTACATAATAGATTCGCCCGCCTCTAGAAATACACGTCAACGAGAGCGTCCGACGGAGTTCACCAATCAGCGTGACACAATCACCTGAAATACCGTTTGTGTAGTGGACATATAGTCACTACCCCAGGGAACTCTCAGCTTCTTATCAACTAACTACTGTTTAACCATGTTCTTTTCTATCTTGTTTCTGTTACTCTATGTTTCTCTTTTGTTATATTTTTTTTTTATCCACCCTTTCTGTGTTTCCCCGTGTCTTTCATTTGTCAGCATCATAACACTTATAAAGTTAAAGAAGAATTCCTACCAGCTGTGTCAGCCTTACCGTAGTTTTTTACCATTTGGACTTTAACGAAACCCCTTGTAGATAAAAAAAAAAGCTAAATGGTAAAAACAAATAATGTCTAGTTCTGTTCTCAACAAATCCTTGAAGAAGTATCTGCAAAAAGCAGATACACGGCTACATAAAACTCAACTTATCAACTAGCCAAGTAATACAGAGATAGGGTATTGATTTGAAGACTCCTTTTGACAGTTGTCGATGAAGCAGCAGAAGTCGGACACTGAAAAAAAAATCTTAGAAAATGCACCTGGTTATCTAAAGTAAATAAAACACAGGTGTCCTCCAACGGAAATGCCATGTAAATTGCATGGATTGCTCACTAGAAAGAAAGACTGATTAATTGCCTTGTGTGGGTGTTATCACATTATAAACGACGATTGACAGCTTTCAAGTTCTGTCTTCGATCAAGTGACAATTTTCGACTTAAAATCATTTAAATAGCCCAGTCGTCTGGAGTTGTAGATTAAGCCAACTGTACCTCTGCTGAGGGGGAAAGACCCACGCAGCTAATGAGTGTCTTCTGTATGTGATAAAACTAACTCAAGGTTAGATTCTAATCCTGGAACTTTGTGGAAAGGAGAATATTCCTTCATTGCCATGACTTCTTGGTCCACTCTGACCCGAAGTGGTCGTACGTCTAAGGATCAAATCTATGGGTCTAATTGGACTATGTAATTATATACTACATTTGAAACTGATTAAATAGGTTCAAATAAACTATTCATATCGAATCTAAATATAGCATATCAATGATTGAAACTATTTTAGCATCGCAAATAGAATTATTAATGATAGTAATTCTTGAAAACATTTAACTGTGTACAAACAATATTCGTGCTATAAACCATTCAATTGAGTGTAAACAATTGATCTCTTGGTGGTTAAAAATAATCTTGCCTTCTAACTATTCACTTAAGAATCATATCTAATAACTGTCAACGCAGGATTTGGCATTAAATAACCCAAAAGTGTTGGTATGCTCTTAAATCAAATAAACTAAACAACAGAAAATATAACACTTGGAGCTTCCCTGTATATTTTATAATGTGTCTTTTACTTTTTAGAATATCCCTTGTTTGAATATATCGGATCGAAGGCTCCAATGAATTCAGTAAAATACGTTTTCGAAAGATGTAGAAATTACTATAAAATTCTATTTTAAGATTCTGTTTTTATATTTATGAAAATATTTTCTCTTGATAAAAAAAAGTGTTCTTGATGATTTGAATTATTAAAAAAAAAATGAAAAAGTGTCGTTATGAGTAATGTAGAAAGACGTAATTTCACAACAATTGCCTCTTAATGAACATAAATATCTTTGAAAAGACAACAAAAAGAAACATTTATTTTAAATTGGGAACTTTTTTAATCAATCCCGGCCTTAGAATATTTTTTTAGACATTATCGAATTTTAGAATTTTCTTGATATTTTTCAATCATAAACCTGAAAAACAGACACCATGACGTCTTTAAAAGGCGACATTGTGTTTTGTTTAAAAAATCGATTCACAGAATTGAACTTGGTTAGTTTCTTGGGTTTTATGTCATATGAGCCCTCTAGGTTATTCAATGTCATATTCTCTTTTATGTATATATATATATATATATATATTTACTAACCTACTATCTACCAGCATTCACGGTTACCAGGAAAAAAAGGAAAAAAAAAACGCCAGGAACAAGAGATAAAAATATCTCGAATCACCGGCCGGGGGGGAAAATAAAAAAATTCATTGGAAAAAAAAAAAAGGCCAACGCCGTCACACCAGTTGAAAGAAATCAAGATATATGCAGTCTATTGGTCAAAAGAAAAATAAAACCCACCGTAAAATGCTGTAATGCTACAATTATAAGAGTGCTCTGCACTAGTGGAGCCAATTACAAAATTAACTTAAATCGCGAGTCGGTATTCTCCTACTAAAGTTTGACCTCAACGGACCATCATAGAGTATATATATATATATATATATATATATATATATATATATATATATATATAATATATATATTACTTTAAAACGAATAGTTTGAGAGTAACCTTCTTAAAAGAACAAGACCTCATTTTTTTAAATGCTTTCAGGTTTTGCTATAAATTGTTAGCACAAAATGGAATTGTTTCACGCATTACTAGATGGCGTTATTAGTTTAATTGATGGGACCCTAACAGATACTAATATTGCGGGATAGAGTGGACATCGTAGTTATGCTAATAAATGGGAACTCATCATTCCCCAAAGCTTAAGGACTGGAGCCTCACCATCAGATGCAGTTTAGTTGGGGTTACAATTTTTACCTTTAAACAGAGATGCAGAAAGGGTATTCTTCAGCCCAAGATAGCCAGCTTTAAGATTGAGGGTAACCTAGAAGAAACTCTTTTTAAATACTTTAGCATTTTGTTTGTTTATTTCCTGAATAAAATATATGTTTGTGTTTTATTCAAATTTATTTTATTTGAATGCCGGTTATTCAAGTGAAAGAAGAAAAGAATTTAAAACAAACGAATTGATTTGATGCAAAAATAAAATAAAGAATATGAACAATTTAAGAGAAGGGTAATCTAAACTTTCGTCCAACCTTTTAAAATATTAAACGGCAGAAAGAAAATTCTACCAAGGACATATAAAAATATTCAATAAAAAAGAAACGAAAAATGAATTAAAGAAAATGAAACTAGGGATATAGCAAGAGACAAAAACTCATTAATGAAACATCAAAGTTATAAACTTCACTATGTGGCACATTTATAAGGGTTTGACTTTCACCAGCTAAAACTCTAATAATTTAATTTAGTATCAACCAATAAAGTAATTTGTTTGTAAACAGCTAAATAGTTTCAAGTATATTTGATGATTAAACATTTATATTTGACCCATAGATGGGGCAATTAGCAGTACTAGCACTCCGGGCTAAGGTTTGGTTTGGAAGAAATAACAATGAAAGTGTATTCGACATTTTCCAAAGTTCCAAGACTTCAGCCTCACCATGAAATGACTTAGTGTCATGTACAAGACAATTGTTGAGGGACTATCAATCCTCAGCAGTAATACAGTCGATGTATTCTACAGCCCCAGTCGACTGGTATGGGGGAAAGAGGCGTAAAAGAATTGTCTTATCATAATATGTTGGGAGTATAAAAACTGTAATCTTACTTTTTCTGAAATTAAGGTATTTTTACATACTTCGGTTTAACCTCCTCTTTTTCAGATGCGTTTAATAACTGTTCTGATCAAACCTGAATTTGCATCCCTGGTGCTTGAAATGCTTCAGCTATGGTATAGAAATAACAACGTGTCACACCCATTGGTTTCGGGGTGGGAATAAAGAAGTTCAAAACAGGGGTGGTTAAAGATGAACCCCTGAGTGGAAAGCATTCAAAACTGAGGTCTGACTTGGTTTGGTTCGGTTTGGTTTTATGGCACATCAAACTTTGTATATTATTCAATGCCAAATCAATTGTTATACAAATAAAGTTTTATTTGAAGCAACTCAGTTTAGCAGTTGTAAATTTTTTGTTTACTCAGTTAAATGTAAAAAAAACAATTCTATTTCACACAATTACAATTTCATTGGCCTATTGAGTATAAGTGTTCGCCAATGGTCAGGGGAGACCAGCGTTCAATCCCACGTCGAGTCAGACCAATGACTCAAAAAAGGGTACTTGATGCCGCCTTGATTAACACTCAACATTATAAAGTAATGATCAAGAGTAAAGTGGAGCAATTCATGGAATGAAGTAGCAACCTTCTCTACACCTCGGTGTTGTACGTATTGAAAAGGGAGCCTTCGGGTCACCTTCGACTAAAGTCGCTAACTTGCTTACTTACTTATAAGTACTCAGTTTAAATCTCAAAAACACTTCTGTTTCTAACAATTCTATTCAAAGTAAATATACAGCCTAGTTCTATTAGACCCATTGATAGGATTTTATCAGTTATTACCACTCCTGAGTGATGGCAATACAGGGATACTCCGCATTCCCCAAAGCTCCAGCGTTACTGGAGCCTCACTATCAGATTGTCCCTTTGTCATATCTAAGACAATCGTTAAGGAGTTTTAACCCATCAGCAGAGATGCAGTCGTTGTATTTTGCAGCCCCAGCTGAGTGGGGCAAGGACTCGAGGTCATCATCGAGCGTGAAAAGGGAGGTGGGATGTGGCGATTGCCAGTTGACCGTTAGAATGATTACAAGATCACTGGATATGAAAAGAAGAGTGTTTAGAATGCTGTCACTGAAAATTTGAGCAGGTTTTAAAAGTAACTGAACTGGGTGTGCTGTGCATCCGCAAGTTTCTGATTAAGAGGAAGATTACTGCAATGGAACACCCTACCTAATAGCCTGATCTTGCTCCCCTGTGAATTTTTTCCCAAAACCCAAGAGGTTAATCGAAGGGAAACCCTTCTGAAGATATGAAAGCCAAGGAATGTTCCCAAAGAATCATTCCAACTGTGCATAGACGCCTGGCAGAAAAATGGGAAATTGCATTAGACTCGAGGGGGATTAATTGGAAGAGTTATACATGTAATTTGTTGTTTGAAATTGAGATTAATTTTTTGAGACACCAGTCCCTTTCAATTTTTTGACAAACCTCGTATATATATATATATATATATATATATGGTAATTTTTGCTAAATCTAAAAAGACGATAAAAATAAGTGGAAAAATGGATGAACCAAAACACTAATAATAGAATTAATAATGATATATCGACCTTATTTTTAAAAGACTTCATGAAAATATATTATTCCTTCTTTATTTTTCTGTCATTCTAATGAAGTTTTCTAAAATAAAAACAAAATATCATTATTAAATCTGCTGTCAGTGTTTTGCTTTATCCCCTTTTCCTTTTATTTTTCTCATATATATATTGTCACGTGGTCTCCCACTGAGAGAAGAGAAATAAGGAATTACTATTATCCCTCCGCGTTTGAATTAGCTAAAAAGAGGGAATCTAGCTCAATACCTTAATTAACAAATCCAGGTCAGAATGAAAGCCAACAGATGGGTGCACCTCTGTGACCGAGTGAAAGAGATAGTGGTCCAAAGAATCGCCTGACAGGGGAAGGAAGAAGATAGAAGCTATATGATTGGCTAGAACCCTAAGGCGGAAGTGGAAGCTCCTTCTGTCAACAGAAATAGGTTAAAGAAAATCAGTTTTGGAACAGAGGTCGTCGTGAACAGATGGGGGCGAATCTCGCGCCAAACTCCGGGAGAAGACGGAAAGTGTCTTGGACAAGAGAACCCATACCTTCAAGCCAGAACTATATATGAAATAAAGTCCGTCAGCCCGTAAAAGAGAAAATACTCTCCGAAGGAACCTGCCGAAAAGATAATTAAATTTAAGTCTGTTTCTCCCTACACCCAATTATGTACTCTCTCTCTCTCTTTTTAAAGAAAAACTAAAGAAGAAAGAAAAGAAAAAAAGAAAAGCATTTATAGTTGTGTACTATCCGCTGATAATATAGCTGACACATTGAATATGTGTATCCACGTGTATATTAAAAAGATTGTTACACTTTAATGTTCCCACGTGTTGAAGTTGTTCATTTGTGTTGAAGTTGTTCATTTGCTATCAAATCGTTTGTTTCATGTTTGTTTTCAGCTTCTTTCGCCTTAAAATATTCTCGCCTAAATTGTCCTATTCTTTCCTCTAAAAATATTATACGGGAAACCGGAGTTGTCGACTACTATAGTTAATATCATTATATCTAAACCTAGAGGTCCATATCTTCCATTTTTCTAGGGATAGGAAGAGCTAGTGGCCTAGTGGGTGTATGTATAATGTTAAATTTGGAAAGCTCTTGCCAACGGCGGTCAGTCTGGCCTCAAATCAACTCCCACATAATATGCCAGTTTCATATATATCCGAGAAAGGACTCTGAACAAGGAGTTATTCTACGAGGGATCAAGTACCAGACCACCCCGTGTTCACACGTGCGAAAAATAAACTCCCCGTTTGGTGATAACAATATTTAAATCCACCAGTCCCCATACGCTTTTTAAATGGTTGCTCATCCGGGGTTCTTCTTATTTTAATTTGCCGTCACAATATATATATATATATATATATTACTAATCAAATATCTACCAGTAATCACGGTATCAGAAAAAAACCAAAAAACCCCTGCCCAGGGACAAGAGAAAAAATGTCTCGAGTCACGGTCCAGAGGAAAAAGAAAAAAGTTTTTTGGGTAAAAAAGAAAGAAAAGACCAACCTCGTTCTACTCCTTGAAAAAAATCAAGGGGTACTAAGTCAGTGGCCAAAAGAAAACCAAAAAACCCTCCGCGAATACTGCAATGCTACGATTACTAAAGTGCTCAACATTAAACAATGGAGCCAAATATAGAATTAACTTAAATCGCTAGTCGAAAATCTTCTACTAAAGTTTCACCTTAACGGATCGTCAGGAAGTTTCGCCTACGTCAATCAAAGGAGAAAATTGCTTTGCCTTTATTCACCAAAAACCTCTACCTATCCTAGAATTTGCATAAAAAAAAAAAAAAAAAAAAAAAAAAATAAATAAATAAATAAATTCCTGTGGTTCGAAAAAAATAAAAATTCCTATGGTTCGAAAAAAAAAAAAAAAAAAAAACCCTCTACTATTCCTAATTATATAGTAACCACGCTCTTTTGTGTTTACAACTATTAAACACCTCCGATCTTTTGTTTAGCATATTCTTACTTTTACAATCTGCTATACACAATTTTTCCTCCATACAAAGATTACAGGTTCTATTACCTGCCCTATATTTGCGGCATTTCTTTATTACTTCCCATTTCATTATCGGATCTACTCCTTGTTTTTCCCTAAGCTCCCACACATAACTAGATAACGCAGTGCTATGCCTGTATCTTTCGTGCGCGAAACTTGTTCTATGATTATAGTACCTAGTTTTAAAATCCCCTTGGGTCGACCCAAATATATCTTTTTATCAGTCTTATTATTCAGATCACTATATACCTCTACTTTATACACTACACACTCCTGTTTACACTTGCCCTCCAGAGGACACCTAACCTTATCCCGACAGTTGCATTTGTCAATCACCTTCTGCTTCTTTTTACCTAATTTGGCTATATTACTCCTATTTATTATTCCGTTAATATTAGGCATGCAACTGTAACTTAATTTAATACAATTCTTATTAAATATCTTATGTAATTGACTCCCACTAGGGAAGTTTCTTTTTAATATCTTGAAGAACTCCTTTCCCAAGTTATTAACTACTTCCATGTTGTAAGGGGGATTAAACCATAAGATTTTTCTAGGTCTATTTCTCCTACCTTGTGTATCAATTCTACCCCTGTTCTTATATTCTAACTTGACCCTATATCCGTCATTTTTTAGAGCCTCCTCATATTCCTGCTTAGTTCGTTCAAAAATTTCCCTGCTTGAGGAGTTATTAGATAATCTATGCTCTATTCCTTTAGGTACATGTTTAAAAACCTGCATTGGGTGATTAGATCCCCTGTTTACATAACGTAGATCCTGGTTCCTTTTTCTAAATGGAGACACTGTTCCACTATATAAGTTTAAAGTAATATCAAGATAATTAGTTATTTTTAAATCCGTTGTTACATCTAACCTAAATCCAAAGTCATCAAACAGCTTATACAATTTTTTCCTAATCCCATCACACTTCCTCGGCGTGCTTTTATCCACTATAATCAGCCCGTCGTCTCTATACAATCCGTGTTTATTCGGGTCCATAATCTTATTAATGTTATATAGTAATACACATCCGACGAGTTCACAAATTTCCGCACCATCATATGCCCCGATCGAAACGTCAAAATTTCCCCCCTCCCCTTTTTTTATCCATACACTATCTTCATAATATAACAATGTTTTCCGACAATGCTTAATTATTTCTACCTTATCTAGAGGTATAACTATATATTCTTTAGCTAAATTTAACGCCTTATCCAACGTCTTTTCATTTATAGAAGGGTAAAAATCCTTTATATCATACTTAATAAAGGAGCACCTATTATCCTTCTCACACTCCTCAAACCACTTAATACAGTCATTAGTGCTCCTCCACTGGTTGATGCTCAACGCCCTTCTAAGTGATTCACATATTTCTTGTACGATTATCTTACTAATCCTACCTATTTGAGTCTTGGCCGGGTTAATGAGTCTACATTCCGGATTTGTCTTGAAATTACTTTTGTGGTCTTTTATAGTAATAAAACAATTCTTGCTATTATATTTTTCTACTCTATCAACAATGCCTAATTTATGCGCCAACATCTTTGCTTCCTCATTTAACTCTTTTTCTAAATTAGGTGGTCCCTTCTTATAATTCTTAACCACCTCCTTACGAATCATTTGTCTATATTTTTCCTTTTCTATCTTATATAAATTGCCCGACTTATCTGACTTTACAAATATTTTTCCGGACTCCTTAATTTTCCTCATATCCTCATACATTTTTTGTTGAATATTATTGCGCATCTTCCTAAATTTTATCTCCTTAACCATTCCTATCATCTCAGCCTCAAATTTTTCCATCTCTTTGATATGGGGGGGGGGTGTTTCGTGGTTTTTAAACCCATATTTCTCCCTTCCCTCTTTATCTCTATAGTTAATTGTATTGAGAAAAAAATATGCTTTCCACCTCATATTTTTTATAAAGGATTCTATCCTCCTCAACAGAACTAACTTATACTGATGCCTATCAGGTATTGGTATGTTCTTGTATGAATAACTTATGTTCGCTCTCTCCATAGTAACAAGAGCAAAGAAAGTGCTCAATGGACAACTCCAGAGCTTCAATATTACTAATCAAATATCTACCAGTAATCACGGTATCAGAAAAAAAACCAAAAAACCCCTGCCCAGGGACAAGAGAAAAAAATGTCTCGAGTCACGGTCCAGAGGAAAAAGAAAAAAGTTTTTTGGGTAAAAAAGAAAGAAAAGACCAACCTCGTTCTACTCCTTGAAAAAAATCAAGGGGTACTAAGTCAGTGGCCAAAAGAAAACCAAAAAACCCTCCGCGAATACTGCAATGCTACGATTACTAAAGTGCTCAACATTAAACAATGGAGCCAAATATAGAATTAACTTAAATCGCTAGTCGAAAATCTTCTACTAAAGTTTCACCTTAACGGATCGTCAGGAAGTTTCGCCTACGTCAATCAAAGGAGAAAATTGCTTTGCCTTTATTCACCAAAAACCTCTACCTATCCTAGAATTTGCATAAAAAAAAAAAAAAAAAAAAAAAAAAAAATAAATAAATAAATAAATTCCTGTGGTTCGAAAAAAATAAAATTCCTATGGTTCGAAAAAAAAAAAAAAAAAAAAAACCCTCTACTATTTCCTAATTATATAGTAACCACGCTCTTTTGTGTTTACAACTATTAAACACCTCCGATCTTTTGTTTAGCATATTCTTACTTTTACAATCTGCTATACACAATTTTTCCTCCATACAAAGATTACAGGTTCTATTACCTGCCCTATATTTGCGGCATTTCTTTATTACTTCCCATTTCATTATCGGATCTACTCCTTGTTTTTCCCTAAGCTCCCACACATAACTAGATAACGCAGTGCTATGCCTGTATCTTTCGTGCGCGAAACTTGTTCTATGATTATAGTACCTAGTTTTAAAATCCCCTTGGGTCGACCCAAAATATATCTTTTTATCAGTCTTATTATTCAGATCACTATATACCTCTACTTTATACACTACACACTCCTGTTTACACTTGCCCTCCAGAGGACACCTAACCTTATCCCGACAGTTGCATTTGTCAATCACCTTCTGCTTCTTTTTACCTAATTTGGCTATATTACTCCTATTTATTATTCCGTTAATATTAGGCATGCAACTGTAACTTAATTTAATACAATTCTTATTAAATATCTTATGTAATTGACTCCCACTAGGGAAGTTTCTTTTTAATATCTTGAAGAACTCCTTTCCCAAGTTATTAACTACTTCCATGTTGTAAGGGGGATTAAACCATAAGATTTTTTCTAGGTCTATTTTCTCCTACCTTGTGTATCAATTCTACCCCCTGTTCTTATATTCTAACTTGACCCTATATCCGTCATTTTTTAGAGCCTCCTCATATTCCTGCTTAGTTCGTTCAAAAATTTCCCTGCTTGAGGAGTTATTAGATAATCTATGCTCTATTCCTTTAGGTACATGTTTAAAAACCTGCATTGGGTGATTAGATCCCCTGTTTACATAACGTAGATCCTGGTTCCTTTTTCTAAATGGAGACACTGTTCCACTATATAAGTTTAAAGTAATATCAAGATAATTAGTTATTTTTAAATCCGTTGTTACATCTAACCTAAATCCAAAGTCATCAAACAGCTTATACAATTTTTTCCTAATCCCATCACACTTCCTCGGCGTGCTTTTATCCACTATAATCAGCCCGTCGTCTCTATACAATCCGTGTTTATTCGGGTCCATAATCTTATTAATGTTATATAGTAATACACATCCGACGAGTTCACAAATTTCCGCACCATCATATGCCCCGATCGAAACGTCAAAATTTCCCCCCTAGAGGTATATAGTGATCTGAATAATAAGACTGATAAAAAGATATATTTTGGGTCGACCCAAGGGGATTTTAAAACTAGGTACTATAATCATAGAACAAGTTTCGCGCACGAAAGATACAGGCATAGCACTGCGTTATCTAGTTATGTGTGGGAGCTTAGGGAAAAACAAGGAGTAGATCCGATAATGAAATGGGAAGTAATAAAGAAAGCCGCAAATATAGGGCAGGTAATAGAACCTGTAATCTTTGTATGGAGGAAAAATTGTGTATAGCAGATTGTAAAAGTAAGAATATGCTAAACAAAAGATCGGAGGTGTTTAATAGTTGTAAACACAAAAGAGCGTGGTTACTATATAATTAGGAAATAGTAGAGGGTTTTTTTTTTTTTTTTTTTCGAACCATAGGAATTTTTATTTTTTTCGAACCACAGGAATTTATTTTTTTTTTTTTTTTTTTTTTTTTTTTTTTATGCAAATTCTAGGATAGGTAGAGGTTTTTGGTGAATAAAGGCAAAGCAATTTTCTCCTTTGATTGACGTAGGCGAAACTTCCTGACGATCCGTTAAGGTGAAACTTTAGTAGAAGATTTTCGACTAGCGATTTAAGTTAATTCTATATATATATATATATATATATTTGTGTGTATATGGATTACTAGATCTGGACAGATGATTGCCGTTTTTACCCTCAAAATCATGATAACCACGTTTACTACCAAACCACAGCAAACTCCAGATTTATATCTAATTCAACTGAGGAAAAATAAGCAAGATGCGTAATATGAAAAGGTAGTAAGACATTTGACATTATTGGATTATAATGAAATACCGTTGTACGCAGCTTATGTCACTCTGTTGGTCTACATACCTACAACCCAATGACAAGCGTTGCAAGATAAGTGTTTACTATGTAAACAGATAGTTTGATTTTATCTTTTCCGAGACTTTTCCTGTCAAATCATATCTACAAGTGATACTTCGACGTTCCTCTGCAATTATGATCTTGTTTCTTCAACCAGAATTGTCTTATCCACTATTTTATTTGACTGGATCCTCTAGCACTCTACTATATATATATATATATCATAAATAAGATATTTTGTTTAAAGACTGCAGTACGATCTCTTTATTTTGCAGGTAAGTCTTTGGATCCCCACGAGACCAAATCGTAACATAAGATCGATTTAATGCATAGGATATCGCGCAGGGAGCGAGACTGATACCGAGACAAACATTAATCAGTTCTGTCGGCCTTACATTCTGTGATACCGAATAATAAACTCAGCCCTTAACCCTTTTAGGAGTGCAACCTGGAAATAAACTGTTACAAATTTCGATAAGTATAAAATGCTCTGTATGTAAAGGGTGTCTAAATATATATGCGACCCACCTGGTTTCTAATAACGTTACTACGAATAATATTGTGTTCTTTTTGTTTCAGATTTGAAAATAATATACTATAACAACTATTAATCCTCGATGCTTTGGACAAGAGGGGAAAAATATTTTGCCTCACTACTTTTTGGGAGATATTCAAAACTGTCTCAAAATAGATGCACCCCTTTTTTATGGTACCGATTTATTACTGTGATAAGAAACTCAAAAAAGCACACATGTCCAAGAGGCCGATATTATGGCAAGTAAAAAAAAGATGTATTTGATGTCTCCAGCCCAAAGGGTGCATTTTTTACAAGACGTATTCCAAATGACTCCCATTGCGTTTGTCTCAGTTATAAATCATAATCATATTAATGGATTTCATCTATTTTAAAACACCTTGTATAATGACTATTTATCCCTCCCAGGCTTACAAAATAATTTACAATAGTTTCTTCTATTTTTAAACAGCTTGTTGAATATTTCAGTTCGTGATTATCATATCAAACAACTCGGTTCAGGCTGTAGAATAAAGTGACTGCATCTGTGCAGAAAGGCGAGATCCACCCCTATCAGTGTTTTTTTACGACACTAACAACCCTTCCCTTACAACTTTCCTGGGTATAACACTAAACCATCGGATAGTGAGGCTCCAGTTCTTGAGATATGGGGAATATGAAATATGTCTTTTATAGTCATTAGTGCCAGATCAACTGGAAGTCGAAATAATAGTATCTGTTATATCCCATCTATGGGTCAAATTGAACTATTTGATAATTTACTATACTGGACACTATAGAACTGTGTCTATACAAATGAACGATGTTAAATTTAATTAGCATCACATATCGATATTGAAACTATTTAACGATGTTTAAATAAAATATTAATGTTGAATAGAATTGTTTGTTACAAAGCAATACTTTAAACCCCTTGACTATGACCTAAGGGCGTGAAAAATGTTAGATACAAACTATCCACTTAAAAATAATATATATATATGTATGTGTGTGTGTTTGATTGGATATAAATTAACAATTTTTACAAATTTATTAAACCAAAAATCACTCAATAATCAATAGATAGAGCCATAACCTATTAACATTTTATTTAAAAAATCAAAAGTATTTTAAAGCGTTTAGAAAGATAAGTAACTATCTCAAATTTGGATTTGCAAGTAGTCAGCAAAGTAAATGTATTTAAATTTTCTTGTTAAATATAGTTAATATTCAATATAAAGAGAAAAAAAATTGGCCTACGGATCAAGTTTCACAAATATTGTTCGTCAGGTCAACATCAAAACGAATGATATCCATTTATTTTGGGGCGACGTAAAGATAAGAATCGGATAATTTAGGTTGTTAGAATTTTTTTTTAAATTAAGTAGTGAAGATATAGTTGTAGGAATGTTCTTACATTTAATTATATATATATATATATATATATATATAAGTTAAAAATGGTCTTCAATAGAATTTGTTTTAAGATTATTTATTCTTCTTCAATTCGCATTTCTGACGTTTTATGTCGCCTTCAGGGTGTAAACGTTTTTTTACATTTACCTCCTGATGACGACGTACAACCTCAGAAACATGTGTTAAGGAAAAATAAATAGCCTAAAAACAAATTGACTTGTAGACTTTTTATCTCGAAATATTTACTTTTTTTCTCATAGGATCGGCACAAATTATATATATATATATATATATATAGAGAGAGAGAGAGAGAGACAGACAGACAGAGACAGAGGTGAAGCAATATTTTAAAAGGTTTTTGATGAATCAAAGAGTACTCTAATGCTGAATAGTGGAGCAGTTTAAAAACAAAAAGTAATTTGGATCTCACCTACTTACTGTTGTTTCAGTACTTTAAGTTTCTTGAGTCTTCTATAGAAAAGAAGACAAAACCATCCAATTATGCTTCACTGCCTTATTAAAAGGAAGTTTCATCTTAAGATTATGTCTTTTCAATTGCAGCAAATCGAATTTATTCATGATATCATGATTACTTTTATTCTGTGTGTGTGTGTGAAAGAGAATGAATGATGAGATGGATGGATGGAATGTATTTATGTTGGATAATAGAAAATTCCTAGGGTATTTAAAAAGGATTGGATTACGTTAATATCATGGAGTGGTATCGGTATTTCTGGTAAGCTTTGATTAGCATACAGTCACGACGTTCCCATTATACCATATCCAAGTGGATCCAGTTAGAGTCCCACTAACTCTTTGGTTTGGTTTGGTTTTATAGTACACCAACCATTATTGCTTATTTAATGGCGAATACTGTGTTTGCGTAAATACAAAAATAAGATTTGTAAACACATATTGTAGATACACACAGTTAAATAATCAGACAGTTAAGGAGTTAAAAGGTTCCAAGTATTGCTGTGTATCACAAACAATTCAATTAAGCATCCTTCATTCGTTCACACGCAGTTAAATGATCAAATAGTTCTATTTCGAACAATTCAATTTAACCCACGTCATTAGTTTGCACACAGTTTAAGTGTGAAATAGTTTTATTTGACCCAATAATTGGAGCTTTTTCAGGTGCCACCATTCTGGCTCAGAACAGACATAGGAACAATTGTAATGAAAGGATATTTTTATTTCCCAAATCTCCAAGGCTGGGGTCTCATTTTAAAATTGTTTAGTATCATAACGAGGGCACTCGTTGGGAGCTGGTCATACACCTCTGCCGAGATGCAGTTTGTCTATTCAACAACTCCATCCCACTTGGCTATCCCATCAGTTGTTCAAAGAGATCTGTTTGATGTAATGAAATGTTTACCTTTTCAAAATGATTAAAGAAGATATTCTTGAAAGCCAAAATTGTACAACAGAGTTTGTACAACAAAACTAACGTTAATTAACACGCTAACCAAACATTAAACACCTGGGTTTCTCAATAAATACTGTGAATTTTCCTCAATAAGATTGCAGGAGGAAACATTATTAATAGTTTCATTTTTTTCTAAAAATCAATAGATATTTGTTTTTTATGTCCCAGACGAGATGGCTTCCTTTGGTATATACTGCAGCTATGTCTTGACGAACACCGAGGAACACGTGTATACAAAACTATAATCTTATATTTTGTGACGTCGACACTTGTATGGAGCAAGCAGTGCAATTAGAGAGAGAGTTCACACATACGGAGGAGCCGTTGGGAGTTTGAACAGCAGCAGGAACTGTTCAAGCCTCAAATTACAGAACTTATATAGTTTTCAAACTTATACGAGAACCACACGCAATGCTTCTTTCCATTGGCTAAGGTTACTACCTGGCCTCACTTACTTGTCTTCCATTGGCCACAGTTCACACCCATGCATTGTCCGTTTTTCATTGGCTATTGATGTACGCCCACTTACTGTGTGTGTTCCCATAACTACTCTGTTGATTTTTTTTCCTCGGCCGGATGTATCTTTCAAAACATCCACTGTGTTCCACCATATCTGCAGGTCACGGAGATATTCCAGTATTCACTTTGTCGTTTTTTATCAACGGCTGGATGTATTTATCACAACATCTGTCGGGCCACAACAACTGCAGGTCACGGTATAATCCCGGTAATCACTTTGTTGATTTAATTAACGACCGGATATGTATGTCAATATCATCTGCCGGTTCAACACGTCTGCAGGTGACGGTGATATATTATAAATTTACTAACGGAGTTTTAGTGTGTTTCTCCACTGTCTTTTTTACACACGTCTATCGTGGCAAACCGGTTTAGTTTATTTGTAAACATTTTTAGATAAAAAAAACATATTTCTTCGTACTCATTGCGCATTATTCTTTAAATACCACCTGGGTTGCGCCAGTCAGCCACTAAATATTTAACAACAACCATCTTCTAACACTTGTAGCTATCTGTGTGATGTGTCGCCATTTTAAATAGCTTGAGATAGTTTTGCAAAATTAAAATAAACTATTGCTATGAACCAATGTCAAACAATGCCGAGTTTTACATTTACGGAAAGAAATCTAACAAAGAAAAAATGGCGTAAAGGTTATAGGCGTTGGTTCCCTAAGCCCTTAAGGA
Organism: Sepioteuthis lessoniana; assembly: GCA_963585895.1. NCBI lineage: Eukaryota > Metazoa > Mollusca > Cephalopoda > Myopsida > Loliginidae > Sepioteuthis > Sepioteuthis lessoniana. Next base: position 48,093,558 of record OY757933.1, read on the forward strand.
GACAATCACCTGAAAGTTACAAGTTCAACCTTGACTGCAGGCGAGTAACAATATAGTAATACTTAACACTTGTATCCGGTTATGGCTAATAGAATCTGAACAGGTGACCCCTGTGGAATTAATAAAGGACGTAGTTCGAAGTTCTCTGAAGGTTCTCGAGTTCGAGAATCACCTGAAGAAGGCCGGAGGACATATCGGCCGAAATGTTGTGGAAATAACAATAAAGACGAGGACAATAGTCCGAAAACCCTTTATGATAAAAAAGAAAAAAAAGATTTTTAAATGACCATCGAATATATATATATATATATATATATATATATATATATATATATATATGTGTGTGTGAGTGCTATTCCACGCAAAATATAAGTGAGCTGTATATGTTACTTATTCGTTACTCTGGGACATCATAGGAAACACGTGATTAAAATAGGTAGGACACACAACCGGTGGGGTGAACCTGACAGAATGCTCCGATCTTCCATTACAGCTAAAATTCCTCGGACAATGATTACATTGTTTTTGTCGCGTACAACAAAAATACAAAAACATGGCTGAGACAGAGGAAAACATAATATATATTTGGATCTCAGCAAGAATGCCGAACAGGGAAATTCTAAGACGATGTATGACTACAATCCCACGTGGATAGAATGAGATATATGACCAGCGTACCGTTTCAGCCCGCAGGTATACGTGTATATGCCATGACAAGCTTTGCAGTTCCCCCTTGGTCACCATTTCGATATTACAAAGGCTTCAGACTATTCATGACTTTCCTCTTTTAAGGAGACCCAGCACTTAAATCATTGTCCATAATACTACTCTCTATTTCTCTTTCTTTCTCTCTCTCTCTCTCTCTTTCTTTCTCTCTCTCTCTCTTTCTTTCTCTCTCTCTCTCTCTCTCTCTTTGATTCACATCTGAATTCGCATGCTACGATTCCGCAGTCCAGCGCTTTAACCATTACACCACGAGGACATCTTAAACCTACAGTAAGAGGTTAGAATACAGTTTCTTTCAGGTTTGAAATAACCCTACTGGGAAGTATTTGAGCATTTGGCTGATTTAAAGAAAGGATTGTTAAATGATTTGTCTCATCACACACACACACACACACACATACATATATATATATATATATATATCATCATCATATCGCGCTGGTAGCACGGATATCCCTGACCCTCTCTCTCCACTCCTCCCTATCGTTCATCGCCCTAGGTAGGTCTTCAGGACAACAGCCTGTATCCTCACATAGCTGCTGAATGTACGTTCGTGCTGGTCGTCCTGCTTTTGCGCGGCCATGTGTGGGGATCCATAAGAGTACATCTCTTATGAGTTCTCCAGCAGTGTTCTGCATGTCTGGTTCGTCTAACTTGAATAGTTTTCGTGATAGGGGGCAGGTGGCCGTACAGTTGGTGTCTTGTGGGGTGCTGCTGCCAGGACTTGTTCAGGATTGCACGCAGCATTCTTGTGTAATTGCCATCCAGTTTTTTCTCCAGCCGTTTTGTTAGCGTCCATGTAGTGCATCCATATAGCAGTATCGATGTGACCGCTGCCTGGAAGAGGCTGCGTTTCATTTTATCGGTTAGGTCTGATTTCCATATAATCGATAGCCTATTGATAGCTGTCCATGCTTTCGTTAGCCTCGTTTCGATGTCCTTTTCGGTTGATTCGACGCTGCTTCCTAGGTACGTGAATTTGTCTACTAGTTTAAGTGGGGTTCCTTCTTTAGTGGAGATGTCCCCCGTTTGGTTATAGCACATATATTCCGTTTTGTGTGCATTAACATAGAGGCCTATGCTTGCTGCTGCTCGTTCCAAACTATGCAGAAGAGTTTCGGCTTGGTCAGGTGTATTTGCCAGTATCGCTATGTCATCGGCGTAGTCGGCGTCGGTAATTGTTGTTGCGGGGTATCTTCTGCTTCTTTTCTTCGTCAGTTCGAAGCCATTCTCTTTGATTTTGTCAATCGATGTTCTAAGTACGTAGTCTTTTGTCGGTCTCTTGATCGATCTCACTCCACACGTTAAAATAAAGCGGAATATATTCTGTGGAATTAGGCAGCCCGATTTAAGATGTGATTAGGCCGTAAAAATTTTCTTGCGGTTAACATTGGGTCCTTCTGCTTTTATGGCATAGTGCAGGGCCCTATCTTCCAGCTGCCACTGCGTCTATTAAGAGAAAGACGACGGGGCTAGTGATGTAGGTTTTTTGAGTCTGACTCCAAGTGGGTATATGAAGGGACACATAACATCAACATTCCTAGTGACCACTGTAAATACCACGATGCGTCCTAGGCAACTAGTTTTCATCAATTTGGATAGGAATATATCCCTAAATTGATGTTGAAACACAATGAAATCTTCGTATTGGAGCTACTGTCGTGAATACCCGGCAGTATAGCAGGCATTTTTTCGATGCTGTTCTCAATCTTGGTCACCGACTGAAATCTGAAATCTGAAATATAGAGGTACGGCTAAACCTGGTAATGCTAAATCACACAAAATTATTTTTGGCAGGATTAGTGACCAATTCCAGCCGGATACCACGGAATCGATGTGGCGTTTCCAAAGGATAAATGCAAAAATGTGTTGGCAAAGGATGTCTATATTGTTTAATCGAATATGTATTGACGAAGAAATGCTACCCCAACACACACACACACACACACACACATATATATATGTATATATATATATACCGGCTGCATGGCTACTTCGTTCAAATATCCCAAATATCTATGTAAGACGAATTGGAGAACTGAAGATGAACTCATAAGTGACGTTCTCATAAAGGCTCTTACAAATTGACACACCAGTTGGCCAACTATCATGGTCTTACCTACATCAGTTGGTGGAGGTGCCCGTGGTGTAGTCGTTATCGCCGTAGGAAATGAACGCGGCGATACGAGTTCAAATCCTGGACGAGACCGATTGCATTTCACATTGCACTAATACCCTTGGGAAAGGTATGAATCCAATTATTGTCCCTCCAGCTATGGGTAAATAGTAGGACAGACTAGGTTCTTCAGCCTTGGTTAGGCAACTAGTCTAGGAGAAGGAAAACTCTGAATTCAAACCTGTTAAACTCCGCTTAAAAATTGACCTTGTGTCATATCCTGCCCGAGCGGAGGGGTTGGTAAATAGTACCTACATCAGTTCTGCGAAGACATTTGATGCTTTCGAGACTCTCTGCCCAGAAAGATAGAAGATGGGAATGAATGGCAAGAAATCATCTTGTAACTCCGTACTATCAGCGTGACTTAATTATATATATATAAATATATATCCTCATCACAATGTCACGCTGCCAGTATGGATCTCCCTGACATTCTCCTACCACCCATCTCCATCGTCCATCGCTCCCGGTAGGTCTTCTAGGCTACATCCTGTATCGGCTCAGAGCTGTTGTATATAGGTTCTAGCTGGTCGTCCAAACTTTGTTCGCCCATGTGAAGGGCTCCACAGAAGTGTGTCGCTTATGAGCTCGTCGTTACTTCTCCAGCAGTGTCCTGCATGTCTGGTTCGTTTAACTTGGATAGTTTTGGTAAGTGGCTGTACAGCTGCTGCTTTGTGGAGTGCTCGCAACATTCTTGTGTAATTGCCGTCAAGCCCTCTCTCCATAGGTTTAGTTAGCGTCCATGTAGGGCATCCATATAGCAGTATCAACATGACCGCTGCTTGGAAAAAATACGTTTTATTTTATCGGTCAGATCTGGCTTCCATATGACCGATAGACTATCGATAGCTGTCCATGCTTTTGCACGCCACGTGTTGATGTCTGTCTCGGGTGGTGAGACACTGCCTCCTAGGTAGCTGAATTTGTCCTATAGTTTCACAGAACTACTACCATTTAAATTTAGATTTAAATATGAAGACATTTTATTGATATCATAGGAACCCTTTCATCCGAGATTTATCAAGCGATAACCTTTAGAGGTCGTTTAAAACAATGTAAAAATGATTAAGTTAAAGTGAGGCGGGTAACAAAATTGATAGCCAAAGGGGGAGAAAAATTAAAACCACCCTATATCCCCTAATAAATTCAGAGAGTGTTTTGGGTTTTGTTTGCATAGAGAAGGCATACTAAATAAAATATAAATGACCTATATGACAATAAGATGTTGTTTATTCCTTGCTGTATGCAAGACCACAAAACACTCATTGCTGTAATTAACCACACAACTATTTACGGTATTTAAATGGTCTCAGATGGCAGAATTGAGCAATTTTGAATGCCCGGGTGTGGTGTGGTTACGGATATCTCTTGGAACTTGCTGTATAAATCTAACCTCAGGACGTTGAGATGTGCGCTTTATATATGTGGCTCTGTTCATAAGGATGTGCTCCCTATCTTCCAACAAAGCAATTTGATTTATAAATTTCAATGTCGCTGTAATGCCACATATATAGGGCGCATTTCCCATCGCCTTGAGGTTACAGTTAAACAGCATGTTCCATGTCACTTGACAAATCTTGTGATTTCAATAAAATTTCTTCATATTGTAAAACTCCTATTTTTGTGTATGTCTCTAGGTAATTGCATTTTTAAATTTGCAAGTACCAACAATATATATATATATATATATATATATATGTATATATATACCCGTGTTGCTTGTCACTGATTCACTTTGTGGGTTTGTGGCAAACCAAGTGCAATATAATAATATAATCACCTACACATATAGAAATAGATAAAGAATACTTTCATAACAATAAAGTACCATAATAAGATACACAAACGACTAATACCTGGTAAAAACAACGCACTGTGCATATACACATGTACTATATATCACGAACACATACACACAAAATAATAGGCAGCTACAACTCACACAAACAGGCACACACACACACACACACACACACACACATATATATATATAATCACACGTAAAGTTTCCTACAAAATCCCAAAGGTTTTTTACTGTATTTTTCGATTCATTTCATTTCGTTAGTTGCCTGATAATTGTTGTTTTGTAAAAGTTCTATGAAACCCAAGGGTCGCAGACTAAACTCCTTGACATTAAATATGTGAATATATCATATATCTATTCATCATATATATATATATATAGGACGCTAAATACGGGAATCATATTTTATTTATAAAAAAAATAAAACATATAGAAAGGACCCTTTCGTCCGGTATGTTTTCACAATAATACAGTGGAATCGATTTAAAAGTAAACATAAGAAATTAGGGTGATGGTTATAGAATAAATTAATGATTCCCACAAAATTCAGCCTTAACGATTCCCACAAAATTCAGCCACAAATTCAGCCTTAACGATTCGGCCACAACTATTCAGCCAATTCAGCCACAAATTCAGCCTTAACGATTCCCACAAAATTCAGCCACAAATTCACCCTTAACGATTTGGCCACAACGATTCAGCCAATTCAGCGACAAATTCAGCCTTAACGATTCCCACAAAATTCCCCAACCAGCAAAGTATATGAAACTGTCTTCTCTGCCTGCACAAGGTTGGGCAATATAGCAAAATATCTAGAGACTCTAAAAGGGCTGGATGTTCCTTAGACCAAGCCTTGCACAAGACAAAGAAACAATCATCTGAGAAATTAGTCCTGTATCTATAGTGATCAGCTAAATTATCACCAATGGCCAACTCTTGTATCTGGGAAGACTCGGACATAGCCGTTTGAAGGCGACCTAATAATTCCCGTGAGATGTGCTGCCATATTCTGACATCTTGCCTTTCAATAGACCTTACTATATAGTCAGCATAACACTGACTGAGAAAATTTATAAGTCATATATATTTGTTGCAGAAAAGGCAGGATGTCCTTTTGAAAAGCGGTAATGCAGGTCTGGTAGTGAAGATGATTTTCACCTCAACAGAATTAAAATAGTGCATAACCGACACAGAGAGTTAATCAGCAAAATGCTAGCTGACGGTCCCAATCCAGAGTATCTTTGCCTCTCAACATTAAAGTTATATTTATTTATATATATATATGAAAAAATTGTTTTGAGTGCAAAGAGAAAAAGAAATATTTTCAAATGAGTAAGTCTACAAAATATTTGTATTTTTTTAGGATTTATTTATTTATTTTGTTCTTACATACGCGTATGTTTCCAGCTTGTTCCTTTCGTCAGAGAACATACATGACTCAAGTTTCGTCAATGAGAAACTCAATGAGACTTGAGCTCCCTCGTGTTTGCAGTTTGAATGGTTTTAAATTGGTTATGAGTTTATATGGTAGTCACACCTTTCTTTTTCTGAGAGTGTTTACCTTGTTTAACGCCTTATTTGTCTTCGATATTTGATTCGCATTTTGTCTTTGTGAGTGTATGTACTTGTGTACTTCTTGGAGTGGTTTAGGATTTCACTTTATTCACAGTTTTTTTTTCTTATCTGTGAGAGTGTGAGTGAGTGTGTCTTGAGATTTTTTCTTTGGTGTGTATGGTGGAGTGGTTTGAAATTTACAGATAATTATTTTTACAAATATTTTTCTGTATATATATATATATATATATATATAGATATGTGTGTGTGTGTGTGTGTGCGTGCGTGTGTGTATGTCTGTGTGTGTGTGTATGTGTGTGTGTGTGTTTTTTTTCTATTTGTGTGTATGTATGGTTTATTCTTTATTCAACTTTGGCTTAAATTTATCTTTTTTTTTTCTATTAACATGACCACGTGCCAATTATGTTATCTGAATAAAACAAGTAGCAGGAAGTATACACGTATGTAAGAACGAAATAGTTATATGAATCCTTAAAAATACAAATGTCTTCGAGGACCTACACATTTATATATATATATATATATATATATATTAACTTAATGTTGAGGGATAACTTTGGCGTGAAGTTTATAATTGAGTACTCACAGACTACATGATAAATTTGAGCCTGGCGGATACAACATTACTTTGACCTTACGCCAATCAAAACTAACTTTAATGAATCATGATCACCCCTTACATAAAGTTTTCGCTCTGGCATTGTCTTTTGAATTTTAAGGACAAATAAAAATAAACAACGTATGAAATTTAACTGTTCTTCTTTCTCTTTTTTATGCTTTTTCAAACTATAAAAGTAGAGAAAATATAAGGCATGTTACGTTGCGCGCCAATCAGAGAGTCACCATGTTGTAAAAGATCGCATTCTATGAAAAATCGCCGGCCATATTGGAATCTAGTGATGCGTGATGAAATCATGGCACAAATGTCGGTCAGAATTTTATCACACGTGAAATGGCAGGAGAGTTATTATTTGTTTCAATTTGTCGAATTTCGATAACGGCTGTTATTACCTGCGACTGAAATTATAACTCTGCCAATAAAAATCAAGGGGAATATTGACGTTTATATCGATCACAATGGTGTTTAATATGTTTTTCTTTTATTTCATCATATCTCTATAATAATCATATATATATATATATATATATATATATTGGAATGCACTTTAGTGTGTGCGTGCTTGTCTATATACAGTGTCAGTAAATCGATACTTTCATCATTGAAACTTTATCTAAAATTTCATAATCTTTATTAGTCTATTTTTTATCTCTTTACCAATAAAATTGTCTTTCTTTCCGTACGTATATATACATACTAGTACTAGCGCCCAGCATTGAAGTCTAGTTAAGAGGCTGATCAGGGTTTTGTGGTTTATCAACCCAACCTTTGGGGTTTATTTAATGGTAAATCCTATATATATATATATATATATATATATATATATATATATATATGCAAGGCTCTTCATATGAATTGAGCACTCGGTAGCCGTGAAGCGGATGTATGTAAACAATAGTAATTGTGATTCATAACCGTTTAAAATTTACTTCGCTGCTGCTGGTTTCCTCGAGGCTGAGGGGGTAGTGTCTTCGACTGGCGTTTGAGTCAACCGGGTTTCGATCACAGCTACGGGAATCTAGTATGCCAAGCCACCCTGATGAGTTCTGATAGAACGAAACAGATCTCTCCGTAGATCACGATATATATATATATATGCAAATTTCATTAGACATATTGACATTTTATGTCTACATATTTTCTTTTGGATCCGTTCGAATTCCCGTATTACTTTTATCGTATTCGGGGGGGAATTGATTTATGTATTGTCCATAGTTGTATGTATCCCTAGTACTTTCTGCCCGACGTTGGGACATCATCAGGGGAGGATCTATTACAAAAGTGATGTAACTTTTGTTTTAGCATAATACTACTGTGTAAGGGCGTCTTTGCCGTTGAAGATTATGGCGTTTGCTTTTAAATGGAATTCTATAATTAGTGCCAGTAGCTAAAGACATTTAAGTACATTAGCATTGGTTTTAAAATTAATTTTATTAAGTGTTGGTTGCATATTTCTGATATGTAGTGCTTCGAGAATCTGAAGTTTTTGTTTATTATTTTGATGCCCTAGTATTGTTGTGTTGTCGGTGAGAATTTTCTGTAATTGTGTTGTTGGGCATGAATGTTTTTTTTTAAATGCTTAGCTATTGAACTTGTATCAGAAAGGTGCATTGTAAGTCTCCTCGACAGGGAAGTTGAGGTTAAACCAATATATATATTATTGTTATCAGAGATACAATCTCCTAAAGGACATTTAAATTTATATATAATGTTGGTTTTTTGCAAAACTCCAATCGAGGGAGAGGAATTATTTCTAATGACTAAATTCGAGGTTTTAAACTTATTATAATATATAATAAGTTTTATTTTCATATTAGGATCAGTGGGGAGTATGTTTGTGGGAATCAATGTTTTCAATATTTTTTCATCGATTTCAGACTCTGATCGAGATTAGGAATAACACCGCCAAACTGCTACCTCGAGGGGCATTCACGACAGAGCCTCCTACACATAAATTTTGTAGTGTGTTTCAGTATGATTTCAGGAATTTATTCCTATCTTAATTGATGAAAACCAAACACCTAGTACACATCATGGTCTTTGAGGTGGTCATTAGAGATGTTGACGTTATGCCTCCATTCACCAACCCTACATGACGAGCGTGGTAATCTTTCTTTTAATAGACAGAGAAGCAGCTGGAAAGAGAGCCCCGAGCTATGCCTGCAGAAGGACCCAATGCTCGTTGTCAGAAAATAAATGTGGCTTCATCACACTTAACATCGGGCGGTCTAACTCCAAAGACAACAATCCCCTTTATTTTAATGTGTGAAGTAAGATTGATCGAAAGATCTACAAAATTCTGGAGAAAACCAAAGATGGCCAGGAAGTAAGTAAGATTAACAAGAAAAAAAAAAAACATTGAAAGGGTTTACCATATTTACCCAACCCATCCACTCGGGCAGGATATGACACCTGATCAATTTTTAAGCAGAGTTTTACAGGTTTAAATTCAGAGTTTTCCTTCTCCTAGACTAATGGCCTCACCAAGGCTGAAGAACCTAGTCTGCCCTACTATTTACTCATAGCTGGAGGGAGACTAATTGGATTCATACCTTTACCAAGGGTATTAATGGGGGTGTCCTCGTGGTGTAATGGTTAAAGCGATGAACTGCGGAATCGTAGTACGCGAGTTCGTACTCCAGTCGCGCTATTACGTTCACTTTCGGGCAAATACCCTTGGGAAAGGTATGAACCCCCTTATTCTCCCTCCTACGACGATAACCGTTACACCATGGGCACCTCTTAACATTGAAAGGGTATACAGGAGAATTTCAAGCCGTCTAGAGACCGTAGTTGAAGCCAATAGCGGTTTGTTTGAACAAAATTAATTAATTTTTTTTAAAGATATTTTCATGAAATCTTGGAAAATATTCCTGATAAAGTGAGATGTCAGTGTTATTCAAATGATTTCTTCATTTAGAAGTCCATTTACCCATCACACCTAGTATATACATGAATTCTTGTCGATCATGATGTTTGAAACCTAATTATATACTGAAGTATCTTTATGACTTGTTTATAGTAATGAAGTTTTTAGACCAGATCTTCCACACAGTATCATACATACATGCATAGCGCTTTAGTTTAGTAGGTTTATGTCAGTTGCTGTATGAGGTCAGAAATAAAGGAAAACATGCGAAATCTGAACTCATTTACAATGTTCCGCTAATCCTGCCAGATAACCTTTACGCCATTTCCACAAATAGCCATACAGACGTGCATGCGTGCACACACAAACAAACATATATATATATATATATAGTTATCCACGGATTGACTGTTTCGTTGTATCGCAACTCATAACTGTGGCTAGACATGTAAAATGATTCAAGCTGAAATCGAAACCCTTTTGACTTTACGTCAGTCGGATATTTTACCGCAGACCCACTGAAACCTAAGAATAAGGGAAGGAATTTAACGGATACATATCATTTTAACTTGGTTACATATACACGTTACCATATTTACTAACCCCTCCACTCAGGCAGGATATGACGCAAGGTCAATTTTAAGCGGAGTTTAACAGGTTTGAAGTCAGAGTTTTCCTTCTCCCAGACTAGCTGCCTCATCAAGGCTGAAGAACCTAGTCTGCCCTACTATTTACCCATAGCCGGAGGAAGAATAATTGTATACATATATTATATATTTAATAAACGGTTATATATTATTTTCATTTGGTTACATATACGCTTAACGGCTACCGGGGTTTCTGAAATCATTTGAGGGGCTCTGCATTAGGCGAGTGGTAGCAGGAAATTCCTCGAGGGAAAACTCAATCCCCGGGGGAGCATATATAAATATACTGTCATCCACAGACTGATTCATTGTATGACAACTCATCAGTGTGGCTAGACATGTGAGATGATTCAAGCTGAAATCGAAACCCGGCTGACTTTATACCAGTCGGATATCTTACTGAAAACCTCAGGAATTTGAAGGAATTTAACGGATATATATTATATTCATGTGGTTACATATACGCTTAATGGCTACTGGAGTTTATCAAATCATTTGAAGAGCTTTGCATTAGGCGAGTGGTAACAGAAAATTCCTCGTGAGAGAATTCAATCCCCGGGGGAGGATATATATATATATATATATATATATATATATATTGTCATGCATAGATAGACTGTTTCATTGTAAAAAAAAATTATAATCCTATTGATTCTGTCATGAATATTTTCATGAGTTTTGAAAGTGAAACCAAAACACAGTCAACAGATAAAAATTCATGGAAAAAATAAAATATCAGATCATTACTTCTTTCACTACGCAGCCAAAACCCAGGAGATTATTAGTAACGGTATAGGCCAAATAATGTGGTCGGTAAAAAGAGCACTTTATTTTATCCAACGTTTTTTTAAACTATTATTCGTTTCGCAACTCATTTTTCTTTCCCGCTGTTGTCTCCCCGCCCTATCTCTCACTATCTTCTCTCTGAGTATAGATAAATACATAAATATATATGAATATATATATATATATATATATATATATATATGTGTGTGTGTGTGTGTGTGTGAGTGTGTGTGTGTGTGTGTGTGTGAGAGAGAGAGAGAGAGGGAGACGGAAACAGAGAGAGATTTGTGACTACCAAAATATGAACGGTTGTAAGCAGTATGCATGAAGTACTTCTCTGTTTTTAACCTGTGAGATAAATTCTGGCAATTGATTATCCTTTTTTCAAGATTTATTTTGTGGGTGATTATACTACTTCCTACTGCCGATGAAATAGCAGATTTTAAGTATGATAATATCTGCATTAAATTCCGTCTTAACGTCAAACAGTAACAACAGAAGTTTATTATAATGTATGTTTTAGAATGCTTGGTGAAAGACCAATATTGTTTATATATATATATATATATATATATATATATATATATATATATATATATATAGAGAGAGAGAGAGAGAGAGAGGGAGAGAAACAGTGTAGAACGTGGTATATATATATATATATATATATATATATGTTCATTGTAGAAGAAATTGTTTGGAAGAAATATAATTGCGTGTAGACTTCAAAGACGTTATCATCAATCGAACAGTCACTAAAAACTATCGTAAATATTTTAGATACTTTCTCGAAGGTTGAAATGCAGAACGGAATGGCTCAACGGAATTTTAATTTTTTCCCGTACCTATCCATTGTTTACCATGCGACAAAATTTTACTTGATCGAGGCTCCAACCATAGAGTAATGAGCGATGATTGATAATTGTTTTAAGCTTATAATGTTAAGAAATGGTTGCAGATTTTGTAGTGTAGCTTAGGTAAATAATATCAGAAATGCTGGTTGAAACGTCAAGCGAATGTTTGATCGTTTTATATATTTAAGATATTGTCCACAAGAACCTCCTAATCCTTGATCAAATAATAGATACCAAAATGTCATACCGTAATGATCGACTTTTCGTGATGAATAAACCCTAACTATTAGCGTAAAAGGATGTTTTCTTGTATATAGTGGAATGAATAATATAATTATGAAGGTGCTTGTTGTGTAACTGCTACCTACGTAGGAAATGGATGCAGTGACCCGAGTTCAAATACTGGTCGAGACTGTTGACGTTTCACTTAGTAGTAATACTGATGAATAAGGAACAAATTCAGTTATTCTTACTTTAAGCTAAGAGGTAATATTAAACCAGGCAAGGCTTTTTTAATCTGGGTATGTCAACAACTCTAAGAGAAGAAAAAAACTCAGAATTCCAACCTCATAAACATGCTTAAAATTTGTTTCACTTCTTAGACATGCAGAGGCGATGGTATATATATAATCATCATCATCATCATGTCGTGCCGTCAGCACGTATATCCCTGACCCTCTCTCGCCTCTTCTCCCTATCATTCATCGCCTCCGGCAGGTCTTCAGGATTACATCCTGTGTCCTCACATAGTTGCTGTATGTATGTTCGAGTTGGTCGTCCTGCTTTTGCACGGTCGTATGTCATTAATGACCCCTAATTTTTGGCTATGCTTGCATGCAAATTATTTTCTTCCAGAGAAACACTTATGTATACAATCAAACTGCTGTAATAGAATCAAAATCAACACAATGCCGTAAATAAACAATGTAATCTAGGCCTAGAAGTGACCTAAAATGTTTACTTGGGTATTCAAACAAGGATATATTTAATTATTGATAGACAATAGTATTTATAATATAATAATATCGTAAATAATTGATTAAGAACGCTTTGGAGGCATTATTTTGTTTATTATTATTTTCATTTTTCGATAAACTAAATCTCACATAATTGTCACCAAAGTTCTAAAGATTTCAGCAGTTATTTCGGTATAAAACAGGTGATCTATATCCTAGATTAATTGGGTTTTTTAAAAACAGGACATCGTATGTATCAGTGAATCTAATTTCCCGTTAGTTTGACCCGACGCATTTCTACATAGCATGAAAATTGCCTAAACAAACGCTTTGGGTTAGAATAATGAATATTTTTAGAAGTGATTTACTCCTATGGACCCCCACTTATGGCCGAGCAAAAGCAGGACGACCAGGTCGAACATACATATAGCATCTATGTGAAGATACGGCATGTAGTCCAAAAGACCTGCCGGAGGCGATGAACGATAGGTAAAAGTGGCGAGAGAGGGTCAGGGATATCCGTGCGGGCGACACGACAGGATGATAATGATGATGATATATATAATCATCACAATAGTTAGAAATCGTAAACAATGTGAAGTTGGTTAGTAGCCATTTATGGCATATCAACCCTTTAGGTTATATAATGCAAGATTAACACATTATATGTATATAAAGTAAAAATAAGTAAAGTTGGCGACCATAGTCGAGGGTGACCCGGAGGCTCCCTTTTCGATAGCTACTACACCAATGTGTATGGGATGACGCTACTCCTTCCCTGGATTGCTCTACTTTACCCTTGATATATATATATATATATATATATATATGTATATGTATATATATATATATATATATATATATATATACACACATATATATATAGATATATATAGATATATATATAACCGGACATATATATATATATATATATATATATATATATATATATATATACAAGTTAAGACGGGGAGATAATGTTTGATAGTTTATTTATTTTCAACGCGTTTCGACGATGTAAAGAAACGGAATAATCCGTTTTTTTCACATAGCATGATCTACAATACTGGATAAACACTTTTATTAATATCGAAATTTATCCATCATAATTGTTTCTCACACTAAAATGATTTTTAAAAAAGATTGAAGCGGAAACACGTTGAAAAACATCAAAAATATTTTTCTTCTGTTTTACCTTTTCTACGTATATTCTGCCAGATTCAACTAATTTCTTCCAACACACACACACACACACACATACACACACACACACACACACACATATATATATATGTGTGTGTGTGTGTGTGTGTGTGTGTGTGTTTGAGTAAGTTTGTAAGTGGGTATGTGTATTTGTGTATTTTAAAAGACTAATAAATTGTAGGTAACATATTTAACGATACAACACTAATTTATATATATATATATATATATATATATATATATATATAGTGTAACAGTGATAGTTGTTACTAATTCACTTTGTGGGCTTGTGACGAATCAAGTGTGATATAATTTGGAGAGTGCTCAATATCTCTGATAGAGGTATTACATAATAGTAACAAATATATATATATATATATATCGTAGATTTTATATATGTAATGTCGTGGACTTTTCTCTGCGACCTTGGACATTTTCTTTCGCTATCAGCTTGATGATTGTTGTTTGTAAAACTTCATGAAAACTAAGGTCACAGACAAATTTCCATGGCAAAAAATATATAAAATTTATTATTATATATATATATATATATATATACTGTGAGTAAAAGAAATCAAGCAGTAGTTGACATTCCCCAAAGGTCCTTGACTGGGACCTCTCCTTAAGATACTGTTAAGTATCAAATTCTGAACACTCATGAGAGAAGGAGTCTTAACTCTCTGCATAGATATAGTCGGCTTATTTTGCACAGCTTCGCAACTAGACAGTAATGTTGTTAAGTAAATGTTTTTTTAACCTAATTTAATTGCTTTTAATTAGGTATAGAATATGAAGGGACAATAGAAATTAAGGCAACGTTAGACTGAGAAATGAATTAAACTTCGAATGTTCAAGAACATATCCTATGTAATGAACAAGCTCCTGTTTTTAAGTGAAAAAAATCGTCTTAAAAATTCGTTCATTTCATGAATATATTCGATAGCTACAGACGAACCAGACATGCAGGACACTGCTGGAGAAGCAGAGATGAACTCATAAGAGATGTACTCTTATGGATACCCACACATGGCCGCGCAAAAGCAGGACGACCAGCACGAACGTACATTCAGCAGCTATGTGAGGATACGGGATGTTGTCCTGAAGACCTACCTTGGGCGATGAACGATAGGGAGGAGTGGCGAGAGAGGGTCAGGGATATCCGTGCTACCAGCGCGATATGATGATGATGATGATGTAGCTGGGTAAAAATGAACAGGAATCACAAATATTCGAATAGGCAATAGAACAATCACGGGACTTTTCACCAAGCAAAATTTTAAATTCCTGATTGGCCGAGATAAAAGACTTGTTTTATCTATAAAATCATTCACTATATCAAACCTATTGGCTTTTATAATTGGGCGACTCAAAAATTTCACAATATTTTCGTAATCTGAAGCAAAATTCGACCACGCCGGATGATTTTATTGCGTCCATGGTGGTGAAGAACCCCAATAGAGTGTTGGGTGCAAACTTCTCGTGATACACTTTGAATACTAATCGCAGTATTTACTCGAAGGCTTGGAATATATTCTCGGAATATACGGATATGGGCCTAACTACCTGGGACATTTTTTGACCATCTGATTTCTGTAGTGGGATCAAATACTCCTAAAACCTTTGAATGAGATATAATTTTAGTTGCTTGGACGGCTTTATGGCTCAGTTCAAACTCTTAAAGAAAAAAATATCCTAGAATACAAAATTTTGCACGTTCAACTGTACAGCGTTCAAATCTCATACGGAATGAAGCAATGCAGTACATGTCGGCACACCAAGTGCAATGATACTACTAACACACTGGACACTTAATCCAGCTTGAACAGCTTCTGTCTTGTTGTTATATGACGGAGTCAGATAAAATGAGGTAACATGATGCACACATATATAAGTTAAGTAAAGTTGGCGACCTTAGTCAAGAGTGACCCAAAGGCTCCCTTTTCTTTAGTTACCACACCGAGGTGTAGAGGAGGAGGCTACTGTATTCCAAAGATTGTTCCACTTTACCCTTTATCCGTATCTTATAAAGCTGAGTATTCAGCAAGGCGATATCAAGTACCATTTATGTGTCTTTGGTATGACTCGACCAGGGATTGAACCCCGATCTCCCGGACCATTGTGGACACTCTACACATTAGGCCCGGTTACACATATATAATTAAAGGGTATTAACCTACGAGATCCAAAATTAATTTTTATTACATTTCACAAATGCAAAGAGATTCTATTGTTTCAGAATACATAATTTTTTGGGGTGACTACAACATTTCAACATAGTTGTCAACCGAAACAAGAGAAAAACGAAGATTGAAAGAATGAGTCATGGATCTATAGTCGCAAGAGCTTCCATGTCTCACGACCCGAATCTTCCCAAGGCATCTTTACCGACTGCATCCCACTAACCCAACTATGTGAACTAATTGCTGCAAAATTACCCTACCTATATAATATATTAATTATATCATCAACTAATGAGGATATGAACACGTGTCATTAAAAGTTTTCCATAAATCAGCCGTAATTGCATTAAATGTGTTAGACGTTCCGTCTGCCGTGGATTTAAAAAGACCTCCTTATTTTGACTTAAGCTGATATCCGGTCGTAACATGTGCACGCGTACGTCCTTTTCAATGCAATCTACACTTCAACTCTAACTTTCTTAACTAACTCATAATTTATCGTTAAAAATAAAACGTTTGCCTAACATAATTAATTAACATCCTCGATATACGCGCCGCAAATTAACTAGTACTCAAATGATACAACGTGTTTGAGTTACGCAAATATTTCTGTTGTTATTTTATTTTCTCTGTGACTATCTGAAGCTAATGCTCATACCAGTTCGTAGTTCATGGAGCTTTTTCGTGTTTATTAAGGTTACAGCGAATTTCTGGTTCAATTTTATCAATTCTTTATTTTCATTTATTCTTTCCAAAACAGACCATCCAGCTACATATAACTTTCAATTATACATCTTAGATGCATCAGTGAGGTCTTCAGTGATGCACTGTCTTCATTGCCTATTTCGGGTTATTTCTGCATCATTTCGGCTCCGACAGTAACCCCGCTATGACTCTGAAAGAGCCAAGCCGCCTCCGTGATCACGACGTGCTACTCTCGTGCCTCTACCAAAGCAAAGAACTAAAAGGCCGGACTTCGGCCGTTCTTATGGACATCTGTCCTTTAGTAAACAGCCAATGAAAACAGGGCATTCCACACTCCTCTGCTATATATATACCATCTTTACCTCATCCGGTTTCGACAGGCTACTTCCGGAATCGGTACCCAGGTAAGATGTTATTTTTGATACTCGTCCGTGTCCATGATTTACACTAGTTTTATTATTTTTTTAAAAATGTGTTCACCTAGAAAGTCGATAGCATTTCGACTTTTTCAAGGCGGCCGTGACAAATAACCAACCTAGAAAAAAGCATTTACTTTTTTGCCATTTTTTTGTGGCGGGGTAGGAAAATCTAGCATGGTGTCAGACGTTTTCATTCTCATTTTTAACATATCTATTTGGTCTTCAGATAAAAGTTTTTTTTTTGTATAAAATTCTTCAGATTTTTTACTTGAGGTTTCTAAACAGGTCTACTTATTAGTTGCCGCCATATTTTTGGTCCTCTCATGAAACTGTTATAATTGTCGTATTTATTCGAGGTACGTTGATCACATTTAAATGATATTTTAGCAGTTCTACTTCAATGTTTTACTTACTTTGAAAAATTATGTTTTAATCCATTCAGTTTTAATCAGGTTCACAGGCGTTTTTTTTTCAGTATGATTGACTGCTGTCAACATTCTGTAAAAGGAATTTATACCTTGCGGTTAGGGAAGTGTGTTCATTGTAAATATTTATTTACATTTTCGTTTAGTTGTTTTTGAGAGATTTTTGTTCAAAGTTGTGAACTATCAAGTATTTCTGTCCAATACAAATATATTTCATACAGTAGAATGGTTTCCAGTATTCCAATCTAATTCTAATAATTATACGCTGGGTGCCTCCGCCAGTGAGTTTGAGTCTCATTGGGTGTCTTATTCATATGGCTTTGTACCACATCTATGCAAAAGGCTTAGTTTAGTAAATTACAACTAATTTTTTCACCGAGTTTTACCGAGATTTCCTTCTCCTATATTGGTTGTCATCTTACGGTTACAAAACATAGTCTGCTCTTATCGCCTGAAGGAAAATACGAGGACCATTAAATAAGTTAAATAAGGTGCCCGTGGTGTAATTGTTATCGTCGTAGGAAATGAACACGGCGAAACGAGTTCAAATCCTGGACGAGACTGATTGCATTTCACATAGCACTAATACCCTTGGGAAAGGTATGAATCCAGTTATTCTCCCTCCAGTTATGGGTTAATAGTAGGACAGACTAGGTTCTTCAGCCTTTGTTAGGCAACTAGTCTAGGAGAAGGAAAACTCTGAATTAAAACCTGTTAAACTCCACTTAAAAATTGACCTTGTGTCATATCCTGCCCGAGCGGAGGGGTTGGTAAATAATATTAAATAAGTTTCCAGAAATTTTTCGTGTGGGCACTTTTATTGATAGTACACACATGAAACTCTAGTCCCCTCCGGCTGCAATGCATTTGTTCTACCGTTCCAACATCTTCTGGAAGGCGCTATGGAAGTCCTCTTGTGTGAACGTGTCAATGACCTTCGTCACAGCCTCTTTTATCTCCTCATTTGTATCATAACGACGGCCTCTGAGCTTAGGGAATAGCCAAAAGCCACAGGAAGCAAGGTCTGTACAATAGGGACGCTGAGGAACTGTCTTGATGTCCATCTTGGTCAAATAATCAGTGACAAGGATGGAGTTGTGGACTGGTGCATTCTCCTGCTAGAAATGCCACTGACCCGATTTGAAGAGTACTGGCCTCTTCCGACGGAATCTCTCCCTGAACTCCCTTAAAACCTCAACAGAGTAAGCCTAAACTTAACCCTTTGGCCAATCAACTCTGGTGTATTGACTTCCTTACTGCTCCCACACCTCTCATCATCCACCACAGACTCCCTGCCTTCCTTGAATCTCTTATGCCACTCAAAAACTGATGCTCGATTCATGCAAGATGGTCGAAAAACAGTCTGAAGCATTCCATACGTTTCTGTAGCATTTTTTCGAAGTTTAAAACACAATTTTATTGCATATCGTTCTTCTAAAGTGTCTTCACGTCCCGTTTGCATTTTTGAAATTTACCAGCTGTGACAATCACAGTAGGGTGTATTCCAATTCCTGCTGTAGCCTTTCCTTTGAACCTGAAATCATAAAGATTGGTCAGTCATCTCAGAAAATGTATAATAATAACATACTGAATTTTCAAGAGTCAACGACAATTTTAAATGCCTGTACAAAAAAACGTCTAGAAACTTATTGAAGACACCACGTAGTTGGATTCATACCTTTCCCAAGGATATTACTCTAATAGGAAAAGCAAAAAGCTTGATGAAGGACTTAAACTCGGTTCGCCGTCCCCATTTCCTTTGATGCTCACTATTATACCAAGATCACACTCAGACACATGTATATATATATATATATATTGCTGTGTACCGGTGTGTATGTTTGTGGAAAAGTATAAAAGTGTATAATACTGAAGGGTAGTGGTAGAGATACTTTATTATTCAAATGAGCTTATGACTCATTGTTTCAAGCAAAATCAATCATTTCTATTCTATTTCATTGCCAGCAACTAATTACTTGTCCAGAAAATGCAGCCATCAAATATCATTGATTTGCAAAATTATTCGTTCATGTCTTCATTGACGCAAGTGCTCGGTCACCAACCCTACCCCAGTCACTACTACCAATGTCACCCTTCAGCGCCGAGAGAACGACACGAATGCAAATAAAAACCGCCCGAACACATTCACGTTGACCGGAACTGGGCCTAGCAAGTATGACAATGGCCATACTTTTAGTGATATTGTTAGCTGACCTCGTAAGTCAAAGGTTGACGCTGGGGCTTGTTTAATAACGAACAGCTCGGTATAGACGGCGACTCGATGCGCTGACTGTAGAACCAGTGGAGAATCACTTTGGGTTAAGTGGGCCACGTTTTGGAAAGATATTGCTGATTTCTCCGGAGAGGACAGGGCAGAGTTGTGTTTGTTGGCGCCCCCCCTGTGTAGGTGGGGGTCGGTTTGTACATGCATGCACTTGGACGCCGCGAAAAGTGTGCGTTCTGCATTATGGCCGGGACAGCATGTAATTGCTTCAGATATGGAGACAATAAAGGATTTAGCTGTCTAAGATTTGATTGATCCCAGTAAGTTGGACCATCGATCTAATGTAACCATCAAGCAAGTACCGAAAAGTATTATTTAAGAGCATTTTCCGTATATCTATTAATCTATCTGTCTCTGTCCTTCAATATCTATGTCGGTTTGCTGGAGTTTCTTTTTCTCTTTTTTTCTCAATATATATATATATATATATATATATATATATATATATATATATATATATATATATATATATATTCTCCGCTCCTCGTGGGTTTAGCCCTCATGCATGGAAATTTACCGGCTACCACATACGCTGAAAGTTCTTCTTATGAATTGAGCAATCTAGGTAGATGATAACGTATACCCAGAAAGATGTACGTAAAAATTTTCCGCTGGGTGAAGATGTCTATATATATATATATATATATATATATAATTTTACCTCCGTCTTTCATTGTCAATCTCAGTACGTCAATACCTAACGTTATATCTCATCATATAAATATCTATCACAGTCCAAAAATGCCTACCCATTCTATCTCTCTATCTATCTACCTATCTATCTATCTATCTAAGGATTTCAGTCTCTCAAAATTAATCTATCGATCTATCACAGTCTATCCATATCTCTTTCAGTATATAAATATTTACCTATCAATCTCAGAGTGTTAATTTATCTCTCTCTTTCTCTCATTTTCTATCTGTCTCTCTCTCTGGCTATATATATATATATATATATAGAAAGAGAGAGAGAGAGAGAGAGTGCGAGGAATAGAAAAAGAGAGAAAAAAGCGATAACTGACACACACACACACACACACACACGTGTATATATATATATATATATATATATATATATATATATATATATATATGAGTATTATTCGTATTGGTTAAATGAGGAGAAAACTCTTCATCCCCTCTTCTATCCCCTCCCACCCTTCTTTCCTGTGTCTATTCTGAATTATTTTATCCATAAGATCTGTAGAAGTACTGTTAATTTTTTGTGTGTGTGTGTGTTTGATTTAAAACAAACCCCATAACAGGATGGAAATAAATCTATAATCCCAATGTGACCGTTTTTTTGTTTTTTCTTAAAGTCTGGAGCATTCAATACGTTTCTATGGCGTTTTTTCCAAGTTTAAAACAAAATTTTATTACATATCGTTCTTCCACAATGTGCTCACGTCCAGACTGCATTTTTGAAATTCACAAGCTGTGACAATCAGGCTTTAGTAAACTGTATTACAATTCCTGCTGTAGCCGTTCATTTGAATCTGAAATCATAAAAATTGGTTAGTCATCTCAAAAGATGTATAGCAATAACATACAGAATTTTCAAAGTCTACCTCAATTTTATATGCCTGTACGAAACCTCTTGAATCTTATTGAATACACCACGTAATTTTTAGAGTCCAATCCATTGATCAAACGTTTTATCATTTTCAATAGCTGAAAATATTTAACTGTGTGCAAACAAATGAATAATTTTGACTGGAAAAATTAATACTAAAAAGCAATATTTGAAACTATTTTGCTGTAAGTAAATAAAACTATTACTGTTTGATACTAATGCTGGAAAGTATTTAGCTGTGTGATGACGAATCAATTCCGGCATCTTTAAATATTGTTACCAACAAATTATTTGATTACAAATCAAATAAATTCAATGTGTATGTATAAACTGCATTTAACAAGTTACATAGGGTGATATGCCGTAAAACACAATCAACCATCATATATGTATGAATCGAGAAGTCTATATATTGAGCTGTCAATCTTTTTCAGTCTATCAATATCAATGTCCTTCTCTCTCTCTGTCTCTCTCTCTCTCTCTATATATATATATATATATATATATAACTCAATCCAATTGCCCAGACGGCTGGGCCTGTAGAATATACCGACTGCTTCTTTGCAAATGAGTAATCCCCCCCCATACACACACAATGAGTGTCCTGAATATGACACTAAACATACTGATGTTTAGCTTCCATTAATGCTGGTGCTTTGGGAAATGCAGAATGCCCCTATACTGACATTGCTCCAAGGTCCACTCAGGCCCAGAGTGGTAGTACCTGATTGAGTCCTATCTATGGGTCAAAGAGAACAAAATTGCGTACACGTGCTAAACTGTATTACATGAAATAGAAATGTTTAGATATTTAAACTGTGTATTTGTGCTAAACTGAATTGCTTGAAATAGAACCGTTTTGACATGTAAACTGCGTACTTATGCGAAGATAAATTGTTTGAAATAGAACCGTTTTTGACATTGAAACTCTACTTGCATTAAACTGAATTGTTTGAAATGGAACTATTTTGCCATTTAACTGTGTGTTGACAAAAACTATACTTATACAAATCTGAATTGTTTAAATTAGAACTGTTTCACTAAACTGAATAGATGGAAATAGAAAGGTTTTTGACAATCAAACTGCTAAACTGAATTATTGGACATAGAACTGTTTATTTGTATAAAAAGGGATTAGGCATTAAATAACCTACAAAGGTTGATATGTCATAAAACCCAAAGAAACAAACAAACAATCAACTTAAGAAAGCTGATAAGGTAGTACGACATCTTGCGTGCTTGGATTAGAGACATATGCATACACGATGTAAATTACTCTCTCTGAGTCTCTATAGATATAAAGCTTTGTGAAAAGCATAGCAAACTAGAGGTTTTTCTTTCAGAATACCTTCTTTATGGCTTTTCCAGCTAGAGGATAAAGTAAGTTAGCAGGCGTTTGATGCTGAAGCTTTCTTTTCTAGTTTTGATTTTAGAAATAACCTCTCGAAATGTTAATTTCACGACGGCGTTGTTATTGCCTATTCTACCCCCAACATATGTATATATATATATATATATATATATATACTGTGACTCGAAGAAAACGCAAACCTGGTTAAATCGTCATTATCAATATATTTCGCCGAAGAAAATAATCTTCGTCTCTTCATGGTTAATTTAAGGGTGAAAAGCTTTTTGCCGTCAAATTAAGAAAGTATCTCATCTGAAGAGACGAGTATTATATTGTTCGTCGAAAAAAATTCATCATGACAATTTAACCAGTTTTGAGTTTTCTTCTAGTTACATTGTATACATTCTGTATGTCAGTTGTATTATATAAAGCTTAAAAAGAATATATGAAAATAACCATGCATAGAGCGCTTCCATTAATTTATAAGTAACACTTCATATATTCTATACACGAATAATCCACACCCATTGTCTTCGGACGCTAACTGGATATATATATATATATATATATATATATATATATATATATATTCTTTCAAATGCCTTATTCCTTTACAATCCTTGCATCTTGATAACTTTCTCGGTGTCAACATTTATTTAAAAAATGCATGAATTGCTCTAATCATCACTGACTAAAACACTGATTCATAGTTTTAATAATTCTATGTTAATAGTTTAATATTTTAATCGTTATCACGTTTCTCTCTGTACCATTTAGTAGTTTTATAATTTCATTTCAGAAATTATTACAATTTTCATTCTTATTATGCACACACATGTACACACACATACATTCACACACACACACACACATGCACATATATATATATATATATATGTGTGTGTGTGTGTGTGTGTGTATGTGTGTGTGTAGTTCTTGATGTCACTGATTTCTTTTTCTATATTTATAGTAAAAGTAAAGTTGGCGACCGTAGTCGGGGGTGACCAGAAGTCTCCCTTTTCAATACCTACAATACTAAGGTGTAGGACATGGTGCTACTCCTTTCCCTGGGCTGCTCCACTTTATCCTTGATACGTACCTTATATTGCTGAGTGTTAAGTAAGGAGGTATTAAGTACCATTTTAAAAATCTTTTGTATGACGCGACCTGCGATTGAACACAAGCGTCCCGAACCATTGGCGAACATTCTTCCCACAAGGCCACTGAGCCGGTTCTATATATACTTTTATATACATGTATATATTACTGGAAAGACTACCTGTGTCTTCTGAATATTTTCATTGTCAGTGGTGCTTACTCCTAAGCTGTGTTTTAAACTTCGCCTACATCTCTCGTTGGAATCTTTTTGTAGAAGCAACGTTTTCTTCAGGTATTAGTTTCAGAGGGTTGTCTTCTTGCTTCAAATCACTTCTCTATTTAAAACATCTTTAGAGCCTATATTTTCCAAGAGAAATTTACAGACCGAAACACCTCTGATTTCGGATCATTTCGTGTTGCATTCTCATTGGGAACCTCAATAATTCACAGAGATCGAGAGAAGGAGCAAAAGGTTCCTCGAGGTTTTTTTAAGAAAAATAGAAAGTGCATTTTCATATCACACACTGTGTGGGACTGCAAAAACATCTTTGATCATATGTTTTAACGATTCGGCCACTGATCTTTCAATTTCACCGACAAATCGATTGTTATATAGCAATACTTCAGGACGTTTAACTGAGTACAAAAAAGACTTCAGGATCATTTTAGAATGTCAACTACAAAATGTGTTCAAAAATCATATATATATATATATATATATATATATACACAAAAGAATAGTGGTTGAATAACTAAAAGTGGTTCATGTAGTATAAAACCAAACCAAACCAAACTAATTATATATATATATATATATATATATATATATATATATATAATTAGAATTAGGCATTAGATAACCTACAATGGTTGGTATGCGATAAAACCCAATCAAGCCTATTCTTATATATTTAATATATATGTATAGAGTATTTGGCTTTAAATAACCCACAATTGTTAATATGCCTTAAAACCCAATCAAAATAAATCATATATATTTATTTTATAGGAATAAAGAGCATTTCACATTTAGTAACCTACAAATCTTTATATGCCATAAAACACAAATGAACGTAATCATATGTATTAAATATATATGTATAATGAGGATTTCGCATTAAATAAACTACAATGGTTGATATTCCATTAAATCCACCAAAGAACAAATCTTTTATCTTGAATATATACGTATAGAGGGTTTGGCATCAAATAACGTACAATGTTTGATATGCTAGAAAACCCAACCAAGCCTAATCTTATATATTTAATGTATATGTATTGAGGGTTTGGCATCAAATAACCTACAATGATTGATATGCCATAAAACCCAACTAAACCTAATCACATATATTTATTATATATGTATATTATGAGGATTTGGCATTAAATAACCTACAAAGGTCGATATGCCATAAAACCCAACCAAAACAAATCTTATATATCAAATATATGTGTATAGTGGATTTGGAATTAATCTCCAACAGTCGATATGCCATAAATCCCAACTAAACCAAACTTCTTGATGATTTCAATGACTCTCAAACACATCTGTTTAAAGTCTTAAAGTATTTGTTGATGCCTACTAAGCAATGTCTCGGAGTCAGGTGAGTTCTAAAAAAATTCAACACGGACGTATTAATTGGAGGTGCCCGTGGTGTAGTCGTTATCGCCGTAGGAAATTAACATGGCGATACGAGTTCAAATCCTGGACGAGACTGATTGCATTTCACATTGCACTAATAACCTTGGGAAAGGTATGATTCCAATTATTCTCCTTCCAGTTATGGGTAAATAGTAGGACAGACTAGATTCTTCAGCCTTGGTTAGGCAACTAGTCTAGGAGAAGGAAAACTCTGAATTCAAACCTGTTAAACTCCGCTTAAAAATCGACCTTGTGTCATATCCTGCCCGAGCGGAGGGGTCGGTAAATAGTACCTGTATTAATTCATCTCATTTTTATGGGTAATATGACTATTAATAGGTAGCTGTTTTTAAAACACCACTTAGGATACCAATACACTTTTAAGGTGTCAGTGGATTTCAATATGCAAAAAGCCAACACTGGTCAATGCACTTCTCCAAAAAGTCAAAGTATTCTAAGTACTACTGATACTACATAACTCACCACTGTCCTGTCTTATAGTCAGGGCATCGACGATTTAACTGTTACTTGTACCAGGTGTGTCAGGAGAAGAGGGTGGCTAGACATCATGCAGGATAAACAATAAGACTTGTCGAAGGGTGTGTAAGGTTACCGCACCGATATAGCACCATCTTGAACATGAAAGATGTTAAATTTCTCAAAGTACAAAGCGGACCAATTTGTTTCCAATACAAAAGTATATATATAAAATATATTAAGACTGTAACATTTCATAGCTCTCGCCATCAAAACGCGAGAGAAAGATAGTGTGAATGATAGTTGTTACATAGAAACGCAGTAATTTTCGTTCGTGGGTGACTAACAATCAGAACACTTTCTTCGCTCTGAATTAACCCTTTGCTCCCAGAGAACTGTCGTCTCTGGACCTTAATCTCTGAACTATGTCTGATCTCCAAAGTCTTCTTTTCATACTTTCTTCTAAGTCTCTTAATTAAAACTTACCTAATAACTGAAAACTTTCTATAAACACGTTATCGCTAAAACCACCGAGATAATGTTTATCTTTTTAATATTCAGCCTATTATCCCAAGTTTCAAACAAAATCTATTATGGCAAGATTGACACGTATATGATATATGCACGCATGTAAGTCGTGACCTTTAAAAAAATCGAAACGTACAAAGAAACACTCGATGCCTTCAGTTAGTTCACAAGTTACTTTCGACTACGACTTACACTTCAACTCAAAGATTTACGTTAACTGAAAATGTATTACTATTAACTAATATAATTAATTACCGTCCTTAATTACATTACAGAGAGATGAATCTCGTTACTCAATGACTATAGAGTATATATAATATATACATATGAATGTATATATACATAGAAATGTATATATACATATAAAAATGTATATATATACATATATAAAATGTATATATACATATATGAAATGTATATATACATATATAAATGTATATATACATATGAATGTATATATACATATAAATGTATATATAATATATACATATAAATGTATATATACATATAAATGTATATATACATATAAATGTATATATACTTATAAAAATGTATATATACATATATGAAATGTATATATACATATAAAAATGTATATATACATATATGAAATGTATATATACATATATAAATGTATATATACATATAAATGTATATATAATATATACATATAAATGTATAACTATTAACTAATATAATTAATTACCGTCCTTAATTATATTACAGACAGATGGATCTCTTTACTCAATGACCATAGAGTACATACATACATACATACATACATACATACATACATACATACGTTTAATTAAATTGAACAGAGATTTGTGTTTGCTTATTCAATCATTGTACGTTCAAATCTTCGAACGAGTTAGTTAACTTCTACATGGAATACACTCAGAAAGGCGTCGTTTTTCTTCAAGTACTTTTATTCAGCAACTTATTATTTCACGTATATTTTGGAATACATAATTATTTTTCCAGGTATGATCTGCAATTATCCAACCCTCCTTCATACACTAGAGATATTTCAGAATATCACATTTTATTATAGAAGATCTACGTGTCTCTTGTTTTATTCGCCACATAAACTAAGATAACGAAGTACTGTTTTCAGTTGTTGGTTTGTTTCTTTGTTTGAATTTTATGGCATATAAGCCTTTGAGAATTATTCAATGCCAAATAAATTTTTATACAATTAAACAGTTTTATTTCAAATAATTCAGTTTAGCATAAGTATACTGTTTGATTGTCAAAAATATTTCTATTTCACGGTATTCAGTTCAGCCAAACTGTTCTAATCAAAAATATTAAGTTCAGTATAATTACAGCTTTTGTTCACACTCACTTAAATATCAAAACATACTATTTCAAACAATTCAGTTTAGCGTAAGTACGCAGTTTACATGTCAAAACATTTCTCTTTCAAGCAATTCAGTTTAGCATATGCACGTATTTTAGTTCTGTATAACCCATAGATAGGACCCAATCAGTACTTTCGATGGAACAAATAATGAAATAACTAGTACAGTAACAAGTCATATATATTTATATAATGAGTAGCCGGAAGAATAAGTGAGAGGCGAATTTATGGAACAAAAGATTCTTACTAGTAGTAAGAGGAAGCCTATAGTCCGTAATAAGGAAGGCCAAAGTACAAACATTCTTTCGAGACGTTTAACAATTCGCGTAGCCGACACTAGTTCTGTCTCCCAACATCTCCAAACGTAGTCGAGTCCTAAAAACAGAAAATACTTAATCTTTCATTCTAATTCTTAAAATTAGAAAGGTAAGCATTTTACATGAGATCTGTTTATAATCAAGAATGTTAAGTAAGTATATGTCTATCTATCTGTTAGTCCGAAATATATTGGTTCATTTATCTATACGTTAAATAAACAATTTAATGAAAAAAAATATTAGGTAAACTTTGTGTAAGGAGGTGGCACTAAGAAGCCCTGTTAATAGGTGCTCTTTTCTCAAGGAAATTAGACCCTTTCTTTTCCCAGAAGATGGCTCCAATTGAGTTTAAAATTACGTGGAAAAAATATGAAGCTTTTCTGAATGCATTTCATTCAAATGACTCCTATGAGGATTTGGATAATTTACAAATAAAACGATCGGAATCAAATTGTCCAAATTAAACAAGCATACTAAAAAGAAAAAAACAGTATCTCTACGTACATTCATGTATACATACATACAGGAGGATACGCTTTAGTACATAGATGGGTAGATATTTTATGAGTCCATTTTGTTTGTAATTCGATTGTTGAGTTAAAGCCATAAGATCATGAAATCCTGAAAGAATAGGTTTAGGCAAGGAGTTACTCCAAATCTTTTCCATAGATATCTTGATTAGAAAATTATTTTTCATTCATATTTTAATGCCAAATTTTAGTTGTAAAAATTAGATCTTGATACTACGTCCTATACACATGGGGTTTATTGATAAATAAATAGATCGATATGAACTCACCGAAGGAGTTAAATTGAGAGAGTGAAACTTAGAGAAAGAGAAACTAAGAGAGAGAGAGAGAGAGAGAGAGAGAGAGAGAGAGAGAGAGAAAGAGAGAGAGAGGGAATGAAAGCGAGGGAAACTAAGAGAAAAATGAGTGGAAGAAAAAGGGAGAGAGATCAAGCAGGGAAAATAATGTTGATTAGCTGAGTGAAATGCGTGATTCATCCTGTGAAGGTCGCTAACAAATCTTTGCCAATTCGTGTTTCTCGTGTGATTATCGCACGTATTAATTCCCCTGAGATGAAACCTGCATGCAATTATTTGAATTCATGGATGCTTATCACACAAGGATCAGACAGAAAGTAGCACCGAGTCAAAGCTGCCTCGGTAACGGAAAAGATTTATTCTTCGTCTTTGGATCAAGTGAGACAACACCGGGGCCAAAGATGCCATTAAAACTGCCAACATGTCGAATCAGTTCGATTCTCGAAAGATCTTTAGGTGATTTTGTCAATATTTCTTCGGCTGATTTTATGATTTAACCAGCGAGAGATCTACTATTTTTAAAAATATTTCTACCTGAGGTTGAAATATGCACAATTTTAATAGATTGATTTACTGAACTTAAAGGCATGTCAACTCTTAATTTATGCCAAGATGTTTGTGCATTGCTTTCCAATATATGTTCATATTTACATTTTTGCGCTATAGTTTTTCAATGTTTTCTTTCCTATTAATTTCTTTTTTATCTTGTATTTTCTCCGATTGGACACGAATAGTCTTTAGCATGTCTATTTAACACGGATGACCCAAGCAGGCCATGGTAGACTAAAGAGAAACGGAAAGAGAAAGTTTACTAAATTTCTGAGACGAAGCTTGATGATTTTTATCATTAAAGGTTTTCGGACTATTGTGTTCATCATTATTGTTATTTCCTCAACGTTTCGGCCGTTATATCATCCGGTTTTCTTCACGTGTTTGTCGAACTCAGGAACCTTCTCGGAACTTCGAACTATGTCCTTTATTGAATCCAGGACATATAGCGTAATGGTTATAGGCGTTGGTTCCCAAAGCTTCTAAGTAGACACATATTTGGAGGTTGCTGGTTCAATCCTGACTGCAGTTGAGTAACAATACAGGAATACTTAACACTTGTACCCGGTTATGGGTAACGGAATCAGAACAGGCGACCCTCAGGGATTCAATAAAGGACGTAGTTCGAAGTTCCGTGAAGGTTCCCAAGTTCGACAAACACCTGAAGAACGATGGAGGACATATCAGCCGAAACGTTGAGGAAAAAACAATAAAGACGAAGAAAATAGTACGAAAACCCTTAATGAAAGAAAAATATATTCTATACTCCCCTGTGCTTCACAGCACGAGCCACACTATCGGAAGCAATGCGCAGGACACTAATTTTTAAGGAGTGTTTAAGTTCTACTGACGAAACAGTAATGAATAATGTTTGGTTTAGTTTGCTTTTATGGCATATCAACCATTAGTGGTAATTTAATACCAAAGATTTTTTTTACAAATATATTAATCATATGATTTGTAAATACATTTTGTAGATACACAGTAGAATGATCAAACTGTCGATAGGACACTATCAAGTGCATCTACTCCGGGTACGGGTGGTCAAAGGAGCAATGGTAATGAAGGGTTACTCCGCATTCTGCAAAGCTCCAGAATTACTGGAAACTCACCATCAGATTGTTTAGTGTCACCCCTAGGACATTCGTTGGGCGGTCTTACTTCACGGCAGAGATGCAATCGGTGTATTCTATAGCCCCTACCAGCTGGGCTGATCATGCATTATAATCTATCTATCTATCTATCTATCTATCAGTCAGTCAAATGATATATTTCGAAATTCCTAGGCACTTTGTTTTAAACATAATTATTTTTCATCTCGCTTTTGATGTCTCAGATAACTTTTGTTTAACACTTCACTCAAATCCTTTAAATTCATAATATAATCATTTTACAAGGTGTCGATTTATAATCAAGAATGTTAATTATCTCGCTATCTATTATTTAGTCAAAAATGTTTTGGCATTTCTTTAGAATTTAGCTGCACGGCCACCTAATACCCATCACGAAAAATAACCAAATTAAACGAACCAGATGTGCTGGACACAGCTGGAAGAGTAAGAACGAACTCATAAGTGATGAACTCCTGTGGGCTCCTGTACATGGACGAGCAAAGTTTAGACGTCCAGCTAGAACTTATATATAACGGCTCTGTGCCGATACAAAATGTAGCCTGAAGGATTAGCTAGCCGGGAGCAAAGGACGACACAGACAACCAGCGAGAGAGGGTCAGAGAGATCCGTGCTAGCAGCATGACATGATGATGATGTTAATGATGGTTTCCTATTCAAGGGTCGTTCAATAAGCAAGTGAACCAAAACAAACCAATAAACAAAGTGAACTTTTTTTTAAGGAGGTGGAAATAGGAAGCCCCCTTGCACCTTTATCAAGGAAATTAAGGTCCTATCTTTTCCCAAAAGGCTGTCAGCATTACCTTTTTTACTGATCACAGCGTCCATAACTTTTTCTTCACCAAAGAGTCAATGTGTTTCTAAACAATTCTTATAGCATAAGTTTCTGTAATTTTTTAAAGGTTTACATTTCTCTATCGCAGAATATTTAATGACAGACCGCTATTGGATCATGGATGACTTTGTTTGACTTTTTCTATTTTGAATCGCCTAAAAACCAATATTTCAGCTTGATTTTTTAGAATAATACAAAACAGTTCTGAACAAAACGGAGTTTACCTTTATGAAAAAGAAATTCTGAAAACAAAAAGGAATAAGCTTTCTTTAAAAGAATTGTCTATATATGTTGAGATATGAAAGTCACACGTATGAAATAATACGAACGCCATCTTTCAAAATAGTTTCAGT
The DNA here is from genome assembly GCA_963585895.1 of Sepioteuthis lessoniana. Classification (NCBI taxonomy): domain Eukaryota; kingdom Metazoa; phylum Mollusca; class Cephalopoda; order Myopsida; family Loliginidae; genus Sepioteuthis; species Sepioteuthis lessoniana. The sequence continues at coordinate 48,125,828 of OY757933.1, forward strand.
CTCCATATGTGCACAGGACTCTTCTCAGTACTCCGGCCGAACATAATAATGCTGTAGACTGGATGGGCTTTACTTTTTACTGATTTTTAAGTATTCTAGTAACTTTACCAAGCTTTTGGAGATTCTTCCAAGTGCTCCAGTTACAATTTTTATCACTGTCACCTTCGTATTCAATATATTTTAGTTCTTTTACAAGGTCTAGGTATTATTTCCCTTTTTGATTTCTTTCATGATCACTCTGTGGTCTGGTTGGACGGAGAACCAACTCTTCAGCAGGTTCTCTTTTTTGTTGTTGATTTATCTAGGTCTGGTTGTCTGGCCGAAATTAAGTGAACTGTTTGTAATTCAAACTTCCAGAGTAGTTTGTACGTCTCATTCTCCCGGACAGATTTTGGGTTGTGTATATACCACTTTTCGTATGGTCAAATTTCAATTTCTTGCACAATTCCCAGTGGATCACATTCCCCACCACGTTGTGCCACGTTAATCTATTTTTTGGTTAATTTGCTGCATTTCCTTATTGTATGATTGATCGTTTCGTCTCTATCACCACATAATCTTCATTTGCAATTTAGTTGCGTCTTATGTATTCTTGCTTTCATGAAGTTTCTCCTAATGATGTTGTTTAATGCTGCTATTCGTTGTACATTCGATAAACTTCCAGACTTTTTTTTGTACAGGAATTTAAAGTTGTCATAGACTATTGAAAATTCAGTATGTTATTACTATACATCGTATGATATGACTGACCAATTTTTATGATTTCAGGTTCAAATGAACAGCTATAGCAGAAATTGGAATACACCCAACTAAAGCCTGATATTCACAACTGGCAAATTCTAAAAATGCAATCTGGACATGAGGTCACTTTAGAAGAACGATATCCAATAAAATTCTGTTTTAAACTTGGAAAAAATGCCACAAAAAATATGGAATGCTTCAGACTGCCTTTCGACTATCTGGCATGAATCGAGCATAAGTTTTTGAGTGACATAAGAGATTAAAGGAAGGCAAGGAGTCTCTGAGGGATGATGAGAGGTGTAAGAGAAGTAAGGAAGTCAATAGACCAGAGTTAATTGGGCAAAGGGGTAGGGTTAGGCTTAGGGTTACTATGTTGATGTTCTAAGGTAGTTCATGAAGAGATTCCGTCGGAAGAGGCCAGCACTCTTGAAATCGGGTCAGTGACATTTCCACCAGGACAATGCACAAGTCCACAACTCCATCCTTATCACAGACTAGTTGACTAAGATGGACATCAAGACAGTTCCTCAGTCTCCCAATAGTCCAGACCTTGCTCCCTGTGACTTTTTCTTATTCCCTAAGCTCAGAAGCTGTCGCTATGAGACAATTGAGGAGATGAAAGAGGCTGTGACGAAGGTTATTGACATGCTCACACAAGAGGAATTCCATGAGGCTTTCCAGAAGTTGTTGGAATGGTACAAGTGCATTGCAGCCGGGGGATATTACTTCGAAGGGGACTAGAGTTTTATATTTGTACTATCAATAAGGTGCCCAGACAAGAAAAGTCTGGAAACTTATTTGTTTATCATAAGGATGAATTCAGTTTATCTCTTAAGGGTTACATTTTTTTGCCATGCCCAAATCTTCAGATGAGAGACTTTGCTTTAAATATCCATACAAATTCTTTCCTTCCAATTTTTGTTTTTTAGTTATTGCTGTTCTGTTTATCTTTGTATTTTTTGTGTTGTTTCTAGTCGTTGTAATTAGCCTCTCTATGCAGTTTTTCATGTAGTCTTCGTCTCGTTTCATCAATAAATCGACGGTCTTCAATCCTAATGAGTTCCCTTTCTCCAACTTTTCTTTAGACATATAGCCAGTCTTTGGGATGTAACGTCTTATGCATCGTCATGAATTTTCTTGTTTCCTGGTCTATTTGTTGAAGTTCTTCGATTGTCAACTTTGCCCGAGTATCTTATACAGGAGGCAGTAAAGGTGTTGATCCATTTGTTAAGGTTTATGCTGTATAGTTTTGTTTCGAGAAGTTTTTTTTTTCGCTCTCCTGAAATATTCTTTTTAAGTTTCTTTTTTTTCATCTCTGCTTGTTTGATGGTGTCCGCTTCCAGTATGCCCAATTACTTGTAAGTTTCTTTTTCTCAGACTGTTCCGATTTCTTCTTGGTTTGGTAGATCTATTCATTTCATCATTTGTGGTAGCATGCCAAATTCGATCCCTATATCCTCACTTCCTATTTTTGGGTTTCCAATTCTTTTTCATTTTGGGCAAAAATTTTGATATCTTCCATGGACATTACGTGGTTAATCTTTTCGTGCAAATTATGAAGTTTGTAACCGTGCATCTCCCTGGAAGATAATTCTCTTAATTTTAACTTTTGTTAAACCTTTTGTTCTCCTGCAGTCAATTCAACTCTTCGGTGTTTCATGGTTTTCTCGATGAACTTTATGACTTGGTCGGATATCGTGTATATTTTGAGACAGTATATTATCCAGCTTTGTGGGAACATAATGTATGCTTTTTGGAGTCATACCATGACATCACTACTTTTTTTTACTTATTTTACTTTTTTCAATGAAGATATCCTGATCAATCTATAGTATATCTCTGGTTCCGCTAGTTTACTCTAGCATCCTTTCTCTTCTTCGAGGAACAGTCCGCAGCTTATTAGTGAGTAGTAAAGTCCTCTATAATTTCTGCCTTGAGTATTTTCCACGTCATTGGTAAGCATATTATGGGGCTGGAGTTGATGGAGGTTGAATAGTTGGTTGATCGATTGTTTTGTGTTACGTTGGTTGGTTGGTTGGCTGGTTGATTTTGATGGCATATCGACCACTATATATTATCTAATGCAAAAGCCTGTTTACGCATATAATATGTATGGTTTATAAGCACATAATTTGATGATACCATGCTAAAATCAAACAACTCATTTACTCGCATACGAGTAAATATTTTCAAGTATTTCTATATGAAATTAGTTTATTTAGTGATGATAGTTTTTTTGAAAATAATTTCTCACTACTATTTCTAACACAAATCTAATAATATTTCTATTCAGCAATAATTTGCTTTCAGATGATTAGTTTGTTGTATTTTCAGGATTGTAACAAAGTCTATATTTTCTGGTACAACCCGGTCTCTTTCAAGAACGACAAGTCATCATCCATGTGGACATTCTCAAATAAGTCGTTCCTGGTATTTACGTGGAATTAGTGCCACAATCGGGTGAGAGGAAATCATAGAGCAGACGTGGCAGCAAAATCGGCTTTAGACTTGACCCCCGACGAGTACAATATCCCATACACTGATCTGAAACCTAAAATAAATAATTTCCTCCATAAAAAATGGCAACAACGCTGAAATATAAATACCAATGATAAACTATTCCAGGTTAAACCATTTTGGGGAGAATGGCGCTCAGCTTTACGAAAATAGCGAAAAGAACAAGTAACAAAAACGTGACTGCGTATTGGTCACAGCAAGATCAGCAACCACACAGTGCTCGACATGCCAAACGCCCGGCACACTTTTGTTTTACGGCATCTCAACCCTTTTCGGATGCTTTAACGCCGAAGTAAATTTCAATTCAGTATTAGATCAGCTTTTGTTTACAAACAATTAAATCTCAAACAGTTCAGTTAAATGTCAAAAAGAATTCTATTTCAAACTTTTCAATTTAGCATAGGTACACAGTTTGGTTCTATTTGACCCATAGATAGGACTCTATAAGGTGCTACCACTCAAGGCCAGAGTGGACATGGAACTGATGGCTATACAAGTGTACTCCGTACTTCCCAAACTTCCAGCATTACTGGAACCTCACCATCAGACATTTTAGCGTGATATCCAGGACACTCGTTGGGTGGGGTCTTATCCCACTGCAGAAAACCAGTCGGCGTATTCTACTGCCCCAGCTGACTTCGCAAGTTATTGGAGGTAGTTACATTTTGGGGGCGTTTTTGGATCAGGATGGTCATTCTTTCAGTCACCCATTCGGGTCTGTTTCTTTTAAGCATTTATTCATTTCGACAGCCAGTCTGTCTTGGATGGAAGTGAATTTTTTAAACCACTATCCTTGTATGCCATCATGGCATGGTGTTTTTGAGTGTTGCTCTGAGTGAACATAGGCGTATTTTCGTCTTAGGATCTTCTCTGAGTCCTTGTAAGTATTTTTCCAAATTGTGTATCCATTCAGCTTTTTCTGTTATGTTTATGTTCCTATATATTTCCTCACAATACTTTTGATTCTTTTTCATCCGACTGTTGGGAAGTCTTCTTGCATCCCCACCCCCACTTGCTGGTAGATTATTGTCGTTAAGAAATGTCCTGTTTTGTCTATGGTGTTTGATCGTGTCTCGATATCTTTTAGTCTTCCTTCTTTAGTCAATACCTTCTGATTTATTTCCTTGAGTTTTATTGTTTATTATAATTGTGGTGACTTTCTCTCTTCGTCCGAAAATATTCCAGCGTTTTTCCTTTATCTTAGCTTTTTTACTTGTTGTAAATTCCTTATTTGTGTTTCCAGTTTTATTTCCCATCCAGGTTTTAAGTTTCTTTTCGTGTTCCTTTGGGTAACATCAGTTTAAGCACAGATTAATTTTGTCCCTGCATAGTTTAGTTCGTTCAACTCCGTGATTCATTTCGTTTTTACAGTTTCTGCCAAGACTATTTTCCAGGCTTCGTTCCTGAGAAATGGTAATGTGGTTTTCTTTTCAGACATCATTTTCTTTAGATTCTGTATATTCATTTTTTTCTCCTTGAGTTAGTGTTTTTTCTCTGGTATTGTGATTAGATTACTAATACTTTGCGTTTCAATTCACTTAGAAGTTTCTTGTTTTTCAATGTTTAACGTCTTCATTTTTATTATATTAGAATTTGTGTCTTGTTGGCATAATTCACTATTTAATTGTTGGTGTATTTCTGATTTTTCCAAGTGTGAAAAACCAAGCTTTCTTGGTTAACTTGTGTTAAATCTGATGGATTCTTCCAAGATTTATATCATTCTTTTTCTTTAATGTCTTCGTGTAGGACTGCTTCTGATATTGCAGTAAAGTGCAAACTAGTTGTCTTCCCAAGTCTAGGTTTTCCATCGGTGTCTCTGATTTGCGTGTTTAATTAGGTTGTCGCTTGTGTATTTGAAAAAGAGAAGAGCCAACATTTGCAGGGTACCCCTATTTCCCCGTGTTGGCTATCAAGGTAGCATCTGCCGATCCTGACAGCCAAACCTGTTGTTTGGGTCTTATGTTGGATTATGTTTTGGTTTTTATTTTTTCATAGGAAATATATTATGTCTATCCCGGACCCACTGGTTGTTTATTATCTGAGCACCTATCACAGATGTAACCATGTACCCTTAAAATAAGAGTTCTTTTAGTAGGTCACAAAAACAACTTTCCTTGAGGATTTGTTTTGTTTTAACTAGATTGAAGTTCAGAATGAAGAGTTTAATTTTTTTCTCAGCGAGTTATATTTGCCTATAACTGTTATTTTGTATTTTTTCATAGAAATATATTGTGTCTATACCAGACCCACTGGTTGTTTATTATCTGAGCACCAATCACAGATGTAACCACGTACCCTTAAAATAAGAGTTCTCTTTAGTAGGTCACAAAAAACAACTTTCCTTGTGGATTGGTTTTGTTTTTACTCGATTAAAGTTCAGAATGGACAGTTTAATTTTTTTCTCAGCGAGTTATATTTGCCTATAACTGTTATTTTGTATTATAAACCCTGGGCTACCTTGAGATATTCTTGTATTGTGATTTTGGCAATGCTCTTCAAGAATCTAATATGTACCTTCTTAGTTTCTTCCAGGCAGCGGTTGTGTCGATACTGCTATATGGATGCACTACATGGACGCTAACTAAACGGCTGGAAAAGAAGCTACACGGAAACTACACAAGAATGTTGAGAGCAGTATTGAACAAGTCCTGGCGACAACACCCCACGAGACACCAGCTATACGGACACTTGCCCCCCATCACGAGAACTATACAAGTTAGACGTACCAGACACGCAGGACACTGCTGGAGAAGCAAGGACGAGCTCATAAGTGATGTACTCTTATGGACCCCCACATATGGCTGTGCAAAAGCAGGACGACCAGCTCGAACTTACATACAGCAACTATGTGAGGATACAGGATGTAACCCTGAAGACCTGCCGGAGGCGATTAGTGATAGGGAGAAGTGGCGAGAGAGGGTCAGGGATATCCGTGCTGGCGGCACAACATGATGCTGATGATGATGACTTATAAATTTAATACTTGAGTAGGAAGATCTTTTATCGTTTTATTTCAACTGTTCCTACCTTACGCTTTTCATTTCTCTTTATAACTACTTTAAAGTGTTCCCCTATTCTATTAAATCTACTTGGACTATCCTTTTATAGTTAGAGAGGAATTTAAAGAAAATAAATTATTTAAAGGCAAACATACAATTTTATCGACATCAGAGCAAGAAAAATACAAAGATTGGATTTACCGTTTCATTTTCTCTCGAAGTTATCAAAGATAATGTTGCAGTACTTTAGCCTTTGGCCTTTTCTTCCCATTCTTTTCAGCTATTTTTTTTCTTCTGTTTTCTGAAGGGACAGATTTCTGTCTGTTTTTTAAGGTTATACAGTGTGTCACGTGACTACCAATATTATTCTTTCTATTTTTACTGTTCCCACCATATTACTTTTCCCACTCTTTATTACCACTTTAATTCTTTTCCTATTCAGTCAAATTTAGTAAAACTCCTTTTATATTAAAAGATAAATTGTTATTATTATTATTATTATTCATTAGAGTTTGATGGTTTTTCACTGGAGTCTGAGTGACAGCAAGTCTCCTCAAGTCTCCAGGGCTCGTGTCAGGATTCTGACCGTTCTCAGCAATGCTGTCGTTTTGATAGTCTCTACCCGTCCACCAACTTCCAAGTCCTCCAGGCCTTTTAATAATCCTTTAGTTATTGTACCTAAAGTACCAATCACAATGGGCACAATCGTTACTTTCATGCTCCACAGCTTTTTCAATTCTCTAGCAAGGTCAAGGTACTTATCCTTCTTTTCACTTTCCTTCAGATTTATTCTGTGGTCCGCCGGGACAGCAAAGTCGACAATTTTGCAAATTCTCTTTTTTTTTGTTGATTATTATAAGGCCGGGATTTGTTGATCCGTTTGTATGTTAAAGTCCCATAGGAGTTTATGCCTGTCATTTTCTAGGACAGGTGCTGGGTTGTGCATATACCATTTATTTGGATGGTCGAATTGAAATTTCTTGCACATTTCCCAGTGGATCACCTTGCCGAACCAGTCATGTCTCGACTTATACTCCGTCTGTGGTAATTTGCTGCATTCGCTTATTATGTGATTGATCGTTTTGTCTCTGTCACCGAAGCCTACATTTACTGTTTTGTTGCGTCTTCTCTGTTCTCGCTTTGATATGATTGGTTCTTATGGCGTTGTCCTTTGCTGATATTAGGAGCTTTTTGTTTATCTCCTTATTCATTGAATGATCCTAGTATAATAGTTTTTTCGTTTCTCTTTCTATTAATCTCAATTTCTCTATTTCAGCGAGTTCATATACATAAAAACGTTTAAGATAGTATCAATGTTTGCATCCTCAACGAGTTTCCAATATTCATTAAATTTTGGTCGATTTATTCTCGGTCTGTTGGTCTTTTTAAGTAATCGATCACTTTCTGGCATATTAGATACACACAGGCGTATTTCGAGTTTCACTGTTTTGATAATTCCAACATAAGAATTTTTTTTCAAGTCGGTGACACTGAGTTTGCCAACAGGAGCGAGAGATGCCAGATTGAGGACTAAGAAAGAATGGGAGTCAAAGATCCGAACACGTTGTTTAATCCCTTTATAAAAACCCACGAATCTCGCCGAAACATCCAAAAACGTCACTCGTTTTCGCATATCTCAACGCTCTCAGTAACGTAACGAAGTAAAGATAATAAGCCCCCGAAGGTTTAGGGTAGTCACGGAAGACTGCTACATGGGTGAGAGCTACTAATTGGATTTAGAGGGAAAATCATAAAACTACAACTTGGTGACTGTTTCTTTATTCTTTTGCTGTTCAGTGCTGGACGCCATAGAAACAAAAAGTGAATAGCTAATATTATGTGAGGAGAGGACTTCGTTGTTCTTTTCGAATAAGGACCAACTCATATCATTGATTCATTTCTGGTTCTCTGTTCACGGGAACGTTTGCCTCCTCGCACCCCAGCCACCAAAAGACAAAGAAGGCCCAACATTTAGGAAAGTTATGCTTTTTTGCTTACTCTCATTTGGTAGATTATCAGTTTATGAGCAACGTCCATGTTTTGGCTTCTTTTTTCTTAATGGCATATCACAGCGTTTCGTGAGTTATCTATGCCATATCCATTCTTGCGAGACAGTAGCGGTGCAATTTAATCAAAAGCTGCAGAGTTAAAAGAATTAATATCCTTTGTAAAGTTATTAGTCCGAAAGTGAATGACAGCACAACTGCCGTT
>OY757933.1:48139295-48279295 GCA_963585895.1 Sepioteuthis lessoniana
CTCGCAAATATTGCTAAAGCAGAGAAATCATATACTCATAAATAAGAAATGGATTAATATCACTTTGAATTGTGAGGCATATTCTTCTTTTGAAGGAGTGTCTTCTAGTCACAAACAAACAAAACCGCACTCTATGACTGTTCCTTGCTTAATAATAGAGGTATTAGCTATAAATATGCGATAATGCTGAGAAAAAAATGTCACTGCTCTTCAGGAAATATCCGAACCACTTAATCCGATTGACAAATATGTCAACTTTGTCAACGACCACATGAAAGCAGCTGCAGAATGTATACAAACCAAACTAAGAGCCAAACATTAAGTTCCATGGGAGACGTTGGCAGGCGAGAAAAACGATTTAACTTGAAAACATGATCCCTATGAAATTAGAGGAACCTAGATATAACCACCGCTCAGAAACTTAAGTAGATATAAGGAGAACTAATCAACGCATTACAACAAGAGCAAATAGAATACATTCAAGGCTAGGACAAGAAAATTATAAACTCGGTCGAAGATAGGTAATCTTGAATAGCTTGGCTAACAGCAAATTTAAATAAGTAAAAGGAAGAGCACCTCTAGAGCTAAACTAAAAGCTGCCAGCCAAGAAGAACGAACACAAGTGGAAAGAACATTCCAAGAATCAAGTTACAGATTTATCTATGAAAAAATTAATAACCAATTAGTAATCAAACTAGTTCAGTTTACTCAAAAAGAAATCGACGTAGTACTATCAGAAATTAAAAACTGGAAAGCTGCAGATACTTGATGAAGTATAGAAAATAAGGAAATTCGATGACTTACTCTATGGCCAAATCGGCTGAGACTGCAGAATTGACCGACTGCATCTCTGCAGAGAGGAAAGACTCCCTTAACAAATGCCCTAGATATGATACTAACCAATCAGATGGTGAGGTTCCAGTAAGGCTGGAGCCTTGGGGAATGTGGAATACCCCTTCATTGCAAACGCTCCTAGGTTCACTTTGACCTGGAGTGTTATAGGGTCCTATCTATTGGTCAAATAGTAGTGTCTGACATCTAAACTGTACATATGCTAAACTGAAATGTTGAAATAGAACTGTTTTTGAAATTCAAACAGTGTACTTATGTTAAACTGAATCGTTTGAAATAGAACAGTTTATAAGCATGAAAATTGATTTAGCACTAAATGACCTACAAAGATTGATATGTCATAAATCTAAACCAAACCAACCCTCACCTAAAATGTCCTATAATTCAACACCGTATATCATATTTACCAAACCCTCCGCTCGGGCAGGATATGACACAAGGTCAATTTTTAAGCGAAGTTTAACAGGTTTGAATTCAGAGTTTTCCTTTTCCTAGACTAATTGCCTCACCAAGGCTGAAGAACCTAGTCTGCCCTACTATTTACCCATAGCTGGAGGGAGAATAATTAAATTCATACCTTTCTCAAGGGCATTAGTGCTATGTGAAATGCAATTAGTCTCGTCCAGGATTTGACCTCTTGTCGTTGTGTCCATTTCCTGTGACGATAACCATTACACCACGGGCACCCCCAACACCATATATAATCAGAACACGAAAGAGAGATGGACAAAAGGCAGTATAACCCATTTCTCAAAGAAAAATGACCTTGGAATTGCCAAGAACTACTGAGGCATAACCCTTGCTTCTACTCAACCGCATTGAACCAGAAATTGAGAAAATTCTTCTGAAGAATCAAAATTGTTCTCGGAGAATCCGATCAACAACATCACAGATTCTGGCAATTTGTCGAATCATAGAAGGAGTTAGTTAAAAAAAAAACTCAAAGCAACACTCTTATTCCTAGATTTCTCCTTGGCATTTGACTTCATACACTGAGGGAAGATGGAACAAATACTTCTATCGCATGGTCGTCCCAAAGAAACAGTCTAAGCTCTAATGATGCTAAATAAAAGCACTAAAATGAAAATTCGCTTACCACATGGAGTCAGAGACTTCTTTGACAATGTTGCTGGTGTTCTGCAAAGAGAAACATTAGCCCATATATATTCATAATCTGCCTAGACATCATACTTCAAACTTCGATTGAAATAATCAAAGAAACTAACTTTACATTAAAAAAGGCATTAAAAAAGATAATGTTGCTCTTCTTGCAAATAAACCTACCCAATTCGAATCCCTGCTGTATAATTTGAACTGGGCAGCGAGTGGAATTAGCCACCTTGTGAATGCAGAAAAGAACTGAGTACATGTGTTTTAATTAAAAACGAAACATCTCCACTCTAAATGGTATTTCTCTGAAACTAGCGGACAACTTCTGGTACGTTGGTTGCACCGTCTCATTTACTGAAAGTGACATCAATATGCGCCAAGTGAGAGCACGGACGGCTATCGATTGACTATCGATAATATGAAAGTCTGATATATCAAAATAAAACATATTTTTCCCAAGCAGCAGTTGTATCAATTCTGCTCTATGGGTGAACCATAGGAAAGTTGAATTAGCGTATAGAGAAAAAGCTTGTAGAAATTGCACAAGGAGGCTACGAGCTTTATTCAACAAATCCTGGAAGCAACATTCTACGAAACAGCTGCCGAAGAACACACTTCATTGACTCGGACCAAGCTACAAAGTCTAGCTGCTTATCTCTTTGAATAATGTGAACTGGAAATTGTTGTGATGTCTTGAGATCCACTGAAACGTTCCAGTCACTAGCCCCATTCAGTAGCTTCATAGTGCAATTATTTTCTTTCCTCACTGGCATTCATCTTCCATGTGAAACTGAATTATGGGTTCCTGGATCCCGACACATGGCCGTGCAAAAGCAGGACGACCAGCACGAACATACATTCAGCAACTATGTGAGGATACGAGATGCTGTCCAGAAGACCTACCTGAGGCGATGAACGATGGGGAAAAGTGGCGAGAGAGAGTCAGGGATATCCGTGCTACCAGCACGACATGATATATATATATATATATATATATATATATATATATATATATATATATATATATCACTTCTATCGATTAGGATATGGCAAGGTCAATTTTTAAGCGAAAATTCACAAGTTTGAATTCGGAGATTTTCCCTCTTCTTGACCTGTCGAACTACCAAATCTAGCGGGGTTAGTTTGCCCTAAATTTTATTCATAACAGGAGGAATAATTGATGGATGAAGACCATTTCCATGTGTGTAAACATGATGTAAAGTCTAAAGACACTCTTCCAGCATTTTGACTCAGGTCTCTTTGTCATTTTTCTACGATACGTTTTTCTTTTGTATTTATAAAAAAAAGATTTCTTAGGTCTACAAATTGTTAGCTGATGTATCGTTAATTCCAAATTATTTATACATCAATAGCCGTTAGTACTGAGCACTCATACTGGACACTCCCACCCCTTGGATTTCCTCCTTGAATGATAATTATATATATATATATATATATATATATATATATATATATATATATATATATAATTTTTTACTCATAAAAATTTAAGTTTTATATAATTTTTATTCATAGCTGGAGGAAGAATTGATGAATGCACATCTTTTCGAACGGTATCAGTGCTCTGTAAAGTCTAAAGACACTCCTCCATGATTTCAACCCAGGCCACTTTGTCATTTTTCTACGATGATACTTATTGTACCATAAGTGCCAGATAGATAGATAGATAGATGGATTAACAACATTATCTAAATCTTGCAAGTGGCTTTCTTTCAATCGATAAATCTGTGGTTCTTAAATTTACCACCCATAACAGAATCAATTTTCCATCCAAACAGTATCATTTCGAGAAAATATGAAATGAGTACGGAAATCCCTTTGTTTACCAATTACGAATTCATCAGTCTTAAAGAAGGCACATCATAAACAAACACCCCAGTCGAAGCCATGATCTTAAGTGATCGCTACTGATAAAAAATCAGAAGACATTTGTTTCATGGAGCTAACCATTTCAACTTGCTAAAATTAACTTTCACCACATGGGGTGAAGTTTAAAATGAGGGAGGTAATTCTGTCGAACCTTGGAAATATTTGGGCTTTACGTGTTTGCTAAGATTGAGAACTCTTCAGTCATATCTTGTAAATGCTTTACAAAACGTGTGTTTCTTTGATACTGACAAAAAATGTCCTTTATTTTTTTCTTTCCCTTATTTAATTTTCATTTTTATATCTTTTGAATTCTTTCTTTCCCCTTCCACGACCTTTCCCCTTTCTTCTTGTCATTTCTTTCTCCCTGATATATAAGCTGTCATTTTCTATATTCCTTCTGCTTCATCTTCATCGGCGTAATCATTATCAGTCATGCTATCCCCACCGTAGTTACACAGTTAAAACTGATGACTGCTTGACAACAACCCGCCATCTATCCCGGTAGAGAGCTGTACTCTTTCGTTTTTTACACTCTATATTTCCTGTTTATGTTCATGTTTTTTTCCGGTTTCGAAAGTTTTCTTCCTGCTATCCCACAATGCATCGCTTGACATTTCTTGCCATTTTCATTGGATTTTCTTTATTTATTTATTTATTTATTTATTTTCCCTCAATGTCTTTCTTTCACGTTTGTCCACTTTTCTTTTAAATGTTCTTCTATTTTTCTATTCAGCAATTCCACAACCGCTTTTCTCGACTCCTAACATTTATTTTTCCTTTAATTCCGACATATTTTTAGATTTTTCCCCCTTTGCATACCCCAATTAATTCCGAACTCAATCAATCTGACAATGTTCTTGATGAGAATATCTTCTTTTATTTCATCTTTTGATTTTCTGTCTTTCTTTACTTTGTTTTTATTCTATTCTATTTTTATTATCATTGTTTTTTTGTTCTGCATTTTTTACCTTCTCTGCACCAAGCGTCATCTTCCATTGATCGACTCAATGTTCTAGTCCACTTGTCAGCCAATCAGATCTCACACTGGTGCAATCAGTTACAGTTGCAGTCAAAAGCATCAAAATGAACGCCATATTGATGTCTGTCCTCATGTACGATACCAACAAAAAAGTTTACGAAGTATTTTTTTTTATATTCAAGATATTGACCCTAAACATACGCAATTTTGTACAGGAATTAATGAATTATATTATTTATTTTATTGTCAGTAAAGTTGTCTAAATGTTCAGAGAAGACATATTGTGTTCTTGAATTGAGTAAAGTGTCACGAATAAGACACTGAACTACATCTGATGGTGAGGCTCTAGATCTGGCGCCCTGGGGAGCGTGAGATCCTCCTTCATTTACATTACTTCCAGGTCCCCTCTGAGCTGGAGTGACTGTCTACGTTAGGGTCTCATCTATAGATCAAATAGATCTATTTAAGAATGGTTTGTATTACATAGGACCATAAGAAAAAAACTCTGAAGAAATAACGACACAAAAATAAACAAAATAGCGTCAAACTAGGAATGCAATTCCTTGACGTTAGGAATAAAAAAACTCAAGGCGGTTTGATAGATCTTCAAAATCAATCAATCAACCAATCAGTTGAACATTAGAATTAGGTAAAATATTTCCTTTACTGCCGTTCTATGCCATTTTAGAAAACATTTAGAGAAACCACTGTCAAGTTGATAATCCCCCAACAAAGGATTCGATCGATTTGAAACACCTGGTTATTTAGGTAATGATTAAAGTCTAATGTTATGTTTGGTTGGGCTTTATGGCATATCAACCATTGTATTTTATTCAATGCCAAATCCTCTTCACACAAATATACTAAATATATGATTTGTAAACACATTTTGTTGATAACATTCTTAAACGAACCTGAGATTTTTTTTGCACACAGTTAAATAGTTTGAAGTATTGCTATGAAACAGTCACAGTTTAACATCAGTCATTTGTTTGCACACATAGTTTGTTCTACTTACCCCAGGGATAAGAGTCTATTCGGTGCTAACACTACGGGTCAGTGGAGGTGGAAGCAATGGCAAAGTAAGTGTTCTTTACTTTCCCCAAATCTCCAAGTATGAAGACACGCCATCAGATTGTTAATTACAAGACACTCTTGGGTTGGGTCTTACCCCATCTACGGAGATGTTGTCGGTGTATTCTACAGCTCCATATGACTGGGCTAAATAAAGTCTTCAGCTTCAGAAATTGGATGCAATTTGTATTAGTCCCTGCGCCGACTAAAAAACATTCACAATATCAATAATTAAATTGTGAACATGAAGAGAGTTTATGAGGAGCGTGTGTTATTTAATGTCAAAACCACCTTTGTGGAAGAAGAGTAGTGATACTATTTGATAAAGAAGATAGGATGGATAAGAGAGTTCATATCTTCTTCAATGGTATGAGTCTGAATGTAAAATTGATTGGTCAACTGGAGGATAGATAGATAGATAGATAGATAGAGTTGAACACATTTGATAGATAGAAAAATCTGACAGACAGACAGACCGATACATACATACATACATACATACATACATACATAAGTAGAAGAGAAGAAATGTGATTGATGCATATGACGAGAAATAAATGAAAGAAACGTGATGGATTATAACAATAAATATATAGATAGGTAGATAGGAACAAACTATAGAGATATTGAGACATGTTTAGTTTCTTTAGTTCTTTTTATTTCAAAGGCATATCATCTTTCGATTGTTATTAGATACTGAATCCACCTTTGTAGAAGAATGGTATTGGCACGCTTAAACACAAAAAAGGGTAGATTGGGTAAGGTTTATATAATGATTAGACTGTTCGCCAATGGACTGAGAGACCGGGATTCAATCCCAGGTCAAGTAATGCTAGGTATTGCTGGACCTGGGATTAAATCCTGGGCTCTCAGACTTTTAAAAAAATGATACTTGATGCGTCCTTGCTTAACACTTTGCAAAATAATGTGTGGATCAAAGGTAAGTGAGCAACATAGGAAATAAAAAGTAAAGCTTCCCCCTATACCTCAGTGTAGTAACTATTTAAAAAAGGTGCCTTTGGGTCACCCTTGACTATGGTCGGCCAAATCAAGGAGTCCATACCTTCATGATGGTTATCAGTCCAAAAATAAACGTAATAACGTGTCCAAACTTTCATCTTTCTTACTGCAGTAACGAAGTCCAGAGCGTTTGCCACAATCCAATGGAGACTACCTTTAAACTCTGTGATTGTTTGGTTGTTTGATTAATTGATTTTCTGTTTTCAGTAGGAAGATCAGAGATTATTTACGACACAATTTTAACAATCGGAAAAAAAAGTCATTTTCCGGATAGACTAAAAACAGTATCTCGACCAGTGTAAGATTTTTGGAAGGATGAAATTAAGAAACCTATTGAAAGATGACCCAGAATGGTGAAATATAAACGCACATGCTTTTTTATTTTCAATTTACCCAATAAATATTCTAAAAAATGTCACCAAATGTACTTCAGAATGTACGAAGTTCTAACTACAAAATGACTGGTCGACTGATTAATTCAAACGGTATGTCAACTCATCTATTATTTTATTTCTTTAGGTCAGGGAACAACGTGCTTTATGAGTTTATATTTACATTTTTTGGTTTCTTGAGTAAGTTTTTTTTTTGTTTTTGTTTTTTTGCACACAGTGATACATCAAGTATTCCTATCTAATAGAAAAAACTTGTGTCCAGGTATATGATATCAAGCATTCCGATCTAATACAAATAATATGCACACAGTTATATGATAAAAAGTATTCCTATCCAATACTAATAATTTGCATCCTGTTATATGATATCAAGTATTCCTATCAGATACAAATTATTTTACACAAAGTTTTATGATATCACGTATTCCTATCTAATAAAAATAATTTGTGCACAGTTATACGATATCAAGTATTCCTATCTAATACAAATAACTTGCACATAGTTATATGAAATCAAGTATCCCTATCTAATACAAATAACTTGCACACAGTTATATGATATCATGTATTCCTATCTAATACAAATAACTTGCCCAATAATATATCAGATATTCCTATCTAATACAAATAACTTGCGCATAGTTATATATCAAGTATTCCTATTTGATACTGATAATTTGTACTCGGCTGTTAAATCTTTAATTGTATTTTGAAATAATCTCCACTTTGCACAGTTTTATATTTCAAGTATTCCTATCCAATCTTAATCATATTCAAAAACGACCTATTTTACTCATTGTTCACACAGAAACAGGTACTAACGTGATGGGTCAGAGTGGACCTGGAAATCATCGCAATGAAGGTGTATTTTACATTTTTTAGAGCTCCAGAACTAGCGCTACATGACGAGATTTGTTTGGCTGTCCTACACAACACCCCATTTTTGAGATCGGGGTTACCTCTATACAGTCAGCATGTTCTAAGCCCCGCTGATAGCGCGTACTATAATCTGTAGTAATAAACTAGAAGGGTTTTATACAAACCTAAGAGTCGTGAGTGTTAATATCTTAAATAAACTTTTTAAATAATTTCTGAAAACTAATTTCTGGTATTTTTCGTCATGTGCACCTGTTCATTTTCACCGGGGGAACTTTTTTTTAAAAAGTAATTTCTGTTTTTGTGATGCGAACTAATTACATATATCTTATATATACAAATATATATATGATCGAGAAACAACAGATGCACAAAAACACAAACATTCAAACGCACAGAAACTTAGGTACACATACACATTAACGGAATTCCTCATCCAACTCTACCTGTACCATATTCGCAATTAACGGTATGTGCGAAATGGACATGTAATATTCATAACGATAGAGTATATAAAGAACAGGAATCTCAAATACACGTAATTACTTCTTGTTCAGGTACGAATCCTTTTTATTAACTTTGAGTTAAAGGTTTCGACGTAAGGAGGAGAGACACAATCTTCTATGCTGTCTTAGTCATTTGGCCCCCAACTCGTTCGCCCCCCCCCCCTCCATAGGGCGCAAGTTCGCCTCGCGCCTGCGTGCTCCAAAATCGATCCTTCTCGTTTGGTGTGCAAAACCCGACTCTTATTTTCTTCAAATTGGATGCAATTTGTATTAGTCCCTGCGCCGACTAAAAAACATTCACAATATCAATAATTAAATTGTGAACATGAAGAGAGTTTATGAGGAGCGTGTGTTATTTAATGTCAAAACCACCTTTGTGGAAGAAGAGTAGTGATACTATTTGATAAAGAAGATAGGATGGAGTATACAATCAAAATCCGATAGATAGATGGATGAAGGGATGCATACTCCCCTTCCCTAAAAAGGGGGACCTCGGATTAGTCAAAAACTACCGAGGCATAACACTTACATCCATAGCTGCCAAAATCTACAATGCCCTACTACGAAACCGAATAGAACCCAAAATCGACAACATACTTAGAAAAAACCAAAATGGCTTCCGAAGAAATAGATCCACGACCTCACAAATATTAACCATCCGCAGAATCCTTGAAGGTGTACGGGCAAAGAACCTACAAGCGACATTAATATTTGTCGACTTTACCAAGGCTTTCGACTCCATTCACAGAGGAAAGATGGAACAAATCTACTAGCGTACGGCATACCTAAAGAAACCGTAGCGGCAATAACGATTCTCTATCGAAACACTAAAGTAAAAGTACGATCACCGGATGGAGACACAGAATACTTTGACATTGTAGCAGGAGTACTACAAGGGGACACACTGGCCCCGTACCTCTTTATCATTTGTCTAGACTACGTACATCGATTGACAAAATCAAAGAGAATGGCTTCGAACTGACGAAGAGAAGAAGCAGAAGATACCCCGCAACAACAATTACCGACGCCGACTACGCCGATGACAAAGCGATACTGGCAAATACACCTGACCAAGCCGAAACACTTCTGCATAGTTTGGAACGAGCAGCAGCAAGCATAGGCCTCCATGTTAATGCACACAAAACGGAATATATGTGCTATAACCAAACGGGGGACATCTCCACTCTAGAAGGAACCCCACTTAAACTAGTAGACAAATTCATGTACCTAGGAAGCAGCGTCGAATCAACGGAAAAGGACATCGAAACGAGGTTAACGAAAGCATGGACAGCTATCAATAGGCTATCGATTATATGGAAATCAGACCTAACCGATAAAATGAAACGCAGTTTCTTCCAAGCAGCGGTCACATCGATACTGCTATATGGATGCACTACATGGACGCTAACAAAACGGCTGGAGAAGAAACTAGATGGCAATTACACAAGAATGCTGCGTGCAATCCTCAACAAGTCCTGGCAGCAACACCCCACAAGACACCAACTGTACGGCCACCTGCCCCCTATCACGAAAACTATTCAAGTTAGACGAACCAGACATGCAGGACACTGCTGGAGAAGCAGAGATGAACTCATAAGAGATGTACTCTTATGGATCCCCACACAAGGCCGTGCAAAAGCAGGACGACCAGCTCGAACGTACATTCAGCAGCTATGTGAGGATACAGGTTGTTGTCCTGAAGACCGACCTAGGGCGATGAACGATAGGGAGGAGTGGCGGAAGAGGGTCAGGGATATCCGTGCTGCCAGCACGATATGATGATGATGATGATGTTGTAGTACAAAACTGCGCAAAATTCCGTTTCCACAAGAGCAAAATTGCACTCCAAGTGTCTTCTGTAGTTTCAGGTTACTCTTTATTCGGTGCCCACTATTGTAGCAAATCAAGTTTAATTAATTGCCTACGCTAGTACAAAATCACGATTTATTCATATTTATATATATTCACCAACCCCTCCACTCAGGCAGGATATGACACAAGGTCAATCTTTTTAAGCGGAGTCTAACAGGTTTGAATTCAGAGTTTTCCTTCAACTAGACTAGTTCCCTCACCAAGGCTGAAGAACCTAGTCTGTCCTACTATTTACCCTTAGCTGGAGGGAGAATAATTGGATTCATACCTTTCCCAAGGGTATTAGCGCTATGTGAAATGCTATGAGTCTCGTCCAGTAATAGAACTCGTGTCGCCGTGTCCATTTCCTATGACGATAACCATTACACGACGGGCACCTCCTGAAATTTATTAGGTGCCTGATGTTGTACAAAATTACACAAAATTATGTGCCTACTCCATTAAAAAATCACGATTACATGTCTGCTGTTTTAAAAAAAGAAAAAATGGCCGAATAATTCATTAGTATAATTTGTTTTACATTTACTTAAGTTAATCCTTTTTGTATAAATTTATTGTTAAAAATAATATATATATATATATATATATATATATATATATATATATATATATATATATATATTCACGATGCTTTTTTTAAAAGCAAAAAAAACATGGAATTAATGAAACCTAAACTGAAATATAGTTCGAATTTCTTAATTAATATACGTGAGTGAATAAAGTGCATTGTTAAAGGAAGAGGTGATATTGAAAAATGAATACTAAGTGATTAGAATGTTTTTTTCACTATTAGGCTATGCACTTATTGATGAACATACGTGTTTTCAAAACACTATATTTCAGTATTCTTACCATATAAAATCAGTGTGAGCCTTACTAACCGGACGATATATATCATCATCATCATCATCATCATATCGTGCTGGCAGCACGGATATCCCTGACCCTCTCTCGCCACTCCTCCCTATCGTTCATCGCCCTAGGCAGGTCTTCAGGACAACATCCTGTATCCTCACACAGCTGCTGAATGTACGTTCGTGCTGGTCGTCCTGCTTTTGCGCGGCCGTGTGTGGGGATCCATAAGAGTACATCTCTTATGAGTTCATCTCTGCTTCTCCAGCAATGTCCTGCATGTCTGGTTCGCCTAACTTGAATAGATTTCGTGATAGGGGGCAGGTGGCCGTACAGTTGGTGTCTTGTGGGGTGCCGCTGCCAGGACTTGTTGAGGATTGCACGCAGCATTCTTGTGTAATTGCCATCTAGTTTCTTCTCGAGCCGTCTTGTTAGCGTCCATGTAGTGCATCCATATAGCAGTATCGATGTGACCGCTGCCTGGAAAAAACTGCGTTTCATTTTATCGGTCAGGTCCGACTTCCATATAGTCGATAGCCTATTGATAGCTGTCCATGCTTTCGTTAACCTCGTTTCGCTGTCCTTTTCGGTTGATTCGACGCTGCTTCCTAGGTACGTGAATTTGTCTACTAGTTTAAGAGGGGTTCCTTCTAGAGTGGAGATGTCCCCCGTTTGGTTATAGCACATATATTCCGTTTTGTGTGCATTAACATGGAGGCCTATGCTTGCTGCTGCTCGTTCCAGGCTATGCAGAAGTGTTTCGGCTTGGTCAGGTGTATTTGCCAGTATCGCTATGTCATCGGCGTAGTCGGCGTCGGTAATTGTTGTTGCGGGATATCTTCTGCTTCTTTTCTTCGTCAGTTCGAAGCCATTCTCTCTCTCTCTCTCTCTCTCTCTCTCTCTCTCTCTCTCTCTCTCTCTCTCTCTCTCTCTCATATATATATATATATATATGTATGTATGTATGTATTTATTTATTTACATATATATATATATGTATTTGTATCTTTTTAGTATTTATGTATTTTGTGATTACATAAGTGTTTATTTCCAGCTTGTTGTTTTCGTCAGAGAACATATATGGCACAAGACCTTGTTAATGGGGTACCCAATGAAATTTGAACTCACTCGTGTTTGCAATTTTAATGGTTTTCAGTTGGTTATGGGTTTATATGGAGGTCTCTCCTGTTTTTTCTTTGAATGTGTTTACCTTAGTCTGCTTTCCACACACACAACGTATCAAATATTAAAAAAAGGAGGGGTAAAGCAGACTAAATTAAAGACATTCTAACATAAAGAGACGAGGGACCTCCAAAAAAAAAAAACGCATAAACAACTGAATACCTATCAAACTGCAAATACAAGTGACTTTGAGTTTCATAGAATACGCCATTAGCAAAGCCTTGTACCATTTATATTCTCTAAAGAAAGCAACAAGCTGGAAACATACAGGTATGTATGAACAAAATAAATACTTTTTAAAAATACAAATCTCTTCGTTGACCAACTGATTTAAAAATATTTCTTTCTCTCCTTGGACCTACAATATATATATATATATATATATATATATATATATATATATATATATATATATATTGCATAACATCATCTGAGGGATAGGAATTAGTTAATTGAAGACAAACTCTGAGATATGAATAAATATTTCAATTTTCTATCGACAATCTTTATTACCTATAAAAAATGCACTTTAAATGAAAATAAAAAAGAAAATGTCTCTAATTTTTGTGAAACACAAATCAATGCCATCTAACGTCAAACTTCCGTTTAATGTCACGATTCTTTTTCCTGTTCTCTGTTGACTGTGTCTTTAAATGAAGCAGACATCTCTTTCAACTCAAGTGACGCACGCCTATATTTGAATATACTTATGAATTACTCAAGTAGAATCGATTTTTAATCAATTGTGACGCAAAGTAAAATAAATAGATTTATAATAATAATAATAATAATAATAATAATGAAGAAGAAGAAAAAGACATAGGTAAAATTATGGAATTATGATTTGTTGACATTTACAAATAACAAGCATCAGTAATCATTTTATCTACTTCTTAGGTTTCTGACTGAAAGACGTTAGAGTGGGAGCCCCCATGGTGTAGTTAATTGCGACAACATAGGAACCGAGTTCGAAATCTACCCGCGCTATTACGTCTACTTTCGGACAAATAACCCTAGCAAAGATATAAACCCCTTAACAACGAAGTTTGCTATACCATAAAAATAAGAAATCGAAACCGAATGCGATCAATAAATAGAATATATCAATAATATTTAAAGGTATTCACTAATGATAATTCCATTCACATGTCGATATGATTAAGTAGAAGATAACGGCGAATAATATATCAATAATTAGAAAGAAGTTCGCTGTCGGTCCTCTATAGAAAATCAAATATTTTTTTAATAGCTACAAAATTAGTTATACAGTTTTATTGGTTTTATTGAGTATCTTTGCTTTCATTGCATATCAACCTTCGCAGGTTTTTAAAATCTCAAAGCCATACTTGTAAAAAACAGTCGTGATACTATTTTACCCAAAGCTTGGTGGCTTAGGTGACCCACACCTTCCCCAAGAGTATTAGTCCAAAATTGAACAGAATGGTATGTCTGGAGTTCGAACCCGCTTACTACGATTTTTCAGTCAATATCTTTAGCCACTACGCCCAAGGAACTCCCTCTGAATGTTTATTGGATCCAGTATAACAAAAAATCTCATTCGTAAGAAAAATGTACTCTTATCGGAAGATAATCTTTAAAATTATGTGGGATGGAAGCCATGTTGCTGCATGACGGCGATTGGATTATCCTTTAAATGCACTTTTTTTATAAACCATTAAAACATGTCATTAATCTTTTGGAAATCTTAAATATAAAATGATTACCTCTAATTTGTGTGTTTTTCTGGCATATAAGACACGCATTTAAAGAAACACAGTATTCAATACGCTGGTCTCATGAATACAGAACTACCTGATAAATATCAAAATATAGTGGTATTAGTCCGACAAATATGTGCTATAATCAAACAGGGGACATGTCCACACTAGACAAAACCTCTCTGAAACTGGTAGACAAATTCACCAATCTGGGAAGCAGTGTCTAATCAAACGAACAAGACATCGACACGCGGCTAACGAAGGCATGGACAGCTATCGATAGGCTATCGATCATAGGGAAATCAGACCTAACCGATAAAATGAAACGTAGTTTCTTCCTGGCAGTGGTCGTATCGATACAGCCGTATGGATGCACTACTTGGACGGCAATTACACAAGAATGTTAAGAGCAATATTGAATAAGTCCTGGCGGCAACACCACACAAGGCACCAACTATACGGCCACCTGCCTCCCATCATTAAAACTATACATGTTATACGATCCAGACATGCAGGACACTGCTGGAGAAGCAGGGATGAGCTCATAAGGGATATACTCCTATGGACCCTCGCATATAGCCGGACAAAACAGGACGACCAGCTCGAACATACATACACCTGCCAGAGGTGATGAACGATAGGGAGAAGTGGCGAGATAAGCTCAGGGAAAACCGTGCCTGCGTCCCGACATGATGATGATGAGTCCTAAAAATAATATAATAAAAAAAAAAACACCTCATAGTACAGTAAGCACAGTGTGTAGGTGTTCTACAGTTTATAGATTATATTCATCTTAAGTCAATGAACTTCACAAAATTGTTATTTTAAATATACGATTAGACCTAAAAATCCATTTACCAGTACTTTCTATAACAAATTCTCTAAAGAAACTTGGCTCTTGTTTCTTCTTTCATGAATGAAATTGATAAAAAACTTCATTTAGACAAAAACTAAGTGTAATCATAAGGCGAACAAAAATGAGATAGATAAATTAATTAGTTTTCAAACTTTGACTATTGAAAGTTCAACGACTTTTTGTTTTATACCCATTTATTTAATACACACTAGCTACTTCAGACTAATATTCAGTGCATTTCTCTTATAAACTTATTGATATTTTTTTCCAGTTAAAGAATCCTCCAAAGTTCAGAGGTATATAAAAGTGCTGATTCTTTGAGGAGTATAGGATTCCGGATTCCTTACGGAGTATAAATGTGCAAAAAATTTTTTAGGTGTAAAGTCCTATAGATTCTTTAAGGAGAATAGAAACGCAGCCACATGACTATAATAGTGCTACCGTTTCAGTTGCGAATACATTTTTGTATTAGTGGAAATTGTAACCCTACGTCCTACTGTGATTAGTGGTTATTGTCATTGGAAATTGTCTCGGTGAACAGAGTTCAAATCTTGGAGAGGGCCTGTTGGTAAAAAATCATTTTTCGTTATTCTAAGATTAATACTTGGTTTATACAAGGTTCATACAAATCTATTCAAGCCGGCATTAAATGACCCTTGTAGTTGATATGCCGTAAAACAAAACAAAAAAAATCTATTCAATGTAGTAAAAGCACTATGCAGTTATGATGCAATTAACGTTGATAAAGATAAAAGAAATAAGGAGAACAAAATGAAATTAAATTGGAAACATTAAAATGTTCAATTAATTTACATTAAAGATCAGAATGATAAAATAAAACAATAAACAAAAACATAGTCAAACACTATACAGTTCCTACAAATACAGGTGAAAATAATTTCGATCATCATAGAATGAACATTAATGTGAAATTTTAAAGCAATCTAAACATTAACTTTTGTAAAAGAAAAGCCAACTCAAAGAGTCTACCATATATTACTGTTATATTGGTAAAAATCAAGTTTCACAGTGACGTATCTGGCATCTTTTACATGCTTTTATGAAGTTTAGATTACATAATATGAACACAGCAAATGTTAGTTGAGGTAGAGAGATATTAGTAATATTTATTTATCTCTCTTTTTTTCAAGTCCGGAAAATGTTAAATGTAATTCGATTAATAGCATAAATCTGCCTCATTTAAATTTAAGAAAAAATGCCTTCAAAATCCAGTTAATATTTCCAGGGAACAATATTTTTTTAAAATATGGTTATGTAAATAAAAAATAAGTGGAAAGTAGTTTCTGTTCATTATTCTATGTCGGACAAAAAATTATATTTATAATTACTGTGTTGAAGATTATCTATAGATATGAGTGTCATTCAATAATAAATTTCATTTTTTACTAAAGAATTTGCAATGAAAGGTATTATTTTCGGGTTCACGTTTTTTATGAAATTGTTATGATGAGTCTTTGCATTTCCTGGAAGACTTTCAGTATGACCTTTTTACCCGAAGATGCTCCTGGAACATTTTATTTACCAAAACCTCTGCGAATTTCCACTCTTTAGACTGTCTTCGATTCTGGCTCGAAGTGTCAAACCTGTGGTTAGTCTATTTATAGACATTTCTTCTTTATTTTAATAACCGTACTTTTCCGTACACATCATAAATTAATCAGCAAAATTCACCTCGTTTGCATTTCTCAACCACCAAACATATGTTGACAGAACTCTGTTTAAAGGAGCACTCAGTTTAATTTGTTACCTTTTTTAATTAACTTAAAAGAAAAACTTCTGCAAGAATGAGTTAAATTTTTGCAATGATATAACTCTAAGCAATGCAGAATATACATCTATGGAAAAAAATCTGCAAAACTTCTGTTTATTTATTAGATAACCGTCCTATATATATATATATATATATATATATATATATATATATATATATATATATATATATATATATATATATATCCGATGACTCTACGTATTCAATTTTATTCAGGGTAAAACTTTTAACAAATTTACCAGAGGGTCAGAGATATCCGTGCGGGGGGCACGACGTCATCATGATGATGATGACCAGATGCCTATTTTAGAACATATCATATTAGAATCTATCTAAATGCAAATTCATGAAAGGGCAGAATCATTGCAGTTTTCCCCTGGTGATACTTGACAACTACAAACCTCATCAAAAAAAAAAAAAAAAAAAAAAGAAAGAGAATGTGTTTACCCATTTCTTGCTATTACACCTATATCCATTTCGAACAAGAACAGATATATCATATGAGGTACACATATATTTGTTTATAATTATTTTCAAAGAATGCATGTTTTCAAACAAGCACACGAAAATGTCACTTTGAACATACAATGAATGCAAGGCTTTCAACTCTGAGAATAAATAATCTTAAATGTCTCAATATCACGTTATAATCAATTAATCAATCAATTAATCAATCATATAAGTAATGGTTTAGAGAACTATCTCATCCTAAAAGAAAATATTACATGAAAACAAAAATTTAATATATCAATATGACGTCCTGTTTTGCTGGATGTTCTAAAACTCTAGAATACTATCACTGGATCTTGACAAACAAAATGACTATATATATATATATATATAATCTTATATTTTTATTCTTCGACGGTGACGCTTGTGTTGAGCAGGAGAGCAGTCAGAGAAAGTTCGCACACACAAAGCAGCTTTCAGGAGTCGGAACAACCAGTGGGAACTGACATCAGCCAAATCTTTAGACTTATTATACCTATCTACAAAAGCTCTGTACTGATACAGGATGCAGCATGAAAGTTCTACCAAGAGCGATGAATAATAGGGACGAGTACCGGAAGAGGGTTAGGGAAATCCATGTTAGCGGCACGCCGCGATGAAGATGATGATATACTCTTAAAACTCACATGTGACCCACGTGGCCTCCCAATGATTGTTCTTCATTGGCAAAGGTTTACACCCACACAATACTTGTTTTTCATTTTCCATGGTTTACACCCACGCATTGCTTGTTTTCCGGTCGTTGCTTTGTTGATTTTATCTACGGCTAGAGATATCTGTCAACTACATCCACCAGGTTCATCGTAGGTCAAGGCAATATATTACAAAACAATTATTACTTCTCTCCGGACAACGGCGGTCATTTAGCGGTGCTTTTCTCTCCTCATAAATTTAAGGACTTAAAGAGCCAACCATAACCAAGAATTCTCAATGATCTGACGAAATAACAACATTTCTTTTACAAGATAGATAAATTAAAAGAATGGGGACAGTAGTTGAGGGCAACCCAAAGCTCCCTTTTCAGCAGCTACCAAACCAAGCTGATGGGAATGACGCAACTCTTTTCCTTGAATTACCCCACTTTACCCCTGACCCATACCTTATGATACTGAATGTCTAGCAATGAGGTAACAAGTACCACTTTTGAGTCTTTGGTATGGCTTGACCTGGAATATAAACATTTTCCCGGGTCAGTGGCAAACGCAGTAACAACTAGACCAACTGATATCCCTTATTTAAAAGTTATTTGTTGTCAACAAAACAGAAAAAAGATTTTATGTTTCTGATCAGGACATAAATGTATTTAATCAATCCCGACCTATATTCTAACATTCTTAAGTATTTGATTTCTCCTTACATTTCATCATTCAGAAAAACAATCTTATTGTTGAAGGATGAGATCAATTTAAGAGAAAGATTTAGTGAAAGAGTTGCACCTTGGCGTGATCTAATGGGCACGGAAGCAAAATATGTTATAAGATTTTAAAGGTTTTTCTTTAGTCTGATTAGTCTAACTTTTGAGAAAAAAAAAACTTATAAATCTAAATTTACATGATTAGCTCTATTATTCAAGCACTTATTCATTAAAATTCAGCCCAGTGAGTAAGAAAAGAAACGACAAAGATTTGTTTAAAGTCGGCATCAAGCCAATGTTTCTTGGCCTACTGTGTACAAAGCAACATAATTTTTTTTCCAGTAAAAGAGATTTTTAAGAAAAAATTGGGTAGAAGGACTAAACAAAAACGAAAAGAAGCCTTTTTAACTGCTCTTTGCACGGCAATTATAAGGACTCCACAACGTTAATAAGAAAGAACCCTAATGAATTGAAAGTTCACGAGAAAACTGTGAGTACAACAATAAAAAAGATTTAAGCCCAAAACCTTAATCCCATTGGCTACGTTATGAGGGCATTTATAGGAAACAAAACAAATTTAATTTCCAATCCAAGTGTTAGTTCGCTTAAGACTTCTATTTAGGAGGAATGGAATAAAATGTCTGATAAAGACGTGTTCATACAATAATAGAAAAAAGCCGTGGCCATATTGAGTAAATTTATTGTTTTGTGTGTATCTTATTTGTTTGTTTGTTTTTTAAATTAAAATTACATTTTTTTATAATAGAGTCATTTATTATTATACTAGAATATTCGAAAATTTTCTACCGCGCATTTTTATATAAGGTATCTAGATTATTGTTTAATGAATTTAAACTGGCAAATGGCACACCTATTTTACACAAGGTAAAAGCTTTTACATTTACAAAAAGTTATAGCCCAGTTATATGTGGCTTTAAAATACGCTGACTACATTTCTGCTGAATTCTAAGACACCCACCTCCAATGAGTATCTTAGATAATAGACTAAACCATCTGATGATGATGATCCGGTTTTGGAGCTTTTGGGAAAACTTGAGTACCTAGTCATTGCTCTTACTTCTACGTCCACTCTAACTCGGAGTGGTAGAATCTGATACGATTCAATCTATGAGTAAAATAGAACTATTTAATCTTTAGTTTACGTGACACTCCGTAAATGTGTGCAAAGAAATGATTTACATTGAACATAATTATTTTTATTTGATAGTAATGCTTAAAACCATGTAACTAAGTGCAAAAATTGAATTGAATTATTAGTGCTGAATAGCAATACTTGAAGCAGTATAAATGTATAAAACTAATGAGATCTGGCTCGTTTAAAAATATCATCTAAAATATATTCATTCACAAATCATATATAAACAGGATTTGGCATTAAATAATCAACAAGTCTGAATATGCTATTAAACACAACCAAGTCAAATTAAGACTCTCAAGAAAGTTAAAAGATCAAAGGTATCTAAATGTAATACATTTCGGGACTCCGACTGATTGATAGTTGTTTCCGAGATTTACAGGTCGACCACGAAACGGTGGAAAAGAATGGATATATAAGAAATATACTCTAGACAAGAAAAACACAAACAGAAAAGTAATTACAAAGGACCGAATGGAAAGGCCTAGGTCGGGATAGCAACTGATGTCTGGTTGAAAATAAAATATCAGCAAATCGGCAGTACTGATTGGCTGGAAATAACTCAACGGGGAAAGCTGTTAGGGGAGTGGACGTGGTATAGAAAAGAGGAAAAAAAATATTAGTTAGACACGAGACGCGATGATTTAAAGTAGAACGAATATTATGGGCCCCATTTAGGAAGGAGCTCTATGAACCAGTCTCACACTCACCGCACAGCTGTTAAGATAGAACAAGCGAACTACTTTAGAAAACAATGAGAATATTATAAAGGTCTTTGTCTGCTATCTCTCTCTCTCTCTCTCTCTCTCTCTCTCTCTCTCTCTCTCTCTCTCTCTTCACGACTTTTATTTCTGTCAGTCTAACAAAAATGGTCGACTCTTTTTTCATTCTCGGTTTCTTTCTCCTCGACGACTATTAAAAGGTGTAGCAGAGAATAAGCTTTAGCATTAATGAACCGATACGGGGTTTGGCGAGTTCTTCTTCTTCTTCTTCTTCTTCTTCTTCTTCTTCTTCTTCTTCTTCTTCTGTTGGAGGCTACCATGAGGTCCGACTGACTCTCAAGTTATAGTGCTACCCTCATAGACAATTTAGAGACATAGAGCGACAAATGTCTATCTTGTGTAGTAGTATTACACACGCCGCAACGTTACCTATACTCATTTAACATATAATACTTAACTCTGGGGATTTCTCGGAACGGTATTTGTCGTAGGAAATGTAATTGGTGAACCGAAATCAAATACTGAAGGACGCTATATACGTTTTAATTTGTGTCTGTCTTTTTTACAACTTGCACTTTTAGGTAAATGGTTGGTCAGACTGGATGGATTCGCTTGATTAAAAAAACAATCAAAGAGAAGGAAAACCCCTGATTTAAAACCAGATGTAATCCACTTAAAATGAGCTTTGTGTCGAATCCTGCTCGTGGTGGAGGATTTTAGATAATACAACAGCTCGATTTTTATGTTAATTTATGTAATGCAGTAGGTTTTTATTTTAGTAGTAAGTATAGTGACGTATAAACTGATATCACACTGGAATATGCTGTAAATATGTTATATATTGACTCTTGACCGAGCCGCCAATCAAGTGATGCACCTGTGTAAATAAGCCGAAGAGGAGCGGAAGCAAGTGGACGTTTAGAAAGAATATAGACAGGGTACCCGTGGCCATCAGTTGGAGACAGGATTGCGAAAGTGGGAAACAGCTTGCAGAGTGCTGGGACTTCAGTGACCTACTGTTGAGTAACCCCAGCCAAGATGCGAAAGAAGTGATGCTATGGTCAAAAGAGGAACTTAGATCAATATAACAGTCTGTCCTTGTCTCCACTCATCTCTAACTCACAACAGAACATCGCCCATTCGAAAATAAAGTGTGAAAGATTTATATTTTTTGTAAAGAAGTGCATTCGTTCGTTATTGAAGTCGACATTATTGTTGACTATGTTTTCCGTCAATATACGCTATATATTTGTATATGTATACGTGTAATTGTATGTGGCGATACAAAAATTATTCATTTGATTTATTTGTTTTGTTTTACTTTTGATTTTTTTTATTGTCTCTGAGCGGATGTTAGTTTGATACAAAACCTGAATTAGAGAGCAATATTAAGAATTATATTTACTACCAATTCTCGGATATACGAGGTGCATTCGATAGGTTTCCAGACTTTTACCGTATGGGTACTTTCATTGATAGTACACACATGAAACTCAAGTTCCCTTCGTATTACGCTCCTCAGGCTGCAATACACTTGTTGTACCATTCCAAAAACTTCTGGAAGGCCCCATCGAAGCCTTCTTGTGTGAACGTGCCAATGACCTTCGTCGCAGCCTCTTTCATCTCCCCAATTGTCTCAAAAAGACACCCTCTGAGCTTAGGGCATAACCAACAGTCACAGGAAGCAAGGTCTGGAATATAGGCAGGGTGTGGGACTGTCCTGAGGCCCATCTTGGTTAAATAGTCTGTGATAAGGATGGATTTGTGGAGTGGTAAATTGTCCTGCTGGAAATGCCACTGACCCGATTTGACGAGTGCTGGTTTCTCCCGACGGAATCTCTTCCTGAACTCCCTTAAAACCTCAACATAGTAACCCTAAACCTAACCATTTGGCCAAACAACTCTGGTCTATTGACGTCCTTACT
Organism: Sepioteuthis lessoniana; assembly: GCA_963585895.1. Taxonomy (NCBI): domain Eukaryota; kingdom Metazoa; phylum Mollusca; class Cephalopoda; order Myopsida; family Loliginidae; genus Sepioteuthis; species Sepioteuthis lessoniana. The sequence continues at coordinate 48,161,934 of OY757933.1, forward strand.
CCTCCCATACCTCTCATCATCCCTCACAGACTCCCTGCCCTCCTTGATGCCACTCAAAAACTGATGCTCGATTCATTCAAGATGGTCGAAAAGCAGTCTGAAGCATTCCATGCGTTTTTGTGGTATTTTTTCCAAGTTTAAAACAGAATTCTATTGCATATTGTTCTTCTAAAGTGTCAGATTGCATATTTGAAATTCACCAGCTGTGACAATCCCGTTTCTGTAGGGTATATTCGAATTCCTGCTGTAGCTGTTCATTTGAACCTGAAATCATAAAAAAATGGTCAGTCATCTCATCAGATGTATAGCAATAAGATACTGAATTTTCAAGATTCTGCGACAATTTTAAATGACTCTTAGAAAAAAGTCTGGAAACTTATCGTATGCACCTCGTAAAAGCTGGAGTCTCCTGTGGCGTAATTGTTATCTTCACAGAAAACTGTAACTGTAAACTGTGTTCGATTCCTGGAAAACATTTCATAGAGAATTAATAACCCGAGAAATATGTAAATCTAACAAGTCTCCTCAAGGCTATGAATAAATAAAAGGGCAGATTAGGCTCTTTAACTGGTGTATAGCAACTGGTCGAAGAATTTGGCTTTGTTTTGTTTTCTGGGGCATCAACAATTTTAGGTTATTTAATGCCAAATCTTCTTGTTAGATATAAACATTTCAATTTCAAACATTTCAGTTTAGCTTAAGTACGCAGTAAGTTCTATTTAACCCACAGATAGGACCCAATCCATATTTACCAACCCCTCCGCTCGAGCAAGATATGACACAAGGTCAATTTTTAAGCGGAGTTTAACAGGTTTGAATTCAGAGTTTTCCTTCTCCTAGACTAGTTGCTTCACCAAGGCTGAAGAACCTAGTCCGCCCTACTATTTACCCATAGCTGGAGGGAGAATAATCGGATTCATACCTTTCCCAACGGTATTAGTGCTATGTGAAATGCAGTCTTCTCCAGGTTTTGAACTCGTGTCGCCGTGTCCATTTCCAACGACAACAACCATTACACCACGGGCACCTGGGTGCTACCACACAAAACCAGAGTTGACCTGGAAACGATGCCAATGAAATGTTAATATGCATTCCCCCAACCTCCTGCATTACTGGGACTGCATCATCAGATTGTTTAGTGTCGTAGAGTACACTCCTTGAGGGAGTATTGTCCCTCTGCAGTGATATAGTCGCAGTATTATACAGCCGTAGCCGACTGGGCTAACTGGTCGAGGAAAAGGAAAACTCATAATTTGAACCTTTTGTACTCCTCTTTAAGACTGACATTGTTTCACATCCAGCTCTTTGTAGAAGGGTTATATAAATTCATATCAATACCCAGTTCTTAACTCTATCTCATTTCAGCACACGGCTAGAATCAAACTCATTAAAAATGAACTGACAACAAAGTTTTTTAATATTATGAAAGTATTTTTTATAATGGAATGAAAGAAATATCTTGGATTTCAATGTACACGGAAAGCTTGTTTGTTAGCATAATGATTGCAATCTTTTTGCGTCCTGTAAATGATACTATATCCTGAATGTTTCAGGAAATTTACTTGTTTTCTTCAGGCAATCAGCTTTATATATTTCATCTGAATGGTATCAAATAAATGTTCTTCTATGTGTGCCAATTTCATAATTTTCGCCAGGGGTAGTATATGTTTTGATCAAACTCTAAAGTAATTAGAAATTCTGTTCTTATGGGAAAAGTTGTCATTAACAGATGTTCCTACGCTATTTCTTAAACACACCCAGATATCCTGTTTACGATTTATTGTTTTCTCAAGGTCGTTAAAGCTAACTGAACATGAATTCTTCCTGGCGAAGTTTGAATACAGCTTGCCGAATCCATTTTCCATACTGCGAACCGGTTGCACAGATCCGAGTTCTAGTTATGCAAAGTAATATTTTAGTACATTTTCTTTCTATTTCCATTTCCATCACAGATGTCCTTGTGGAAAAGAAACAACAGGATTATAGATGTATCATTTGCTTTTCGATTGTACAAAAAAAAATTGTAAATGCCAGACGGAATTGTAGAAATTGACTGATAATGAAGTCTCATTGGAGGAAAATTATCCAATAATTGGAGCTGATTAATCGGCTTTTTTTTTCGCGTGTTAATAGCTTGGCGCGCTCTCTTGAAAAGCGAAACGACATTAGCCGCTTCGATAGAACGAAATTGTTCTTTGGTGTCCTCTAGAAAGAAAAAAAAGGCAGACGTTAAAAATGAAAGACTGAAACATTGACAGTTACGTGTTGACATCGCGCAATGAATTTGTTAAAAAAAAAAGTAGAAAATAATTTTATAAAAATAAATCTTTGATTTACTCCTATTTAACCATTCTCTCTTTTCTTTTAACATCCCTGTCGGCAGGGCTTAGAGTATGGTGACTTTAACCCCCGCTCTACGCATTAAAACTTCGAATAATGACTTTGAAACTAAACTGCATCTGGTAGTTTAGTTCCAGTTCTAAAGTTCTGAGAAGTGTGGATTAACAGTTTATTGTATTTAATTCCAGGACAACTCGGTCCCGGAGTGATTGTATCTGTTAGGGTTCTATGCGTCAAATAGATCTGTTTAAATATTGATATTCGATTGGACTGCGTGTAAAAATCTTAGGAAACAACTTCACAACAAAAGGTATATTGCCCGGTCGGCTAGGTTTGTAGAATTCACGGACTGCTTCTCTGCAGAATGTAGGACACCCACCAATGATGTCCTGAAAAGGACACTAAACAATCTGATAGTGAGGATCCAGTTATGGTGGACCTTTGGGGAATGAGAAGTACCCCTTTATTGCTATCGCTCCCAGGTCCACTCTAGCCCGGAGTGGTAGCACCAGATAAGGGTTCTATCTATGGGTTAAATAGAACTGAACTGTGCTTCTTTCACCATACTGATTTTTGCTTTTAAACTGCGTACTTATGCTGAACTGAACTAAAATAGAACTGTTTTAACGTCTAAACTGAGTACTTATGCAAAACGGAATTATCTGAAATAAAACTGTTTTGACATTTAACTGTGTATTGTACGGTTGGCTGGGGCTGTAGAATACACCGACTGCACCACTTGAGATGGGGTAATACCCCACCAACAAGTGTCCCGATAATGACACTAAACAATCTGTTAGTGAGGTTCCTGGGACTTCGGGGAAGCAGAGCATCCATTCATTGCCATTGCTCCCGGGTCTGCTCTGGGCCGGCGTGGTAGAACCTGATAGGGCCCTATCTATGTGTTAAATAGAACTAACGGCATACATATGCTAAACTGAATTAATTGACGAAACTGTATTGATAGAAGTAGAAATGTTTTTGACAATTAAACCGAACTTACGTTTATACTGCTTGCTTATGCTAAACTGAATTATTTGAAATGGAACTGAAATTTGACATTGAAAATGTACTTACACCAAACTGATTTGGTTAATATCGAACTGTTTTCACATTTAACAGTGTGTAAACAAAATCTGTACTTATAGTTAATTGAATTAGTTTAATTAGAACTGCTTGAATAAACTGAATAACTTGAAAAAGAAATGTTTTTCACAACTAGACTGTACTTACATTTAAACTGCGTGCTTATGCTGAACTGAATTGTTTGAAATTGAACTGATTTTGACATTGAAACTGTACTTAGACCAAACTGAATTGTTATATGTAGAACTGTTTTGAAATTTTACTGTTTAAACAAAATCTGTACTTTCGCTAAACTGAATCAGCGGAATTAAAGCGGTTTAAATGAAGTGAATTGTTTGAAGTAGAAATGTTTTTGACAATTAAACTGTGTACTCCATCTAAACTAAATTGTTTGAAAATGAACCGATTATTTACATAAAAATGGATTTAATGTTAAAAAACCTATAACGATTTATATGCCATAAAAATCCAACCAACCAACCAACCAACAACAACAAAAGTTATACATGAAGAGACAATGAAAGCGATTCCTTAGCTCTAAGTTGCCCACCAAATCCGGCTGGAGTTGTTGAATATACCGATGCCATCTCTGCAGAATGGTAAGATCTCCCAAACCAAAGTCCATGATATGACATTAAACAATCTGATGTTAAGACTCCAGTAATGCTGTCGCATTGGGGTATATAGTGTGCCCCTCCACTGCTATCGCTCCCAAGTCCACTCTTGCCCGGAGTAGTAGCATCCCCTAGAGTCGTATCTATGGATCAAATAGAACTTTTTGATATTTAAACCGAGGCAAGCAGATTATATGCATAATTGAATTGTTAGAAAAAAAACTGTTTGATCATTTAACTCTGCATAAACAAATGACTGATGTTTAATTGAATAGTTAGTGATATATAGCAATACTTGGAAGAATTCAACTTTTTTAACTCATGTTTATAAAACGGAATACCTGTGCTTTAATCAAACAGGCGACATTTCAACTCTAGACGGAAGCTCTCTGAAACTAGTAGACAAGTTCACCTACCTAGGAAGCAGTGTTTCATCAACCGAAAAAGACATCGACACGCGGCTTACGAAGGTATGGACAGCTATTGATAAGCTATCGATCATATGGAAGTCAGACCTAACCGATAAAATTAAACGCAGTTTCTTCAAAGCAGCGGTCGTATCGATACTGCTATATGGATCCACTACTTGGACGCTAACTAAACGGCTGGAGAAAAAGATAGACGGCAATTACACAAAAATGCTGCGAGCAATATTGAACAAGTAATGGAGGCAATACCCCTCAAAACACCAACTATACGGCTACCTACCTCCCATCACGAAAACTATGCAAGTTAGACGGACCAGACATGCAGGACACTGCTGGAGAAGCAGGAACGAGCTCATAAGTGATGTACTCCTATGGACCCCCTCATATGACCGAACAAAAGCAGGACAGCCAGCTCGAACATACAAACAGCAGCTCTGTGATGATACGGGGTGTAGCCCTGAACACCTGCTATGAACTATAGGGAGGAGTGGCGAGAGAGGGTCAGGGATATCCGTGCTGGCGGCGCGACAAGATGATGATGATAAATCATAAATATCTAATATATATGAATAAACAGGATTTGACATTAAATAACCAGCAATTGTTGATATGCCATAAAAACAAACCAAACTAAAGGAAAGTATTTGCATAAAACCCTAGCTGTGTTGACATATCGTTAAAATCAGTCAACCAGTCAGTTTAAGACTCGACCTTATCAAACTTTTTTTATAAACTAATACCTACATTTCATGGAGAAGCGACATCAGAAAATCAATTTCTAGTTTTATCACAAAGTTTGAACAATCGAGTTGTTACAAGTAAATGATGGCTTGATAGAATGTTTTGGGGATTCCTTCCTTTTATCACAAACTATTTCCGATTGGAATTGTCCAAAAATATTATACCGATCAAAAGTTTTGTATATATTGAACAAATTAATTTTCAATATAATTCTCTTTGAACAAATAAGTAGTGTACATTTAAAACAAAATTAAGAACTAAAAATCTTACTTTTTCTGTCTACCTCTTCTTCATTTAGCAATGGGTTAATCATAGAAAAGACTGGTTTATTGTTTCGGTAATTACAAAAATTGGTTTAAGATAAGAAACTCTTTGAATTTATCAGTACGGCCAGAAAACTTACGATGAAGAAGACCTGAATTGTTTGGTTGTTTTACAGCATATCAACTATTCTTGGTTATTCAATACCTAATCCTAATTATACATATATTAGATATATAAGTTCAAATGAATATTTTGAGGGTAGCTTTGTTTTTGGAACGAGTTTGGGCGCATTTTTTGGCTTATTTATATAGTTTCTAGTATTGTTATGTAATAGCAATAATTAAATTCAACATCATTTGTTTGGCCACCGTTAAATGTTTTCAAGTATAGTGAATAATCAAATTGTTTCATTTGATTCATGGATGGGGCCCCTGCTGGGGCTACCACTCCAGGTCAGAGCGGACCTGAGAGTAATTTCAAGAAAGGGGCACTCCACATTCCCAAAAGGTCCTGGACTGGAGCTTTATCGTTTGATGGCGTTGTGTCATATAAAGGATACTCGCTAGGGGTGGGGTTACCCCTCTGCAGAGACACAGTCGACATATTCTACACCCCCAGTGCACTGTTTTAGTCAAAGGAGGAGTGATTTTAGTCTTGTCAGAGATCGTTCTTTGGTACTTTTACTGGTAACCGAGAACAATCTAGTATATTTTATTTGTATCGCATATGGGCAGTGTCATTTTATCTTGAAAGGTAATTGCTTCATATGGTGACATATAGATCTAGGTAAAATATTGGCAATTTAATAATTTATGGTAAGATTAAACATCATGATCGCTCTGATAAATTATTGCAAGGCAAATAAGCATGCTGATCACATGATTCCACGCAGAAGTGTTAACAACACTGAGGAATTTATATTTCAAAAGGTCATGAAATAATCAAAGAAAAGTTGAGATATATGCCTATTGTCGGGGAACACGAGACTGAATAACAATCGGCTTGACAGCACGATCTACGTGATAGTTTTTTGCTGCACTCATGCCTAAATTAGAGAAGTGCTTCATTCTAGACAGAGTATACGTGGTAATCATAAGAGAAAAGCCACCAGCTATTATTCAAGCGAAAAATCTTGTAAGAATCTGAGCAAAAAACTGGAAAATGTAAAAACCGGACAAGTTGTGCAAAATAGAAGGTAAAAGTGTTAACAATTCTAAGTAGAAAACTTGGAACAGTCCCGAAACGTCTGAAAATGAAAATATGTGTTCTGAATATCAAAGGAAGATTCAAGACATTATTAAGATTAGATAAAATACTGAGATAAGTCCTGATATTGCTTAGGAGATATGCTGTCATTCTGATTTTAGTGAAATATCAGCAGCGATACTTTTCTTGAAAAACACATTAGAAGTAAAAGCAGTAAATGTAGGCTATGCGGTGACATAGACGAAACCATCTAACACATAGTAAGCGAATGCAGCAAATTACCACAGAAGGACTATAAGGCGAGACACGACTGGGTTGGCAAGGTGATCCACTGGGAAATTTAAATTTGACCATACAAACAAATGGTATATGCACAACCCAGCACCTGTCCTAGAAAATGACAGGCATAAACTCCTATGGGACTTTAACATACAAACGGATCAACTAATCCCGGCCAGAAGACTAGACCTTATAATAATCAACAACAAAAAAAGAGAATGTACAAAATCGTTGACTTTGCTGTCCCGGCGGACGACAGAATAAATCTGAAAGAATGGGAAAAGGAGGATAAGGACCTCGACCTTGCTAGAGAATTGTGCCAATTGTGATTAGAGCTTTTGGCACAATAACTAAAGGATTATTAAAAGGCCTGGAGGACTTGGAAGTTGGTGGACGGGTAGAGACTATCCAAATGACAGCATAGCTGAGAACGGCCAGAATCCTAAGACGAGTCCTGGAGACCTGAGGAGACTTGCTGTCACTCAGACTCCAGTGAAAAACCATCACCTCACACTGATGTGAAAAACTCTAACGGAGTATATAATAATAATGATAATAATAATAATAATAATAATAATAATAATAATAATAATAATAATAATTGACCCTAGGAACAAATAGTATATGCACAACCTGTCCGGGAAAATTAGATGCACAAACTCCGCGGGGATTTGAGATAAAAACGTATCACCTAATATTGGCCAGACGAGCTGACCTCATAATAATCAAAAAAAAAAAAAAAAAAAAAAAACAAGAAAAAGAAAACGTGCAGAATAGTGAATTTTGCCATCCCAGCTGACCACAGAGTAAAATTGAAACAAAGTGTAAAGAAGGATACGTACGTCAACCTTGCAGAGAAATTGAAAAATCTGTGGAACATTAAATTAACGATTATACCAATTGTAATTGGTGCTCTTGGTGCGGTCACAAAAAGATTGGTAAAAGGAATAGAGGACTGTGAAATAACACGACGAGTGGAGACCATGCGAACTACTGCATTATTAAGATCGGCTAAAATACTGAGAAAAGTCCTGGAGATTTGAAAAGACTTCCTGACACTCAATATCCACTGAAAGATCATTAGTTAACGCTAATGTAAAAAAACATTCAAAGAGTAATAATAATAAACAGAATGACAATAACCAGGAAACAGATATGGGAAGAAAAACCACTAAACGGATATTTCAAAGGATTACTGGCGAAACCTCACACAAGAAAACATGAACATGGATAAGAAAAGGAAAGCTTAATAGAGAAATTGAAACTTTTCTAATTGAAGCACAAAACAACGCCAAAAGTACCAACTTTCTTAAAACAAGTATATGTAAGATGCAGCAAAAATAACAAATGTAAGTATGTGGTGATTCAGACAAAACGATCAATCACATAATAAGCGAACACAACAAATTAGTACAAAAAGAGTATAAAACAAGACACGACTGGGTGGATAATGGGATCCACTGGGAATCGTGCAAGAAATTAAAAAAAAAATTGAACATACGACCAAATGGTATATGAACAACCTAGAATCCATCCTGGGGAATGAGACGCACACAATTCTACGGGATTTTCAGACAGAAACAGATCACTTAATCTCGGACAGACGACCATCTATAGTGATATCAAACCACAAGAAAAGAGCGTCTGACAAACAGTAGACTTTGCCTTCTCGATGGATAGCAGAGTGAAAATTAAAAAAAAGTGAAATGAGAGATCATAAGTTTGACCTTGCCAGAGAACTAAAAACTATGTAACATGAAATCGACCAATCGTAATTGTTGCACTCAGAAAATCTCCAAAGGCTTGGTAAAGAAATTGGAAGACTTAGAAATCAGAGGACGAGTAGAGACCATTCAGACTATAGAATTATTGAGATTGGTCAGAACACTGAAAAGAATCTTGGAGACTTGAGGAAATTTGCTGTCACTCAAACTCCCTAAATTAGCATCAACTATCGCTGGTGTAGAGAACTTGCAAGGTGTAATAATAATAAAATGGAATTTTACAGTAATGAAAAATCTTATAGAGATAAATTTCAAATGGTCTTAGAAAACAGGTGCTTAAAATCATCGAGAAATTTGTGATCACACACAACAGACGAAATCAGGTTGGGTTCCAACAGAGTATAGAGTAAAAGTGAGGTGCCCGTGGTGTAATGGTTATCGTCGTAGGAATTGGACACGACGATACGAGTTCAAATCCTGGACGAGACTGATTGCATTTCACATAGCACTAATACCCTTGGGAAAGGTATGAATCCAATTAGGAATTGGACACGACGATACGAGTTCAAATCCTGGACGAGACTGATTGTATTTCACATAGCACTAATACCCTTGGGAAAGGTATGAATCCAATTATTCTCCCTCCAGCTATGGGTAAATAGTAGGACTGGGTTCTTTAGCCTTAGTAAGGCAACTAGTCTAGGAGAAGGAAAACTCTGAATTCAAACCTGTTAAACTCCGCTTAAAAATTGACCTTGTGTCATATCCTGCCCGAGCGGAGGGGTTGGTAAATATGATAGTGTAAAAAGGACAGAAGGTGAAACGTTGGGCAAATACCTATATTTTTACAGTGGGGGGAAATAGATGTGGTGCATGAAGGTGACAGTGATACCAATTGTAGTTGGAGCTGTACCCGAAACGCCTGGGAAATAAATTGAATATAATGGTGCTCACAGGAGGAATTACTACCCTCTTGACCGCAGACACTACTATGTTACATAGTGAACTTTTGACTGGACAGTAAGTGTAGATTCAAGGTAAACAAGAGACTGCGGAAATACCAAGTGAATTGTAAGAGTAAGAAATGTATGAGCGTCAGGAAGATATATAATGACGTGCAGTTTTTCCTGCCAGCGGTCAGTCATGGTCGGCAGTCAGCTGAGTGGACACCTCACGCTGTTTTGGGAAGGCAATTCCCGGGTTGAGAATTCGACCCTGTATCAAACTCCCGTGAAAAAAGCACGAGGAATAAGGCTCTAAATATATTGTTGCATTGTCGTCTACATGTTCATGCAGGATACATACTGACGCAATGAATAACAGACGCACGCAATGATAAAGACGCAGAAAGACTTCTTTCACAAAATATTTACCTCTCACTTTATTTGTAAGGGTTCGAAAAGGTTGTAAGGGGTTTTACTGTGAAAGAGAGAGCAGGAGACCGAACATAACTGAATATTTTGACCCCAAACTTATAGCCGTCAGCGTTGTGTCTTTCTTGTTCACTAGATGCTCAACCGGAGGCCCAGAGGCAACTCTGCTGGATGATGGCTTTCTTTACGGCGTCTTATCAGCATCTTCTCCGGACCTCAACTCATCAGGACCCAAAGGCTCCTTCTACCTGATGTGGCTTTCCCTACCACATCTCGTTTATAACTCGGTCCGATCTTCAACTCCACTCCACCGCCAACTCGCTTGACTTCCGTCTTGACTGAGCTATATAATAGTTCAACGCCCACTCGATCTTTGAAATAGTATGTTTAATCGTCATCAAGCGGAGATAACTGTCATGCAGTTCAGAGGTCACTCTCTTCCGGTGCGTCAGTCTATGAGAGTATCATGGGATTTTTTAGCTCGTGCCATTTCATCAGCCAATTTCCGCCCACGCGATTTCATCTCATAACTGCCATTAGAATGTGTCACTTCCTTCCGGTGCATCACCTTGAATGGCATTTTGGTCCGGGTCGAAGGTCAAAATATAACAATATCAATTACGTGTGTAAATTGTAGCAGTTACGACGATTTCGACATCTCGTAGAAAATAAAAATAGAGTATATATTGTTATAAAAAAAGTGTTGTTATCATCTTCATCCCTATTGCACAACATTAAATTACATCAGGAGACTGAAAATAGTTTGGAAGTGCTGAAGAAAATGTACTTTACCCAGATAGGGAGAACCTGATATAAGAGGAAGAATGGAGACCATCCAGGCAACTGGACTCCTAAAATTAGCCCTAATATTGAGAAGCATTTTGGAGATTCGAGGAGACTAGCTGTCTTTGTATTCTACTTTAGGGCACTTGTTCGTATTGGTGTAAAGAATTGAGACCATTTTGACCAGAACATTGCTATAATCAGCTATGATACTGATAGGAGTCCTGGAGATTTGAGTAGAGATACTCTAACTTGTATTCTAATTTAGGGCTCTTGTTCGTATTGGTGTAATGAATCAAGACCATTTTAAACTAAAATCCCTATAATCATCTATGATACAGATAAGAGAATTGGAGATTTGAAGAGCCTGCCGTCACACAAACTCCAGGGAAAAAAACATCATTTAGTGCTGGTGTGAAAAATTGCCATTGAGTAAATTGGTAATAAAACCATTTTTCGAACTAATGGCAGCGAACTGAGCAGGTTTTGTGTGTTGAAAAAGCCGTCATTAAAACATGCCATCGAACGTTCAATATCGATTGCTAATTTATGGCACCGAGGCTTACATGAAACATGGCCGTTCCAAACGATTACTTCCGGTCATTTCAATAAGATGATTGATCAGGTACCGTTAAAACCATCCTCATTTTCAATAATCAACTCCAGGGACACTAAACATCGTTCCACCAATTCAGACGGACTGGGGTGTTTGACAAGACAAGGTCCTAAATCTGAAATTGAAGTGTTATTCATTGTGTTATATGATTTGCTTGTCCGAGCTATCCATTTTATGTGCTTACTAAGGAACGTGGAATGCTTACTTGAAAGATATTAGACTGTCCAAAGACGTGGCTAAAATGTAATGCTCCGATGTCTACAGGGTCTCAGTAACATTTTCACTCACACACACACACACATATTCCCTACAGGAAGTCAAGTGTAGTCCCCCTTTCCTTCCCTCATATGTTTTTTTACAACTAGTCGATGGGGCTTTGAATATATTGATTGAAGAGGGAAGAGACCCTCACTTAAGAGGTGTCCTGAGTATGACACTAAACTCCTTGGTTTGATCTAGCCTTGAGTGGTAGAACCTTTTAGGATCGCTTCTAAGGGTCTAATGTTCGTATTTACCCACCCCTACACACGAGCAGGATGCGACACAAGGTCAATTTTTATGTGGATTTTACCAGAGATAAATGAAGCATTTTCTTTCTCATAGAATGGTTGTCTTATCAAGGTTAAAGAGACCAGTCTGCCTTTCTAATTTCTGCATTAATAAGATTCATACCTTTTTCAAGGTAATAAGCGCTATGTGAAATGCAAAGCAGCCTCGTCCAGGTTTTAAAGTCGTGTCTCTGACCATTTCCTACGACAGTAAACATTACACCACAGGTCTAATATATCTGTTTGAAAATTATTTTTGCATAATAATACACAAAACAATATAAAATTATTATTAATAAAGTGTTGAGCTGAAGTTATCAGTTCGGTTTGGTTTGGTTTGGTTTGATGGTACATCAATGATTGTAGGTTACTTAATACCAAATCCATTTTCAGACATGTAAACAGTTTTATTTCTAACAATTCAGTTTAACATATGAACACCGTTTAATCGTCGAGAACAGATCTATTTCAAACAATTTAGAAGTAAGTACACAGTTTATTTCTTCTTGACCCATACATAGGACCCTATCAAGTGCTACCAATCCGGGACAGAGTGGACCTAGGAGCGATGGCAGTGAAAGAGTACTTCCCATTCCCTAAAACTACAATATTACAGGAGCCTCACTCTCAGATTTAGTGTCATAGCAGAACACACGTTGAAGTGGGGGGTTACCCATTCTTAGAGATGCATATCGTGTATTCCGTAGCTCCAGCAAACTGGGCCACAGAATATTAGTATACGATAGGAAACTCTGTAGGCAGGGCTTAGAATATTGTATGTCATATACATGAGTTAGATTCCACCAAATATATGTTCTGTATATGACATTAAACTGAATCTGGCTTGGAACCTGTTCAAGAGATCTGAGAAAAACTGAGAACATCTTCATTGCCATTACTCCAGGTCCATTCTGACCCAAAGTGGTAGTACCTGTAAAGATCCATCCATGGCTCAAATGGATACGTTTGAAAATTTTTCATGTTCCTCAGTTTTGTTTTTTGTTTTTGTTTTTTAGTTAGCTGGCAAGTTTTATTGTTTCTTTCTTTCCTTGTCTTAGTTTTTTGGCATAAATCATCTGGGGGGGGTCACAGGTTCAATCCTGACTGCAGGAGAGTAACAATACAGGAATACTTAAATACAGGAATACTTAACACTTATACCCAGTTATGGCTAACGGAATCAGAACAAGAGACCCCCGTGGATTCAATAAAGGACGTAGTTTGAAGTTCTGTGCAGGTTCCGGAGTTCGACAAACACCTGAAGAAGGCCAGAGGACGTATCGGTCGAAACGTTAAAGAAATAACAATAAAGATGAAAACAATAGTCCGAAAAAAGTTTAATGACAAAAACAATTATGTTAATTATGAGAAGATTATTATTTAAACCATAAATAAGACGCTAATAGGTACTACAAATCCAAGTCAGTTGTGTAAAATACTCATATGCATGCAGAAAAATAGTCAACACAATAAAGACAAGCGGACACAGTTCTTTAGAAAAATATACCTCTCACTTTATTCGAGATGGTTACGAAAGTGTTTATGTGTGAGAGGTGAGTTGGAGACTGAACAAAACTGCAACATATTGACCCCCACTCTTCTAGCAGCATTTCTTTCTCGTTCTGCTGGGATGCTCAACCGGGGGCCTGGAGGCTCAGTCTCTGCTGGGACCTGGTTCTCACTCCTCGAACTGGAACACTGACTTCAAACTCTAATCTCTAACTAACTATCGCACCGGGTTATATCATTGTTTGACATCCACCTGCTTCCTGAGGCGTCACAATTCGCACTCATTTCAACCCGTCGACAGTCAATGTATCCTCTGATATCTTCGACCGGATGCACCTGTTATTTACAAAGGTGCATTTCTCATCTGACAGCTTGGCCGGGTTGGAAGTCAATATGTTACAAATGTAACTTAAGGTTATTGTCAATAGAGGAGTTCGTCATATTCACTAATGTTTAAAGATTTGAGCAACACCGTCAGAAGCAGTTTAGTGTCACCCAGAACATTTGGTAAAGGGGTGGGTCTTATAGCTCTGCAAAGTTGCATGGGGGGGTACGCAACAAACACATCAAAAAACACACAAGCACCTGTATTGATTCATAATAAGCCAAGAGTAAAATATTTTACAAGCATTTATTGATGTATGTTTATGTAACTACTGATTACTCACATTTCCTCTAGTAACAAAGACAACCCAAAAAGACGGTTTGGTTCAAATACTGAAAAGCTGGGGAGCGTTGAGTACTCCTTTATCTCCCTTATTTCTAGGTCCCCTCTGAGTCGGAGTAATGGTATCTAATAGTACTCCAGCTGTGGAGCAAATAAATCTGTTTGAGAATTATCAGTATTATGTTCGATTACGTTAAGCCATGTATCTGTAAACAGATAAACGATCATTCTCCAATAAAACTATGAAAATTAAGAATAATATTGAATCCCTAGTGGTAGAGTTTCGGCTTTGCCTACTGTGGTTGTTGGTTCGATCTCCAATGGGGGATATTACGGTATGCACTGCTGATGACACCCAATAAGATCGAAAAAGTTGTTCAGTGTTCCGTATGTCACATGTGAGTGTTTGCCGGATTTTCTTGTCGTGATAATTCTAATATAACATTAATTCCTCCATTTAAACCGGCTCATTGGCCTATATAGGTAGAGTGTTCGCCAATGGCCCGGGAGACCTGGGTTCAATCCCAGGTCATGTCATACCAAAGACTTTTAAAATGGTACTTGATACCACCTTGCTTAACACTCAGCAATATAACGTAGGTATCAAGAGTAAACTGAAGCAATCCTGGAAAAGGATTAGCGCCCTCCCCTACATCTCGGTGTTGTAGCCTTCTGGTCGCCCTCGACTACGGTCGCCAACTTTACTTTGAATTACTACTTATATGTATGCAAAATATTTTCATAGCATAAAATTTCGCAGGAAAAACATAAAAAAAAATAGAAGCATGAATGTAGAATGTACGGGATTCTAAGCTTGAAATATAACCTGACTGGTTGAAATGCCGTTAGAATCAATCAATCAATTACAAGTCTGAGTACGAAGGAAATTTCCTGAGTATCAAAACACTTACAAAGTAAAAGAAATATATTAAAATATTTTGTACTCACGCCCAAAAAAATGTACTCGCACCCGCGCTTGCATGAATACACAAAGATAACGCACACGCATAAAAAAAGCACAACCACACACGCAAGAATAAACACAAAAAACATACGGGCAAAAATGATAAAATTATAGGAATATTTTTTTCTCGACTATTTTCTCGTCAGAAAAAAAGTTCTTGACTTAGAAATATTTTTGAAATAATTTTTTAAAGAGTGTTGATTGGCTATAAGAGACGCAACGAAAAATGTAATAGTAATAACATGTACGTTCGTTAAGTGAATATAACACACACACACACACATATATATATATATATATATATATATATATATATATATATATATATATATATATATAAAAGTAGAGTGTTCGCCTATGGTCCGGGAGACCGGGGATCGAAACATACCAAAGACTAAAAAAATGGTATTTGATGCCACCTTCCTTAACACTCAGCGTTATAAGGTGATGATCAAGGGTAAAGCGGAGCAATCCTTGGAATGGGGTAGCACCCTCTCCTACTATGCGGTGTAGTAGCTATTGAAAAAGGAGCCTTCGGGTCACCTGCAACTGAAGTCACCAACTTTACTTATATATATATATGTCTCTCCATCATTATGTCATGCTGTTAGGACGGATCTCCTTGACCCTTTCTCGCCACCCGTCTCTATCGTCCATCGCTTCCGCGAGGGCTTCCAGGCTACAACCTGTATGGGCACAGAGATGTTGTATATAGGTTATAACTGGTCATCCTACATTTGCTCGTCCATGTGAAGTTGTCCACGGGAGTATATTGCGTGTAGGTTCGTCCTAACTTCACCAGCAGTGTCATGCATGTCTGGTTCGTCTAACTTTAATACTTTTGGTAATGGGTGATTCGTGGCTGTATAGCTGCTGTTTTATGGGGTGTTGCCTCCAGGACTTGTTCAATACAGCTCACAGCATTCTAGCACACAATATATATATATATATATATATGAAAGTGCATGTTGCGTAATGGTTATATTTATAGGTAATGGATACGAGTTCCAATCTTGGACAAAGTTGCTTGCATAATTCGGCTCTCTCTCTCTCTCTCTATATATATATATATATATATGTATATATATAAAGCCAAACGTAAGTGGAGAGTATTAAGATTTATCTTCTACGGTCTACCTACATTTTTGTCATGTTATATAAATAAAAATGTGTGTATGTGTTTGTGTATATGTATGTAGGTGTATATATATATATATATATATATATATATATATATATATATATATATATGTATGCACTGGGTATATCATAGATAATTTTCAAAGTGCATTATAATGTTAACTTTTCAGGATATTATCGATTAATTTAGTTTCAAGTATCTAAAATCGCTGTCTCTATCCCTATTTCTCCGCCCCTTCTCTCTCTCTCTATATATATATATATATATATATGTATGTGTGATTGAGTTATTCGTTTTTTAAAGAGACAATTCACCAGACTTAAAAGAAATAAGATTATTTTTCAGGTTTCAAACCAAATTCATAACTATGCACACATACACACGCATACGTACGCCTCCACACAGCAAGTACACGCTCATACACAAACCTTTTCTACTTAGCTTTAGAAAGTTCATCCGAACAATTTAGATTTTTAAATCGAATTAGTGTGAATATGTATTTTATAAAGCCTTTTTTAAAGCCAGACTGTGCAGCTATTAAATTGAAATTGTTTTGTGTTTTACCTATTGAAAATTTATTTACTACTAAATAAATAAAACGGATAAAATATCCTATTAATTTACTAATTCCCTACCTTTTCCATGCGCATATGTGTAACACGATGGTATCATCTTGAATATGAAATGTTCAAGAATAACAACGACAGTCGACTCTGTTAATCAAACACTAAAATGTCTGCTATTTCAGACTATCTGTAATCAAGCAGTCTGACGAAAACACAGAGAGAGGAAAATATTACAATGGTCTATGAACAAATCTAGCCGGCAGCAACAAAAAGATAGCCACCCTCACACCAACCTGACCAGGGTCTCATCCTAGTTATCACTTCGGATTTCAAATCTCAAATGCCGAACCTTGTATTTAATATTATCTTTTCTTATTTAATCGATCAACTCCCTCATTCAGCAAAGGTTATGAAGCAAGCCATCTTAATTATTGCATCATACGATCATTGATTACTACACGCATCTTCAAATTCTATTTATTACTCCAACTGAAAAGTACTTAATTAGTTTAGGTTTCCATACCCTGTCTTTAACTCCGAGCTCAAAAAATATCTGTCTGCTAAACAAATCTGCGAACTTCAATTCCTTAGACACGTACAAGCATAAGACTTTTGTGAGGAACTACACTTACTCCCACAGTTTTAAGCTAACTTTTACCAAATAAATGAAATAACTTTTATTATTAATTAATCACCCAAATCGAAGAAAACAAACAAAAAAGTAGCCTTAGTAAAAATCCCAATGCCACCCCCCAAACAAACGCATAAAAAATGACGAAATAACTAGTGTCCCCCTCCCCAAGTAGAAGACCTTCCCAAATTATATTTAAATTCATTAGTAACTAAACAGTAAAGCAGAACAGGAGGGATTAAGAACTCACTTGTGCCACCAGAAAATTAGTTTCAATACTGGTCAGTACAATGTCTTTAAGTCCTACTAATTGAAAATGCCGAAAATTTTTTAAAATTGTATGCTGTTTTATTCTTTGTAAAATGCTGCTTGAACTATGTGTTTCAAATGTAAAGACTTTTACCGTAAATTCAAATTGAATATATGAATCTGGTCTTGGTTTCGAATCTTTTCTAAAAGCTTATAATTCTCACAGCTTCTCCCCCCCATAGTAGTTTAGAACGAAAAAAAAAACGCCCAAGTAAAAGTCCCAATGCCACAAAAAAAAAAGCTAGAGCCAATATGAGAAGACAGGTGAAAATATACCAAAAACCCTTACTAAAATACATTAGACCTGGACTTTAACTAAGTTAGAACTTAAGGGAAATGACCCCCCTTTTTACGTACACATGGGAAGCAGCATGATGGACGTGAAGGTATTTGAATAAATCCATTGACGGACAAACGCAATTCCTAATCTGGTCCTGGACGTGTGAGTTTTGCGGCTTAACATTCAGGATCGCCAGTTTGATCAGGGAACTACTGCTGCTCATCTATAAGAGTGGCTTCAAGAGATGAGAATCAAAACACCCATCAAAAGATAACCATGACCCACACTCAAATCACATACATAAACTCCATCACTCTTCGCGGGTAAAAAAAGTTGGAGCCCTGGCCTCAGTGTTCGAAAGATCAGCTGCAGAGCTCAAACAACAAAAACTACTAAAATGCAAACAAACAATACAAATAGCCATATTTAACGTTAGAACGTTAAATAGAATAGGTCAACTACCAGACCTGACAGCATCGGCCGTAGAACAGAAGGTAGACATAATGAGCGTACAAGAACACCGATACACGCACACCAAAGATATCAAATATCCGAAACACAACAATTCCGAAACACAACATGCTAGTCATTGGCGAAGATATGAATGCTCAAATAGGGAAAAACGGAAACAACAAATACCGCCTACACAACACGTCAAATAGGAATGGATAACATCTAACAGATTTCATGATAGAAAATATATTAACATGCCTCAATACAAACTATCAAAAAATGGAGGGAAAACTATGGACATACACGTACGCGAACAATAGTAAAGCACAGGTAAACAACTTCTTAATGACCAAGAAATAGAAAAAATAGCACAATGAATTGTAGGGCATACTCCTCTTTGAAGGGTGTGTCCTCCGATCACCGAATAGTCACAGCAAAAATATGACTAAGCCTACGAAAAAACGCCACACGAACAACGACAACCAAGTACGATGCCTGGGCCCTTCTCAACAACAGATATTGGAGATCAATATGCATTAGAATTGAGAAACAGATTCGAGACACTGCAAGTGAAGACAGAAAATGGTACCCCAAATGACGAATATGAGAATTTCGTCAACGCGCACCTCGAGGCGGCAGCGAAGTTTATTCCAACAAAACCTATAACTAAATATTGAGTCCCATGGGAAACGTTAGAGGTGAGACAAAAACGAGCACACGTGAAATCAGCCTCTAAAAGCTATCGGAAGAAACCAACGAACACAAATACCATAAAAATAAAAACGGCACAATATCAATTAGCAGGCATATATCTAAAGGAACAGACAGAATACATACAAAATCATGTAGATAAGATTAGAGACTCAGTGGAAGATAGGCAATCTAGGATAGCCTGGCAAACAATAAATGAAGTGAGTAAAAGGAAGAGCATAGCCAAAGCAAAATTGAAAGCTGCAAACCAACAGGAAAGAATAAAACTATGGAAACAACATTTCAAAATTCAACAAGGAAACCCACCAAAGTTACGCATGAACCAAACACCAGAATTATTAATAAGCAATTGGACATTAAACTATGACTGTTCACTCAAAAAGAACTCGATTCGGTTCTCAGAAAAATTTAGAATAGTAAAGCTGCAGGTCTGGACGAGATTCCCTCAGAAGTATAGAAGACCAGACAATTCGACGACATACAACTCCGACAGTGCAACGCAGTCTGCAATCAAAATCCGATAGAAAGATAGATGAAGGGATGCATCCTCCCCTTCCCTAAAAAGGGTGACCTCGGATTAGCCATGAACTACCGAGGTATAACACTTACATCCATATCAGCCAAAATTACAATGCCCTACTACGAAACCGCATGGAACCCAGAATCGATAACATCCTTAGGAAAAACCAAAAGGGCTTCCGAAGAAATAGATCCACAACCTCACAAATATTGACCATCCTTAGAATCCTTGAAGGTATACGGGCAAAAAACCTACTAGCGATATCACTATTTGTCGTCTTTACCAAGGACTTCGATGCCATTCACAGAGGAAAGATGGAACAAATCCTACTAGCATACGGCTTACCAAAAGAAACCGTAGCAGCAATAACGATTCTCTATAGAAACACCAAAGTCAAAATACGATCACCAGATGTAGATACAGAATACTTCAACATTGTAGCAGGAGTACTACAAGGGGACACACTAGCCCCACACCTCTTTATCATTAGTCTAGACTAGGTGCTTAGAACATCTATTGAAAAAATCAGAGAGAATGGCTTCGAGCTGACAAAGAAAAGAAGATGACGGTACCCCGCAAAAATAATTACCACCACCGACGACGCAGATGACATAGCGATACTGGCAAATACACCCAACCAAGCCAAAACACTACTGCATAGTTTGGAACGAGCTGCCAACGTACACAAAACGGAATATATGCTATAATCACACAGGCGACATCTCCACACTAGACGGGAGCTCTCTGAAACTTCCTAGGAACCAGTGTTTCATTAACTGAAAAAGACATTGACACACAGCTAATGAAGGCATGGACAGCTATCGATAGGCTATCGATCGTATGGAAATCAGACCTGACCGATAAAATGAAACGCAGTTTCTTCCAAGCTGCTGTCGTATCGATACTGCTGTACGGATGCACTACTTGGACGCTAACTAAACGGCTGGAGAAGAAGCTAGACGGCAATTACAAAAGAATGCTGCGAGCTATAGTGAACAAGTCCTGGCGGCAACACCCCACAAAGAACCAACTATACGGCCACCGGCCTCCCACCACGAAAGCTCTCCAAGCCAGACGAACCAGACATGCAGGACACTGCTGGAGAAGCAGGGACAAGCTCATAAGTGATGTACTCCTATGGACTCCCATATATGGCCGGGCAAAAGCAGGACAACCAGCTCGAACATACATACATCAGCTCTGTAATGATACGGGATGCAGTCCTGAAGACCTGCCAGAAGCGGTCAACGATAGAGAGAATTGGCAAGAGAGGGTCAGGGATATCCATGCTTGTGGCACAACATCATGATAATGATGATATATATATATATATATATATATATATATATATATATATATATAAAAAGAAATTCATATAATCTCTCTAGTTATTCGGATATTCTGGAGAGTCGTAATTTTCTCTTCCTGCTCCCTTCTCTCTAGGAGTTCGCTGATCATCATACCATTTTTGTCAATTCTTTTACAGAAATTTTACCAGTTGTAGTCATTGAAAAAGCGCCTGTAAAAAGGGCTCTTTAGTTTCCTTTTAGTGGTGAATTCTAAATCTTTTATAAAGTGTGTTTGGATGGAGATGCCCGTGGTGTAATGGTTATCGTCGCAGGATATGGACACGGCGACACGAGTTCAAATCCTGGACCTGACTGATTGCATTTCACATAGCACTAATACCCTTGGGAAAGGTATGAATCCAATTATTCTCCCTCCAGCTATGGGTAAATAGTAGGACAGACTAGGTTCTTCAGCCTTGGTTAGGCAACTAGTCTAGGAGAAGGAAAAACTCTGAATTCAAACCTGTTAAACTCCGCTTAAAAAAATTGACCTTGTGTCATATCCAGCCCGAGCGGAGGGGTTGGGTAAATATGATAAAGTGTGTTTGTCCCTTTAAGAATAATAATTTATATATGTTTTATTAAAAAAAGTTATATATATATATATATATATATATACATATATATATATATATATATATAGAGAGAGAGAGAGAGAGAAATGGAGAGAGGGAAGGAAAGGAGAAGTCTGAGAGAGATAAGCAGAGAAGTAAGTATGCATGTTTATAAGTATTAAATATTTTGAGTATCAATGGATGTTGCAATCAATTACGATTTATTTATGTATAGTATATACAAGATTTTAAAGTTTTTACCCGCGCATGCACGTTAGGGTTTCTTCTGATTGTTTGTTAATGTTAAATCAAATTCTCTCATGTACTGAATCTCCACAATGCAAGGCTCTTCGTAAGAATTGAGCACTCTGGTGGCCGATAGGGTATTAAAAAATGTAAACAAAGGCTGCTGCTGCTAAAAATAATATACCTTAAAATTCCATTAGCCAACGTAGTCCGCTTGTAGCCGTGTGGTCTGAAACCTTAGTCTATCGTAAAAGTGGACGGGTTTCGATCCCGGCTTCGAGCGTCCTGCGGGTCTAGCCACACTGAAGAGTTCTGATAGAACGAAACAGTTTGTCTGTGGATGACAATATATTTATACGTGTGTGTGCTTGTATGCGTTGGTCAATTCACCCGTACGAATTTTAGGATGAATCAAGAGAAAACGAAATTTTATTTTGAATTTAGTTGAAATACTCTCTCTCTCTCACTCTCTCTCTCTCTCTCTCTCACACACACACACACACACATATATATATATATATATATATATATATATTTATATATTGGGTTGGTATTTGGGAGGTAGTAAATTTATGGACAATGGTTTAAAGATATATTTTTGAATTGATAAAAAATGATTTAAGTTTTCACAAAAACAAATCCATACTTTTTGATTTATGCGAAATACATTCTGGCACTGACAAATCACATTGAATAAAAAATGTTAGCACATCTGAACAAAAGATCTTAAGCACATACATTTGTATGAATATGCACCTGCGCAAACATATATACACTGGGAAAAATTGCACCCATGCACAGAGGTATACGTTAAAAAGGCAATTGCATAAATGATTGCAGATTTGCACACACGATTACACACACACACACACATATATATATATATATATATATATATATATATATATATATATATATATATATACACGAATCATTTCATATACAAAGACTTTCTACGCGTTACAAACAGTTTATGAAATAATAAAAATTCTATTTTGTGTGTGCTTATTCTTAGCACTCCAGGGAACCGGTAATAATTGAAAGAAAATATTTGAGAATGAAATTATTTTTTATCGACCGTTTTTTGCGGAATTTGAAGTTGTTAACGCACATATATATATATATATATATATATATATATATATATATATATATATATAGCTGACATTGTTTGACCGATGATAACCGTCTTTACCGCTAAAATTGCAATACAAATATCCTGAATTTTGAGTAATTTATCGTGTGAAAAGTATATATGATCCGTAAGGTGATTTTATAGGACATTTGTGTTATTCATAAAATGGACGTTTGTAACATTACACGGCTCAAATAGAAGTTCCCAACGGTACGCTATTCAATTGGAAGTTTTGCAGGTATGTTCTCATTAGATGCTTGCAGTACTACTAAAACTAGTACTCATAGACATTTATGTGTGTAGCGCTACGTTTTAAGTATAAGTTGGACCACGTGATAACTACACCGTGAGAAAATGTGACTAACACAAAAACCTCGCCTTGGTTGGCTAATATAAAAGTTTATTCGCTTCTACATTTTTAGAAGTCGTCAGGACGAGAGAAATGGTGTATGAAAACTGAGTTGACCGCGTTAGCAAGACAAAGCGGCATGAGGAGCAAAAAGGTAAACATATACCTTGATTTATCTTCCACTTTTCTTTTGTAGTTCTAACCACGTTTGTTCGTTGGTTTTGTCTTCTTCATAGCTTCGCTTGAGGTGTGAGAACCCTTTCAGTGATCACCCCAAAATGGGGACCACAACTTGAAGCTGTCTTGACTTTGTCGTGTTTATTTTCCAACTGGTTGTCTTCAACTCGTCGCATCTAGCAACCAGGTAACTGTTTTTCTATTTCTCTATATCACGTCAGCTGCCATAATGGTGTTTTCGTTTCAGCCATTCAGAACCCGTTGTTGATTCGCTGTTAATAATATTTCTATTTTTAACCAGGGCCTCTCCAATTTTCACTCAATCCTGATCAGATGATCATATCTAATGTTAAGTTGCAAGAACCAAAGAACCTTAATTAGATGAAAAACTGTAGAACATGAAGATGACGACGATGCTCTTGAAATTGTGCCTAACGTCCTGGATGAGAAATTGGAGAACTGAAAAACTGTAATGAACCAGAAAAGAGCACTTTTGAACTCCAGTAGAAAACTTAGAAGAGATCTGGATAACGGAGGATACAAGCTTTCACACCAAATGAAAAGTCAACGATTAAAAGTGTGAAAAACTCTCGAAAGATAATATGCCAGGCCACAATATCAAACTGAGCTTAAAGAAAAAGAAGTGAATTGGTCAGTAAATATATTTTGCTGTTCGTTTGATGATCGTGACATTTACTTGTACAAACACTTATACCACTTCCTTGGTCTGCAGTTTACATTCTAGAGGCAATGATAGCAAGAAAACTAGAGCCTGTACTAAGTACAGGTTTTATTTCAGAGTGACTTCTCGTGGACTTTTGGCTTCAAATTATAACTACCTTCAGCAGAATTTTGATACAGCAGATTTCTTTTCCATTTCACAAAGGGTAGCATTCACCATCACTTTTTAGTTTGTCTGGGGTCCCTTCTCCCCTATACGTGCGCGCGCGTGTGTGTAAGTGTGTGCTTTTAGGTTTGGTTTGGTAAACATAATAGCTTGGTTGTAATTCGAACTCACTAACGTTTCTGCTGTCCATCGCTTTAACCGTTACACCTCTAGGACACCCTTCTATGTGTTTGTAGTACTCTTTCGTTTTTCCACAGCATGTATTTATTTACAATTTATTTGCTTGTGTAAATAATACACATCGTTACCAGCGCTTCTTCTCACAAAATCACATGAAGATTTAAATTCAAAATCTCTGGTGAAAGAAAATACATCTTCAGATAAAATATAAATATCGACAATCTCTCTACACTTTGCGGACTCTTTTAACGTTCTTCTGCCATACGTCTCTCTAACAGTCATCTCTCTTAGCAGGTCCACTAGAGGGCATCCATTTTCCGCACTAGGCGGATATATGGAAGGCTTTGCTGCTTTGTTGCTTTCCTCGTGTGTCCTTAAAGTATAGGCCATAAATTAATGTCGCTCATGAGTTCATCCTTGGTTTCGGTTTGTATTGATTTTATGGCATATCAACCATTGTAGGTTATCTAATGCCAAATCCTCTTTATACAAATATATCAAATATATATGATTTGGTTTGGTTGGGTTTTATGTTATCCCAACCATTGTAGGTTATTTAATGCGAAATCCTCATTATACAAATATATTAAATATATAAGATTTGGTTTTGGTTGGCTATCATGGCATATCAACAATTGTAGGTTAGTTAATGCTAAATCCTCTTTTTACAAATATATCAAATATATATGATTTGGTTTGGTTGGGTTTTATGTCATCCCAACCATTGTAGGTTATTTAATGCAAAATCCCCTTTTATACAAATATATTAAATATATATAATTTGGTTTTGGTTGGCTATAATGGCATATCAACCATTGTAGGTTAGTTAATGCTAAATCATCTTTATACAAATACATAAAATATATAAGATTTGGTTTCGGTTGGCTATTATGACATATCAACCATTGTAGGTTATTTAATGATAAATACTCTTTTATACAAATAAATTTAAATATATATGATTTTGTTTTAGTTGGCTATAATGGCATATCAACCATTGTAGGTTAGTTAATGCTAAATCATCTTTATACAAATACATAAAATATATAAGATTTGGTTTTGGTTGGCTATTATGGCATAGCAACCATTGTAGGTTATTTAATGCTAAATCCTCTTTATACACACATATTAAACAAATATGATTTGGTTTTGGTTGGCTTTTATGGCATATCAACAATTGTAGCTTAGTTAATGCTAAATCCTCTTTATACGTATGTATTAGATACATTATTTCTTAACACATTTAGTTGATAACAATTTCAAACATGTCTGAGCTCTTTTTTCCGCACATTTAAAAAGTTTCACATGTCTCTATTGAATACAAATACTTCTATTTACTATTAATCATTTGTTTGCACATAGTTAAATGGTTCCGAGTACTGCTATCTAACACTAACAATTCTATTAAACATCAGAAATTTGCTTACACACAGTTAAATGTAAAAACAATTCTTTTTCAATGAATTCACTTTTGCATACGTCAAAGTAAATGGTTTTAAGTATTGCTATGCCTCACTAACAATTCAACTAAGCATTAGTCATTTGTTTACAAACGGTTAAATGATGAAAAAGTTGGATTTAAAGCAATTCAGTTTAGCATAATTTCAATGAATATTAAAGAAAGAATGGAGTTGCCCGTGGTGTAATGGTTACCGTCGTAGGAAATGGACACGGCGATACGAGTTAAAATCCTGGACGAGGTAAATTGCATTTCACATAGCAGTAATACCCTTGGGAAAGGGATGAATCCAATTATTCTCCCTCCAGTAGAGCAGACTGGGCTCTTCAGGCTTGGTAAGGCAACTATTCTAGGAGAAAGAAAACTCTGAATTCAAAACTGTTAAACTCCGCTAAAAATTGACATTGTGTCATATCCTGCCCGAGCGGTGGTGTTGGTAAATATGGAATATTAAAGAAAGAAAATAATATCTTGATTATGACATTGAAAATAACCAAAGAGAGATAAAAGCACTGGGTAAGAAAATTTTAGGAAATGCTTGCATAAAGTTAAATCATAGCCTTTTTATATAAAACTGAACTAAAGTTTATAAACTGATAGGTTTGTACACGTATTTCTAAAGAAACAGGCTTTAGAGAAATACTGCAGTCTACAAAATGCTTTCTATATAAATAGGGTGATTAAATAAATAAGGTGAATTTTCCCAAGGAGTTAACAATATCAAGTATTGTTTATACTAGCTCCTTTTTCTAAGAAATCAATAGAGATGTCTCTTTTCATGTCACAGAAGACCGCCTGCTGGTGAGAAAACAATTTATTCATTTTCGGTTTTATTTTATTCTACTTACCCGTATTTGAGCAATGTTCTGATTTAAGGAAAAACCTTTATCATAGTGATTTGTTCACTTCACTATATATACAAGCGTGAATATTTTGGTATATGCTTGTTTGTTGTGCCTGTAGAAGGTTACAGACTTAGTTCAAGTTGTGTCAGGTGCCTGATGCTATGTTTTGTAATATCGTGGTAGTTCTATTCAAGGAAATGTTGTTCATGGCTTCACTTCCTGTATTTCTTGAAAGCCACTGAGATAAATGTGCAACATAGTCTAATTCAGAAATTTATGTTTTATGAATTCAAATATCTCACCGCTGTTGAAAAATCTGACTAAATATGATAAAAATGATTACATGTTCCAATTAGTGTGCCTAAGAATTGAGTTAATGCAGGATATTTTTGTCCGCGGGAATTTGCCGGTCAGTCTTGTTACTGAAAATCTCCTGTTTCATAATAATCATGATTTCTTCTTACATGACCTTTTTTTTCTACCAACTGCTTCCGTTCCTCCGCAATACGGTCATTTTTGCCACTGTCCGATAAACACTGAATATTTCTTTACCTTTATACGTCCATTGTATTCGCATGTTATATTTGATTATTGTATCTTTTAATTACATGAAGCAACCAAAAGTCTGGAATAGTGCGAATGATGATGTCACAGTTGATCACATTGCAGTAAGCAGATTACACGAGAAAATTTCGTTCGAGTTGCATTATGCATCCAAGAATCAAAGAAGCAAAATGATAGGAAAGTGTACATATTATCAGAATTATTTATTCCAATGATTTTGCACACCCTAAATAATTAAATTTGGTCATTTTTGGTCGGTTCATAATTTCTTAAATCGATGGTATCTTTCTTAATGGTCATAAGAAATTGTGACTCGGATTTTTCTGCGGAAAATTCGCTCACAAGGAAAAAAAATTACAAACTTTCTCTTAGTTAATCTTTATTTCAATATTCTGTATCAAACCGGCTTCCTATCACCTGCCTGTAAAAAAAAAAAAAAGAAAAAGATAAAGGAAACCCCATTGTCGTTTCGCTATCTAAAGATAATTCTTTCAAGACTTTGATGGCAGTGTTAGAGTTTTTGTCAAGTGTAGGATAATTTGTGAGACTTATTTAACTAAATTTCATTTCAAACATTACAACCCCAAACAGCGACACCGACGATACAATTTTCGAATTGGGAGAAATAATTGTTCAAATTAAATTATTCTTTAACGCAAATTTTGCCGCTAAAAACTGTACATTTAAGTTGAACCTCGTTCTATTTAGTGTGTCTAACAACTGGCTTAAAGCCTGACTCTTTTGTCTGCAAGAATTTGCCGGTCAATCTTGTTACTGAGAATCTCCTGCTTCATAGCCTTCACGGTTTTTTATTGCATCACTTCTTGCTACCAGCTGCTTCCTTTCTCCCGCAATACGGTCCATTTGGGGGGGGGGGGGGGCAGCGACCGATGAACATTCAATATTTATTTACCTTTTTACGTCTATTGTATTTGAATGTTGTATGATTACTTTATTATTTTAATTACACGAAACAAGCAGTTAGGAGTTTGCAAAAGAGTGATAGCAAACGTTAAGTCATTCATTTCTATTTAGCTCTATTAGTCGTTAGAAAAAGCCCTTTTTTAAAAAAGGTTTGTTCATTCAACTATATATATATATATATAATCTGTTTCTACAAAATTCTTTACAATCTAAATAATCACTTGCTCTCATCTGCTGCTGCTAGTCTTTTCTCTGAATTGCGTGCCATTTTCTGACAGCTTCCCCTGTTAGCCAAGCCAACCATCCCTAAAAAATAAAAGAAGCGATCTGTGTGTTTTGTCCAAATGGTACCATTCAAATATCCGCTAGATTTTCAGTATTAACCGTCTGCAACATTAAGTCTCCAAGGTCGGCCTCTCTGTGACATTTAACAGAGCAATTTGCCGTTCGTCTTTGTTGATAGGAGACGTCTCAAAGCCATACAATTTATCACCGGTGTAATGTCAGTTAATGTCACCGGTGTAATGTCAGGTAATATCACCAGTGATGTATGTACCGCTTAATCGATACACATCAACGTCTGACTAGTTTTAAGCGACCTGACGTTGATACATCGCAATACTTTCTCTCCCGCCAGCTACCTATCGGACAGGAAATATTTCAACGCGGGGGTAGTCATGTGGAGAGCTGGAAAGAAGACGGTGCGGAGGGAGGCTTGTATACAAAGAGATATTAAACGTAGACGCCAATAAAAAAAAGAAGGAAGCCTGTTAAAAGAAAGAGAGAGAAAGAGATGGAAGGAAATGATTACTTAGTTAGTACTAACACTGAGAGACTATCATTTGTGCATTTTTTGTTTTTGTTTCGTTTTGTTTTTTGTTTTCATTTTTGTTTTGGCTTTTTTTTTGTTTTTCTTGCTCTATGAGTTTTTCAAATCAGAGATTTCTGTTGGATTTTGAAAGTTACGTCAATAGTCATAGCATTGTCATCCTCTTTGGAATACATGCAAATTTTAATCAAGCAAATCATATTAGTTAACAAGTTCAACGAGCTGAAAATTAAGAGTGATTTTGGTTTTTACTGAGTGCCTCAAAATTTAGACTTTTACTTTTGAAATAGTAAAAAAGGAAAAAATTGATTTGTTCTTCATTTTTGCAAGACTAAATATGTATAATTGGAATATTACTTACACGTATATATATATATATATATATATATATATATATATATATATATATATATATATATATATATATATATATATATATATATATATATATGTAGAGTGTTTCTGAAAAATTTATATCATTTATTATCCTCTAATTTCGCTATTCCTCGTTCAAATTACCCCAAATTTTCACAGCATCTGTAGAAGCAAAGGTGTTTTTTATCTTGAATTTTTCAGTCGCTTATTCTTCCCGAAAGAAAGATATTTATACATCTAAACATGGAAATTTGAATTGTTTCTTCTCACATTGTTAAAAGAATTGAGATCATTTGAACAAGAATTGGTCATTTGAACGAGAAATGGTGAAGTCATTAGATTAAGAATTATATCATTTTTTTATGAAACAATATGTACATCTAATTGATACAATTTTCTAAACCTCCTGAATTACTCATCAAGCAAGGATAAACTGACATTTGATTGGAAGTTTTATTTTCATGAATAGTTAACGCTTTTGGGCTTTACTTAGTAAATGACAAATGTATACAAGATAGGTATACGATTTAATGATACTGACTGTTCTTTTTTCACAAATCAGTCGTATATTATATATATATATATATATATATATATATATATATATGTGTGTGTGTGTGTGTGTGTGTGTGTGTGTGTGTCTGTCTGTCTGTGTGTGTGTGTGTTTCATTAAATAGTAAATACACATTTAGTTTGTATTTTTTAAGATCCTTTCGAGTTTCCTGATATATCTTGGTTTCAGGTTAGATTTGGTGGATGAATTTAGCAAAATAGTCCCGAGCGCTTTCGAACCCATCATCAGGGCTTGCTTGCATGTGTAAGAGTTTTATTTTTAAAAATGAGTTTTGAAAGTTTTTGTAAATTCATCCACAAATTCCAACCTGAAACCAATACACTTATCAGGAAACTCGAAAGGATCTTAATTAAATTACACAGAAAAATGTCTTTTCAATTTAATATAACATGCTTAAATGAACTACCGCTGCCTAACGACACACACGCACATAAACACACACATATATATACATATATATATATATATATATATATATGGAAAATTTTTTAAACATTTTTTTGTCTGATTAGTTCAATTTTTAACAAAGCTGCAATAAATCTAAATTTTCATGATTAGATCAATTATTCAGGCATTTTTCCTTAACGTTCTGCCCAATATGAGTGGGCAAGAAGAGGAACGATATAGAAGTGATTATTTGCGTAACGCCGAAACCATACCTCAAAAGTTTCTGAAATAATTGGAGTTTCTTTATGGCCCCCATCAAGCCCTGATTTCAACACCATTGACAACGTTATATTGGGTATTTTAGAAAAAATCACCATCCCATCCGAATATTGGTTCGCTTCAGACTGCTATTAAGAAGGAATGGTATAAAATGTCTGAAGAATTTATTTTTAAGGCATGCAAATCGTTTTGAATACGTGTTCATTCATCAATTGAAAAAAATGGTTGGCATATTGAGTAAATATACTCTTTTGTATCTATTTTCCTATTTTGTGGTGCAATTTTTATATAGGTTTACATAGTTTTATTATAGAGTCGTTTAATATTATTCTGGAATATCCTTAATTTTTCTTCTGCACCACACACACACACACACACACACACATATATATATATATATATATATATATATATATATATATATATATATATGTGTGTGTGTGTGTGTGTGTGATATCAAACAAGTAATGAGACAAACAAGAAAATTTCGTACGGGTTATTTATTTTTGCATATTTTCCCCTTTTTTTCGAGTTAAGGTCATCCTAAAGGAATTTTTTTTGTGGGAAAAGAGGTTTTTGAAGTTTTTTTTAAGAAATGGGTTTTAAGATAAACTGATATAGTCGAATATCCATTTGTTCCATGAATAATTATTCAGTATATATATATATATATATATATATATATATATATATATATATATATATATATATATATGCAAAGCTCTTTTGACGAATTGAGCACTCTGGTATCCGATAGTGAAAAATGTAAACAAGCGAAAGCTAAAACATATGTTATAATTCCTCAGCTGACGTATGTCACCGAAATGGTTGAACAGTTAGATACCATGTTTAGCATAAAGTTAGGTGGGTTTCAATCTTAGCTTGAAGCGTCCTACGTGTCTAGCCATACGGAAGAGTTGTGATACAACGAAACTGTTTGCCTATGGATGACAATATATATATAGTTCTATTTTTTAATGAACATTAACGATAATGACAGTACTTAGTTGCTTGGCCCTGAGGAAAAAATATCGCACCCTCGCTCACAAAGGATTAATATTTTCATTGATATATCAGTGATATTCTAACACTGAAGACAATGGAAAGACTAACAAGTTAAATCATTTCTAAATACAGAAACATAAAACTTTTATATACATACGAGGATCAGTCAAAAAGTTCTAAGCATTACATAGAAAGAAGAACAGAGGAGAATATTTTTGCCGTTGTAATAAGCTAACACTTATAATAAAACGAGAAAAATCTGAATTATTTTTCTGATTTTATAAGAAGTGTGCTGCTGCAACAAAAATGTTCAGCTGTGCTTTTCTTTCTGGGAGAGGCATAAAATATTTTTGACAACCCTCGTAAAATACATTCCAATATTAATAATTACTAATAATACACGAACTTGTCCTAAAAGTTAAATATATGCATATTATTACTTGAACACGCGGAATTTTGAAAGGGAAATATGACTTTTCTTTTTTTTTTTCTTTTTTTTTTTTTTTTCGTTTTTCTTTGGGGGGAGTTGATGGGTTTGGTTTTCTCTTTGATTTTAAAGCCTGAAATTTTCGTTGAATTTTGCGAATTTACACCAGTTTTCCAATTATTACCTTCAACATCGAACATCGAACTCACCGGGAGTGGTCTACTTATCTGGTACGTTACCCATTTCACCACGAGAGGAATCCTTGTGGTCATTTGTAAAGCTTAGGTTGGCACAGTACTCTAAGTACTGTGGCTTTTGTGAGAATTAACTCACAGACAAGTCAGTGATAATTAACTCTGTAAAAATAAAGCCAGAGACTATGGTGTTAGCTGGGCTTAGAATACTTTGATTGTATCCTCTACTGAGTTGTCAGACAATTTCCACACACCAAAAAAGACACTAAACTGCATCAGGCGCAGAGACTGT
This sequence comes from Sepioteuthis lessoniana, assembly GCA_963585895.1. NCBI lineage: Eukaryota > Metazoa > Mollusca > Cephalopoda > Myopsida > Loliginidae > Sepioteuthis > Sepioteuthis lessoniana. The sequence continues at coordinate 48,194,678 of OY757933.1, forward strand.
TTTTTTTTAGCATTCTAATACTCTTCTGTCATTACTTTCGAGTCCACTTACACGCAGAGTTGTTGTACTTGTAAGGGGACCCATCTACGTATCATCGGCTATGGCTGTAGAATTCCACCTAGGTATCACCGGTATAGGGGTAAGACTCACAAACGAGTATCCTAGATATGATACAAAACAATCAGATGTGTGCATAATGTCACGTGGTCTCCCATTAAGAGGGTTGGAGTATGATCACTACTATCCCCCTGTTTGAATTAACAGTGGCAAGCCCTCAGAGAATGACCGTTAAGGCATGATAGTAAATTAGGGCAAGCTATCTGTACTCAGTGACCTGAATTGGGTGACATCTAGTAGCCCTAACAAAATCGCCTGACCAGTGGGGGAGGAAGGTAGAAGCCAAACGATTGGCTGGGACCCTAAAACGGAAGTGGCACCTTCTTCCCGTCAGCGTAAAAACGAAAAGAAAAGTTTAGTTGTTTGGCAGGGTTCGTAGGAGACAGAACCAAAAGCCAAGTACTCCGGGTGAAGAAGACAAAAAAATATCTGCTAGACACGAATAAGCCATTTTCTTCAAGCCAGTGTTAAAAATAGCCTAAAGTCTATTAGCCCGTAAAAGAAGAAAGATTCTCCAGTGGAACCCCGTCGAAAAATAAGATAAGTAACTTTGGGACTGTTTCTCCTTATACCAAATTTTGTATACTCTCTCTCTATCTCAATTTGAAGAAAAACGAAAGAACAGAAAAGAAGAAAGACATTTATGTTCATGGACTGTTCAATTTATTATATGTTTGACACTTTGAAAGTGTATCTCTTTGTATAGTAAAGGATTCATGTATTTTAATGTTACCACGTGGTCTAAGTTGTTCTTTGCAGTTCTGCTACGAGTTTGTTACTTCATGCTTCCTTTTCAGCTTCTATTCGCCTTATGTTATCTTGATTAGAATTGTCCTATTAATTCCTTCAAAATATCACACGGGAAACCGGAGGTGCCGACTACTACAATATAATATTATTACGTCTCAACCTAGAGGTCCATATCTTCCATTGTCTAGGGGGAGGAAGGAAAGCGACCTGGTGGGTGTGTGGATAGTGTGAAATTTGGAACCCCTTGCCAGCGGCGGTCAGTCTAGCCCTAAATTGATCCCTCACATATGCCAGTTCTTATATGCCTGAGAGAAAAACTCTGAACGAGGACTTATTCTACAAGGGATCAAGTGCAAACCTGCCCCGTCTTCACACGTGCAAAAATAAAGTCCGTTTTGGGATTTTAGTCAATTTGCCGTCACAATAGAGATGATGAATGTGTTTGCTTGTTAGCTACCACAAATCAGTCCGTTGGTGAATGTTGCTAATGAGTTTGTCCTTACTTCTTCAGCAGTGCCCAGCTGTTTTGCTCGATATACTTGGTATGTTTGTGTGAGGGGAGGTTAGTCGCTGTACAGTAGTTATTTAGTTGAGTGCAGCAGCATTCTTGTGCAGTGCCCATTTAGCTTTTTCACCGGAGGTTTGCGTAAAGTCCAAGAGCTGATACCATATGATAGTACTAAAATAGCTTAGAAGATCACCCGTTTTTTTTTTTTAAACTGAGAATCGGTTTCCAAAGATAAGATATTGCTGCCGACGTCTATGAAGAAGATTAATATGTTATAACAAAAAACCATAGTATTATTATCATTTACTCTTTTAGAGTTTTTCAGATAAGCGTTAGCTGATGGATTTTGAGTGACAGCAAGTCTCCTCAAGTCTCCAGGACTCTTCTCAGTATTCTGGCCATTGTCAACAATGCTGTAGTTTGGATGGTCTCTACTCGTCCTCCAACTTCTAAGTCTTTCAGTCCCTTTAATAGTCCTTTAGTTACGGTGCCAAATGCACCAATCACGATTGCTATAATTGTCCATTTCATGTTCCATAATTATTTTTTTTTTTAATTCCTTTCCAATGTCGAGATACTTATCCTTCTTTTCACTTTCTTTCAGTTTTATTCTATGGTCAGACGGGACAGAGCCCTCTATACTATTTTCATTTTTTATGAACACGTCAATCAGTTATGCCTAAAAAAGATTAATCGTTTTTTCTTTCTTAGTTATTATCTCTCCCCAAAGAAATTCCTTTCTAGGCTTTGCCTACGCTCGGTGGGGATGAATTGCCTGTGTCTAGATGCTGTCTTTTCCATCGATTCTATTGTCTGATCCTTGTGAGATGGACATCGATGAAGACTGGGAATTGAAAGAATATATCATTCATGCAACAATCTCACTATACACATGAATTGGTGGACTTTTTTAAAGAGATATTCAAAAGTAAAGTCAGACTCGTCCCACACAATATATATATATATATATATATATATATATACGTATCATAAAGGTGAGTTGATAGCACAGATCCTTTGCCAATCAAAATCCATTCTTTCCGGCGGTCGTCCCCGGTAAGTCCTTTGGATGGCAACCAGTGTCCGATCAGATCTGATTGATGTAATATTTGGCTCCTAGGCTAACACTGGTGTGTCTATGCGAAGGAATCCATGTGAAAATCTGAAACTGTCTTTAACACATTTTTCCGCATGTTCAGTCCGAAAATATATTTCTGTTTGGAATTGTCTGATCGAACAAAAAATAACCAGACACTAGCTCGGTCGAGCTGGCATTATCAGCTGCATAAGTTGAGATTAAAATGTGGGGGTACTTCTGCAGCACTCTCTCTCTCTCTGTCTGTCTGTCTGTCTGTCTGTCTCTCTCTCTATATATATATATATGCTTGCGTGTGTTTGTGTTTGTGTAAATGTATCAACTATTGTTTATTCCTGTATAGTTTTTTTTGTTCGTATACATGTATATGTAAGCATATGCTTTATACATATATATATATATGTGTGTGTGTGTGTGTGTGTGTGTGTGTGTGTGTGTGTGTGTGTGTGTGTGTGTAAATGTTTCTGTGTGTGTATGTGTGTAAGTATGTATGTATGTATGTATGAAATGATCAGCTATCTACAAATTATCAAACTTACGCTTTAACTTAGATTGTAAATTATGTTTGCTTTTGTCAAAACTATCGATTGTAAAACCGATTCTCTGGTGTTGCTTCACAATTCCACGGTTATACTACAATATGGTTGTGTTTTATGAGGCATGTAACATACAAACCCATCCGGACTTTTCAGACAAAGACGATTCACGCGATATATTGTGAGTATCAGTTATTCTTCTGGGACAACCCAATCTCTAAGATGGATATCTAATATATCACTTTACTCGCAGAGAAAGTGTTGCCACAATATACAGAATCTTACTTCTCTCTCTCTCTCTCTCTCCCTCTCTCTTTCTCTCTCCTCTCCCTCTCTCTCTTTCTTTCTCTGTCTTCTTTCTCTGTATATATATATATATATATATGTAATGCCATTAATTTACTGTGTACAAGACGATATTTAAACCTGAAAATATATCTACAAGACCATGGCCAATGTACACGGCAAGGCTAAAATTAAAGATTTACTATAGATTAGTCAACCAGTGGAACTTAACAATGGATATCCGTCACTTATGGTTACTCCAACAAAATTCAACAAACATTTACAACTTAAAAGCGGGTTTAGTAGATATATTATACTAATAAACACCGACCTTAATATAAAATAAAAGTATTTTATAAATTTGTTGACGCATTGCGCAAATTATTTTATTTCATTGCATTGTATTTGTTTAGTGGGCTATGCCAATGCAAAATAATTATAAGGGTCAAATTAATTTTGAAGTAAAATCTTGATCATCAGAGACGTTCTTCTTTAATATAAACTCAGTGTTGTATGTTTAGTTTTTACAATTTGAACATACAACACTAATTTCATATGAAGAATAGTCTGATGCTGAAGTTTTCACTTCGAAATTAACTAGACCGTTTAGTTATTTTTAATTGCAATACCTCTCTAAACAAATACAATAAAATAAAATAAAATATAAATTAATTAAACTGTGGTACAAATTACGTATTATATTAACGATATATCACAGGGTCTATCGGGAAGCTGATGCACCGACTGTAAACAATGAATGGAACGTCACAGTACCCAAGCAACCAGTCAGACAACCATTGCGTGTTTTTTTCTATTTAATTTCATTGTAGCGCAACAAATTATGAATTCATATGAAAATGAGCTCTAATATATAAGATTTGAATATTTCATATACAGCAAATATGATTCTGATTTTAAGGAAGAAATTACACCGGAGTATATTTTTGTATCTACCTAAACAGCAATATAGGTGTAACCCGGAATTTTGAGCTAAAAATCCTGAGGTTGACTAATATACCAGATACACTTTTATCCCACAATTTACGGTTTATATATATATATATATATATATATATATATATATATATATATATATATATATATATATATATATATATAAGGTGTTCATCAATCCAGTATTTCCGGAGTAACGAACAATTCAATCAAGACAATTAAATTATCCAAAATTTGAATATTTAAATATTCCTGGTAGAGAGCTCAATGTAAATAATTTCCCATAGCAAATATCATTTCAAGAAAAAAACAATATTCCGTCACATTAGGATTATAGATTTATTTACATCCTGTTAAGAGTATTGATATGAATCAAAAATTCCCCAAAACATTTTTTAGCAGGACTTTTATTTCCATGTTGGATCTGAATAAGTCCTGTTAAAACTTTTTCTGTGCTTTTTGATTCATATCAATACTCTTAACAGTATGAAAATAAATTTATATTACTAATGTGACCAAATATTGTTTTTTTTCTTGAAATAATTATATATGCATATGGTCATTCACACACAGGCAGTGTTATTGTATCAATACTCTCCTGTGTCGCTAGACCCATGAGATGCTTTAAGCCGATTTCAAAACCCGCCAGATTTTACGTCCATGGGATTGCTTACCCTAAAGTCATCGTCATTCTCAGCGTAAGTGAATGATATTTAGTGTGTATGTTTTACATATTCGTTATCGGCTATCTGGAGTGCACAGTTCATGTCTTAAGCCTTTTCGTGTATATATATATATATATATATATATATATATATATATATATATATAGTTGGTACATATTGGCATTATGTGAGAGTCTCTTCTTTTGGTCAGAGAAGTAGATTCGAATTATCTTTATGCATTCATGATTATTTGCAAGATTATATTATTTATCGAAAGTGTTACTCGTAGGAAGACTTAACGATCATCAATTGCAATAACTAATTACTGCATAGTCCCTAAGATTAATATTGTAAATATGAGCGAAATTACGAACAGCAGGTGTAAATAATTTACCTTCGAAAATTACAGATTGATGTATTATGGCAACGGAAGTGAGTTGCCGATGATTTCCAGCGCTTTCGATTTTATCATTTGTACGCGGTTTCACAAGAAGAATCGGATTTATGGCTTCTCCATCTTTTCACGCGTTTTATTCCATCTCTCAATACTGTATTATATATGATATTAAGCAACGCTAGTCCATACTAAGAACGACACAACAAAGATATAAAGAGGAAAAAAAGTGTTGTAATGTCTCTCTGTCATAAATCCCTCTGGAACGCTCTAGGGGAGAAAGAGGTTTATAACTTTAATGATAAACGATATAGTTCAGTAGTGGGAAACGTGTGGAATTTTAGAGAATTTCAAAAGAAAAAATGTTTCTTTACATTTACTATATTAGGCACATATGTCTCTGGTCGCATATATATCTTTGGTTTTGTTTCTTTGTGTAATGGCATATCAACCCTTTATAGGTTATCTAATGCCAAAGCTATTCTCCTTGAAGAACAGTAGTGGTACTATTTAACCCATAGCTGGGAGGATAAGGGGGGTTCATACCTTTCCCAAGGGTATTAGCCCGAAAGTGAACGTAATAGCGCGACTGGAGAACGAACTCGCGTTCTACGATTCCGCAGTCCATTGCTTTAACCATTACACCACGAGGACACCTCCCATATATATCTTTAAAATCATTGGAATTCGTAAAGGAATATTACGTTGTCAAAAATCCTTTAATTTTTTATGTAAATTTTTAATAACAATGTATCAAGTATTCATAGATGTCAGGTAAAAGGACATGACTAGCAGTGTTACCAGCATAAACCCTCATGAACTATCAGGAAATATAGAGATATTTACTTTGACATAAGTTCATACTAACAAACCCATGTTTAACCAGTTAGTATACATTTTAAAACTAAAATATGATTCTGCATACACATCATAGGTTCTTCTTTAAATTCCATAATGTTTATACTTCTCAACCACAAATATTTGATATTTGATGACAAACCTTTGTTAAAACCTGAGCACTCTGATATGCCACTGTTTTGAATAGCCTTAAAGCTAATATTTTTGTGTGATTAGAATTGCTTTTAGTATAAAACTATTCTGAATAATACGGAATTCATCTTTATAGAAAAATTCTGAAAAAAGAACTTGCTTTTTTAAAACAACTATCACCTAAAGCTTTGAATGACTATTCTACATATATATGTATATGTATATATAAGACAGTATTTCATCCCGTAAATCCGAAGTTGGGATCTATTTCAAGAAGGAAAATTAAAATATACAAAAATAGAATATTCAGTTTTAGTAATCCCGGTCAAGAGCTCAATGCAAATAAAATCTCTAGAGGAAATTATTTCTTTCTAAAAGAACAACAATCTGTTGCATTAAAATAATAAATTGATTTCCATCCTGTTAAATAAAACATTGATACAAATCAATGTTCTAAAAATTTACTAGACTTCTTCACACCGAAAATGGATAACTCTTTCCCATTCACAACCATACTTAAATTTTTTTCTCCTATATAAACGTAATCCTTCCAATTCAAGTAGCAATAAGTATCAACTTATTTGGGCATTTAAAGAAGATCTCAAATTTAGCAGAGGAAAAATTTACGGCTACAAATATACATGTCTAACTATCATAACATTTATGAAAAAAAAAAGAAAAAATATTCAGACATATCTTATTTTAATACATCAAATTTTAATCATTAAATTGAAATGCAGCAATCTAAAACTAATGTCATTCACGGTAAAATCCTCCAATTTACAATAATAGAACAAAAAATTAAAAGTATTAATTCAATTTTTAATTAATTTATCAATATAATAAGTCATCATTAGAGTAAACAATCTTAACCATCCATATATTCCCCTTACCGCAACTGCAAGAGCTTATACGCGTGTTTTGTGAGCAATGCAAACAAATTTGGTCAAAGATTGATATTGATTGAGAAAAATGTAATAGAAAATAAGTTTAGTATTAAATAAGTATAGTATCACACAACAGGATCCTCATTGTAGCCTTCACTCTGTTCGAGTGTAATATATATAGTCATCTACAGACAGACTGTTTCCTTGTATCACAACTCTTTAGTGTGGCTAGACACGTAGGACAATCGAAGCTAGGATTGAAATACACTGGTGCATCTATTGATTGACGGCTGGGTCGAGGGTCAATACACCTTTGCAGAGTTGCAGTCGGTGTATCCTGCTGCCCTACACGACTGGGCGACTCGTTAGGGGGTCTTACTCCTCTACATATATACAGTCGGTGTATTCTGCAGATCGATCCGGCTGGGCCACTTGTTAGTGGTTCTATTCTTCTGCAGAGTCAATTGGAGTATTCTGCGGTCCCTGCCAACTAGGTCATGAGATATTAAGGTAGGGAGACATCTGTACGCCGTTGGATTATAAGGATATACGATTAGGGGGATAACCAATTATATGACTCTTATGTCACTCTCTGGCTCTACATAGCTACCGCCCAGTGAATGATTACTTATGACTATGTAAAATGCAAGTTTTATTTCTGAATACTTTCGCTAAAACTTTTCCCGCCAATTGATACTGACGAGTCAACAGAGGTTTTGATAATGGGGCTTCTTTCACCAGTTTTGATTTTCGAATTCCTTCTCCCAGTATGATTGTCTTTACCACGACTTTCTCATTAGACTTTTCCTCTTTTTCCTCTCTCTCTCTCTATATATATATATATGTGTGTGTTTGTGTGTGTGTGTGTGTGTGTGTGTGTGTGTGTGTGTGTGTGTGTGTGTGTGTGTATGTGTGAGTGTGTAAGTAAACAATGGAAATATATCCGAGAATATAGAGAAAATTTTAAAAACAAAGTGATTTAAAAAGAATCATTTAATGTAAAAGAAAGTCTACGTTTCAACGATTCGGTTTTTTAATTAACAATTAGTTATTTACCTATGATATTTTAACTTGTTTCCTGATCCTCCCTCTTCTCTTTCTCTATATTCCTCCACTTCTCTCTTCTATTTCCTAATATTTCATTCTTCCGTCCTCTTATTTTCTCTTCCTTCGTTCCTTTCTTCTTCTTTTAATTCAATGTCTCTCTTGAGGATTCTATTTGTTTTTATAGCATTGTCTTAAACATTCAAATACCATGTTTTTAAACACGAACATTGATTTATTGATTAAACCGTTACCCTTTCTCAGTATATATTATATTTCCTCCTTGTTTTGCATTTTATTAAACATCCATCGTTGATTTCATTTCACTTGATACCATCCTTTCTATGTCCTGATGATGATTTATTACTACCGAAACTTTACAATGTTAACTTTCTTTTACATTAAATGTTTCTTTTTGGATTACTTTGTTTTTCAATCTCTCTCTCTCTCTCTCTCTCTCTCTCTCTCTCTCTCTCTCTCTCTCTCTCTGGATATATATATATATATATATATAAGACATTCCAGTGCCGTCGAAAAGGTCAACGGTAATTCTAATACTATTTGATTATAGCGGACAGAAATAAAGGAGTAATTCAGCCAACTGTTTCTTCCTAAAATCTCAATTCTCTTATTAGCTCAATTCCAGAAGAAACCCATGTCGGGACAAGCAAACAATTTCAGTAGTGAACCGTAAATAATGAAAGAATGTCTGGCATTTACGAAATTCCGAAGGAAACAATTTGTACACTCCATGTTAGTGAAAAATGATGAGGCTAAATCACACAGATAGATTGAGAGAGGGGGGGCGGAGAAAGAGTGAAACAAAGAGAGACAGAGACAGAGAGCGAAACAGATCAATCATATTCAACGTTTTAAGTAATGTCTCTTATTGGAGTCTACTACAAGAAACAGTTCAGTTGATATCAGTTAATACACTTATTCTTCGAGAAAACTCTTTTGCCGGCGAGATATTAGAAAATACAGAAATGACTCACCCTAAAGTTAATTCATGCCAGAGATTAGTTTTTGGTCGATTGGATTGATGCAAAAGTATTCAGCGTTTTCACAATCACTTATTTTTGTTAGAGATATGGTCCACAACCAGTAATCTGACTGTTGCTAATTCTTGCACGAAACCATCTTAAACCAAAGATTTATCTGGCTAAAAGCCACTTTCCCATAAATTCTTCCAATTTCGTATTTTTACACTTGCAGTTTTTTAACTTTATTCATTCGACTACCTTCTATTATACATGAAACTACATATATACGTTCATCCATAAATGATACTATGCTTATCAAGGTACAGTCCCGCAGCTCTTGATTGGTGACCACTATAAGCGTTTCTGAACACATGGTCTATCAATTCTCCCTGTGCCCACGCTGTGCCTGAAAGATCCACGGATCGAAAATTACGCAATCTATCCAGGAATTACCTCTGACGGTCGGGGTGATCCATTGGAGTAAGTAGCTTAGGAGATGGCAACTCAAAGACAAGAGTAACCACCCAATTCCCGAATGAGTAGAGTTCAACACCATAACAACATCTCAAATATCAACACTGTTATATAATTGCAGAGGATTTTCTTTATATTATCATTTTTCGCTTTTGTATATCTTGCCTTTCGGTTTAGTTAGGCTGAGAACCTTTCGCTTAGTGCATGGGTTAGTTAGTTCATGGGTTAGTTGAGTGCAGGTGTTCACGCGCGTGCTGGGTGGATGTAACAATCAGAGATGTCACAATAAAAACCCCAGATAGGAAACAGGACCGTGGGCGTGATTGACGTCATGCCCGGAAGTGCTGAGGATATTGGGGATTGAAAAAAAACAGTTAGTTGAGTTCCTGCGTCCGAACGGGTAGTTTGACTTTCGGGGCCCGCCGAGACCAGTAGTTTGCAGATGGGGTACAGCACGTGGTTTGGGGCAGATGTCAAAGCAGTCAGTATAGAAAGATTGTGTGTCTCTCTCCGCATGTCGAATAACCTTTAACTCAAAGGTAATAAAGTTTCGTACCTGAACCAATTTCGTGATTGTCGTGTATTTCGGATTCCCTGTGTCTATTTCACACATCCGTATATTATAGGTATGTTACAAACACTAGATATGAAGGTAATTATTATTCAGATTGCATATAGTTTCCTAGCATTCATCGAAGCGCAAGAGAGAACTTGTAAGGATGTATGAACAAAGACACAATTACCGCTACTCAATCATCCTTCTGTTGCTGGCCCTTAGAGCTCAGTGGATCTTGTTGTATAGGGGCCCGTACCACGTGACTTCCGGTATCTCGGAGGTATAAAAGATGTCGTGCTTCTTAAGCACGTCCGTACCTAATGTTCTCGGTCAGTAGTAAGACCAACTTCAGACGTTACACCCACAGCGTGAGACTTATAATATTTGACGGACTGTACTACTTCAGGTAATAGATAATTAACTCTATTTCTCTTCCTTACCACTATACAAAAGATCTCAACTTCTAAAAACACGACTGATTACTTCTCAACTCACAACTGCCTCAACTGACTAATTTTCAAAATTCGCTAATCTTATATATTCAAATGTTAAATATATCAATAGCGTGATATCATCTCTCTAAGTTATTGCGTCATATCCTCATGATAATCACAGGTGTCTCTAACTTTCGTTATGTTTTTTATTTTATTTTAGCTCATACGTATCTTCGACATGAATGAGTTTTATTTACATTTGGCCACCCTGTATTCCCCAATCTTATTCTGACGTCAGGTGTTAAAACTCAGCAACCCTTATGCACGCATTTGACCTTTAAAGTTTGACTTACATTTCCACTCAAAGATTTTAGCTAACTAAAACAAAACCCCCGAATAATAAGCTACAGGACCAAACAAAATAATACAATAATCGCTACAATAAATCATCAGTACTTATCTTATTCATATTAACCAGTGTGCATCACTATATGGGTGAGGAAAGAATAGACTATTTTCCAGGGTTTTTTTTTATAGTTGTAAAGACCCGGCCGCATTCGCTAATCGTAAATGATATGCGTCACGGCGGTGAAGGGGGAGGGAGAAAAACACAGAGTATCTTCTATACATTTATATCTTTGAAACTATCTACCTAACTTCGTCCTCAGGATCAGAACGGCATCAAGACACGTGGAAGACAGGATAGACTACCTTGTATAAATCGTAATAGTTTAAACTAACCATCCACCGTCCTTTGTCGTATATGATATGCCTCACGATGCGTGGAGAAAAAAACGGACTATCTTCTATGTATTTATAACTTTGTAACTCCGTACCTACCTTTGTCCACTGTATGTGATCTGCGCCAAGATACGTCGAGGATACGATAGACTATTTGCAATAGATTATCATGGTTGTAACTACATAAAAAACAACTGGCTGAAACGAACAAGCAAATAAATAAGCAGACGCAGTAGCTTGATACAAATAGATGACACTTTTTAGTATTCGGATAACAATTTTTTTAGGACGTTTCTTATATTTAATGGTATCTTTTCTCAGCTAACTAATTCTTTAAAGGTTCTTTTAATACTTTAAGCCTTGTTTATATGAATAATGATAATAATAATAGCAACACAAAACAACGCCGTAAAAACCAATCATATCAAAGCGAGAATAGATAAGACGTAACAAAATAGCAAATGTAGGCTATCCGGTGACAGAGATGAAACCATCAATCACATAATAAGCGAATGCAGCAAACTAGCGCAGAAGGAATATAAGACTAGACACGATTGGGTTGGCAAGGTGATACACTGGGATATGTGCAAGAAATTAAATTTGACCATACGAACAAATGGTATATGTATAACCCAGCACCTGTCCTAGAAAATAACACACATAAACTCCTATGGGACTTTGACATACACACTAATCACCTAATCTCGGCCAGAAGACCAGACTTAATAATACTCAACAAACAAAAAAAAAAAAAAAAAAGAAAAAAAAAGAGAACTTGCAAAATCGTCGACTTTGCTGTCGCGGCTGACCACAGAATAAAACTGAAAGAATGTGAAAAGAAGGATAAGTAACTCGACCTTGCTAGGGAATTGAAAAAAAATATGGAACATGCAGGTGACAATTATACTAATTGTAATTGGTGCGTTTGAAACAGTAACAAAAGGATTACTAAAGGAACTAGAGGACTTGGAAGTTGGCGGACGAGTGGAGACCATCTAAACTACTACATTATTGAGAACGGCAAGAATACTGAGAAGAGTCCTGGAGACTTGAGGAGACTTGCTGACACTCAAACTCCTGTGAAAGACCATCAGCTAATGCTGATGTGGAAAATCTAATGAGTAAATAATAATAATAATAATAAAGAAAGTGGAAAGAAAGATAAATACCTCGACCTTCCTAGGGAAGTGAAAAAAACTTTGGAACATGAAGGTGAGGTTTACACCAACAATAATTGATCCTCTTCGTACAGTCACCAGAGGATTAATAAAGGGACGGGATGACTTGAAAATGAGAGGACTAGAGGGGACTATCCAAACAACTGTATTATTAAGATCGGCCAGATAACTGAGAATAGTCCTGTAGACTTGAGGAGACGTGCGATCACTACGACTCCAGTGAGAGACCATCAGCTAACACTGATATGAAAAACTCTCAAAGAGTAATGATAATAATATTAATAATGAATGATACCATTAAACTATAGAAGACATATCTTTTAGTCTTAAAATAAGCAACAAAAACATACATAAGAACATTCTAAAAATTTTGGATCAAAATCGCAATAACATTAAAGTTACATTTTTGTATTTTTCAACCAAACAACAAGAAACACAAAATAAGAACATTCTAGAAAATCCAGATCAGAAACTAATAAACAGAAAATATTTAGGCTCTATGATAAATAAGCAAAAATACGAATCTGACTGGTCAAGAAATGTCTACGCGCTTAAATTTTAGGACCTGCAATAAAACTATTTTTGATCCACTACTAAAGTATGAATAACGAAGAATTTAATCAACCAAGTCAGTCATTCAATTCCTTCCACGGTCAAGAGTTCATTTCTTCCTACCAAAAAGACTCAAAGGAAAAGGCTTGCGACTTTCTCTCATCAATGCGACATGCTGTCGCCAAAATTTAAAAAAAAACACACGTGCGGACTTAATGAAAGCCAAGACTCATACGTACGGTCCATCATTCATATACACACACACATACCCACGTATGTAAGTAAAGACAATTATTTTTATTCAATTTACATCGGCCAACCCTGGAACCATTTATTTGTTAGACTTTATTGACATTTAAACACTCACACGTGTGAACAATCTTATTTTCATTTAACTGGACATAACTGTATTTCTACAAAAGGCCACTCGCACATTATGTTTCTCATTTATTTTCATTCCTGTTTTGTTACGAATATTAAATTGTTTGTTTCTTAATGTTCGTTGTTGTCATATTTCATTTGTTTTACGTGCTTGTGAAATTTGTGTTGCATTTGTGGTGAAACTAACCGTTAAGTAATACCCGTAAAATACGGACGAAAACTCACTCTCACTCGCTACATGCACCCACTACAAAACTCTGTCTCCTTATTATACTATTTCACGCATGCGTACAATGTAAAATCCTGGTATTTTTTCTTCTTTAATATACTAACTCATTACAGAGTATTCAACAGGAAACAGAGTAGCTTTAATAGTTACATAACACAACAGTCTATGTCGATTTATTCATTCGATGGTGAAAATCAAAAGAAAGAAAGGAAGAAAGAAAGAAATTTGATTTTTTTTCGAAATGTATGGTTGAAAATATTTGCATTGACATTTTTTCTTAGATATAAAAGAAAATGAACTGGTTTTGATAAAAAAAAAAAAGCAAAAAAAAAAAAACAAACAAAAAACAAATGATTGAAGGAAAGAAAGAAGAAATTGTAAAATAATCGATCAGTCTTTTATGAAAGCTTTGTTTAGTAGGAAGAAAATTTTGACGTGAATTGAATGCATACACAATAAAAAGACACACTGGATGGGAAACCAAAAAAAAAAAAGGAAAAAATCGGATAATTTAAGAAGGAAAAAATAATTGAAATAAGCATAATATTCACAGTAGCAGATTTAACATTATTTTACGCCTTGCGAATTTTTCACAAAAGCGTTAGCTAGTGGGCTTTCATTGAAATCTGAGTGACAGCAAGTTTTAACGGGTCTCCAGAATTCTTTTGAATATTCTGGTTGATCTCAACAATGATATAATCTGTAAGGTCTCGATTCTTCCTCTTATTCGCAATTCTACTAGTCCACTTTCCAACTCTTTGGAGGACGGTTCCAAGCGCTCCAACTGTAATTGGCATTGCGGTCACCCTCAAGTTCAACATCTTTTTTACGTCTCGGGCAAGGTTCAGTTATGTCTATTTTTTTGTTTTCTTTTATTTTAAGTCTGAGGTCTGCCAGAACGACACAGTCCATCAGATGGCATATTCTTTCTTTCTCTCTCTCTCTCTCTCTCCCCCTCCCCCTCTCCCCTTCTCTGTCTCTAATTACCCCCAAGTCTATTATTCTGACTGGGATTAAGTGATCCAAGAGCATTTTATGCGTCTCATTCTCTAGGACGGATGCTGGTTAGTACATACACCATTTGGCAGCATGGTCAAAATTCAGTCTTTTGCACAATTTCCAGTGTATATCTTCTCCCACACAGTAATTCCGAGTCTTGAACTATTTTTATACAAGTTTGTTGCATTCGCTAACGATGTGATTAATTGTTTCATATTTTTCCCCTCCGCATAAGATAAACTTAATATTCGGTTGCGTATTAACTATTTTCTTTTCAACTTTAGTGGTCCTTATGGCATTGTTTTGTGTTCTATTAGAAAAGATTCATTTTCTCTCAGAAGATTTTCCTTTCGTAGCCATATTTATTCTTATGTGCATTTTCACCAGTTTGTCTCTTGAAATATCAGTTCAATTTTTTTTCTTCCTACTTTTATTTCTAAGATTTTGTTATTTTTTTCTCTCTGTACTTATGTTGCCAACGCTGTTATTGGCTGCAAAAATTAGTCTTACTTTGTTCATTTTAATGTAGCCCTAGGGTCCTTATATTGATGTATCTACACAATCCCCTATGCTGGTAAGTCCACTTCCACCATTTTTTCTTGACATATACAGCCTGTCAATATCATTTTTCAGATGTTAAATATTGTGCATAGTCAATTTACTTTTCCTTGGTTCCATTTGCCTGAGTGCGTTTCTTGTCCATTTAAAGAATGATCCAGAGTATCTTACATAGAAGACTGCTCATGGGTTTATTTTTGCTGCAAGACTTGATTTTGAGAAGCTTTTTCGTTCTTCTGGGGCACTTTTTAATTGCTTTTTATTTTCCTTTCCATTTGTTTGATGTTTTCCTATTATTATCATTATTAGTGTTACTCCTTTGAAGGTTTTTCCCTGCAGCTTTAGCTGATTGTTTTCTACTGGAGTTTGAGTGAGAGTAAGTTTCCTCAAGTCCCCAGGACTTTTCTAAGTATTCTGGATGATCTTAATAATGCTGTAGCTTGGATAATCTCCACTTGTCATCTTATTTCCAAGTTTTTAAGTCCTTCTACCAATCCTTTGAGGATTGTATCGAACGTCACAATTACAAATGATTTAACCGTCACTGTCATGCTCCGTAGAATTTAATTTCTCTAGCAAGGTCTCGGTACTTGTCTCTCTTTTCGTTTTCTTTTGATTTTACTCTCTGGTCCTCTGGGATAGCAAGATCCAATATTCAGCACGTTCTCTTTGTTTTTTTTACTCATTATTAGGTCCGGTCGTCTGGCCAAGATTAGGTGATCTGTTTGTATCTCAAAATCCCAGGGAACTTTGTGCTTCCCATTCTCCAGGAGGGATTCTAGAATTATTATTATTATTTTTACTATTATTTAATCTTAAAATTTACTTTTTGTTTTTTTACTATTCTTGATCGGGCTTTTACTCAAGATCAAGGGTAAGGAAAATAGGGATAATATGGATTCTATGTAATACTGTTTTTGTTACATCTCTTTGGTTCCCAGCTATGGGTTAAATAGTACCACTACTCTTCTTTAATGAAAATGGTTTTGGCATTAAATAATCTACAAAGGTTGATATGCCATTAAACAAAGAACAAAACCAAACCTCTTTTTGGTGATATTGTTCTGTCACATTGGCTGTACTCCCCTAATGTAATTAGCAGTACCAGAAATTGCAGTATTACCGAAACTGTCAGTTATCTTTAAAATATGTTTATCTCTTCCATTCTTGATTATACTGAGGACTTCCACAATAATTGGCGCAGTAATAGTTTTAAGATGTGTCATTTTCTTTTCAATTTCTCGTTCAACGTCTTTTATTTACTTACTCTATTGTTTTCTTTGATTGATATGTAATTAGCTGTTGACCCTGACATATCAAATAGAAGGCATTTTTTTTCTTTTATACTTAATTACCAACCCCTCCGCTCGAGCAGGATATGACACAAGCTCAATTTTTACGCGGAATTTTACAGGTTTGAATTCAGAGTTTTCCTTTTTCCTAGAGGAGTTGCCTCACCAAGCCTGAAGAACTCTCTCTGCCCTATTATTTACCCTTAGCTGGAGGGAGAATAATCGGATTCATACTTTTGTTTTCTTGTATACACCTTCAAAATTATCTGCTTCATCGCTCTGTATTTTTCTGTTAGCATGTTTAGCAAATTTGCAGAGAAGAGAATGCATTTATCAACCCATCAACCAAGGTAGGATGTGACTCAAGGTCATTTTTTAAGCGGAGTTTTGATTCAAAGTTTTCCTTCTCGACTGGTTGCCTAACCGAGACTAGAGAACCCAGACTGCCATACTATTTACCCAGAATTGGTTGGGGAGAATAATTGCATACATACCTTTTCCCAAGGATATTATTGCTATGCCAAATCCAATCAGTCTCGTCCAGGATCTGAACTCATGTCGCTATGACCATTTCCTACGACAATAGTGATTACACTAAAGACAGTGAAAAGTAAATTATTTAGCTTTAGTTATAATATAGTACATTGTCAGTTTATCTTATTCACAAAAATCTGGGAGACAAGTCACTTCATCTTCCCAGGGTCGTATTCTCACCGATGTTCACAATGCTTAATCAGTATCATCTCTAATCTCTAATCGATTCTTCCTCTGATTTCCAATCCCTCAAATCTTTTAGGGACCATTCCCTTTCAAAGCCCTCCGAATGTAAGTAGTTTAACTGGCAGTAATGCAATTAATGATGTCTTGGGTATTAATTATATCATCCACTATCCTGACGTGGCGATAACATGGATTTCGTTGACCCTTTCTTGTCATTCGTGTTTATTGTCCATTGCTACCGGTTGGTTTTCCAGGTTACATACGGTACCAGTACAGACCTGATGTAGATAGTTTCTAGCTAGTCGCACAGCCCTAGCTCGTCTGTATAAAGGGGTCCATAGATGAAAATTCATATACGAACTAAACTTTATATATATATATATATATATATATGTGTGTGTGTGTGTGTGTGTGCATTCGCGTGTGTGTATGTGTCCGTGTTATATAACAATTTTAGAAACTACTTGGGTTTCATTAGTTGATAATGCCTTAATAGAGAGCTATCTTCTGCATTTTGTATACACAAAGTTTTCAAGGTATATTATAGAAAAGTTAACGAACGTTCGTTTTTATAGAACCCGTACCATTTTCAATCAATTTTTGTTTCACTCTATTTACATATGGAAATATAACCTTCAAAAATTTCAATAATGTGTAAGGGACATATCGATTTGGGTTTGCTTGTTTTTTGTTTAATGACATATCAAACTCCATTGGTTACTTTATGCCAAATCTATCCTTGTAAAACCACAGTAGCTGAATATAAGGGGTAGATACTATCGATTCGGAGACGTTTTTTTGCTTAATGTTTTTCACTCTATCTTACTCGTAGACATCTATTTTTCTCTTAGTTTTTATAAGAAAATATCATAACATCTCCAGAGTCTTTTCATGACTTTGGGAACAGTTCTAAAGAATCTAGCAACAATTGGTATCACCATCACAATTATATAGCATAGGTTTTTTTGCTCTTTAGTAAGATCCAAGTTTTTATCATTCTTTTCTCTTTCTTTCATTTTTACTTTTTGGTCCACAGTAACAGCAAAATCTACTTGATAACAAAATTAGGCTAGAATGGAGTAGACATTCTGTCAGTTGAATTCCAGGGAAAAACTACCAGTTAAAATTTGTTTGAAAGACTTTCAAACAGTGATTTCGTCCGGAAGACCAGACTATGTAATAATCAACAGAAAAAAAGAAAACTTGAAAATTTGTAGACTTTACTGACCCGACTGACCAATGAATAAAATTGAAGGAAGTTGGCGGACGGGAAGAGACTATTCAAATGACAGCATTGCTGAGAACAGCCTGAATCCTGAGACAAGTCTTAGAGACTTGCTGTCACTCAGCTCCAATGAAAAAGCATCAGCTAACGCTGATGTGAAAAACTCTAACTAGTAAATAATGATAATAAAGCAGGATTTGAAAATTACATCACGTGAGTTGAGCATTTAAGCTTCTACATTATCGAGATTGGCCAGAATACTGAGAAGAGTCCTGGAGACTTGAGTAAATTTACTGTCCCTCAAACTCCAGTCAGTTGACGTTGGTGTGAATAAACTATCAAAAGAGTAAAATAATAATAATGATAATAGCAACAATTATACATTACAAATAAATTGTATATACACAATGCAGAATCCGTCCTGGAGGAAGAGACACACGAAATTCTCTGAGATTTTGAGATAGAAGCAGGAATCCTAATTTCAGCAAGATAACCAGATTAAGTAATAGTCAAAAAGGAAAAAAAACAGAATCTGCCTAATAGTTAACTTTGCCATCCTAGCAGACCACAAAGTAAATTTGAAATAAAGCGAAAAGTGCGATTTTTTCCTAGAACTAAAAAAAGAACAAAAAACCAAAAAGCAATATAACATAAAGGTGACGGCAATACTAATTGTAATTGGAGCACTCGGTACATTCACCAAAGGATTACTAAAGGGAATGGAAAACTTGGAAATGTAAGGACACCTGGAAACCACTCAAACTGTAATATAATGGCCGAGGGATTTCGTTTTATATATCTTGCCTTTCGGTTTAGATAGGCCGAGAACCTTTCGCTTAGCGCATGGGTTAGTTAGCTGCAACATGAGCGCCGGTGTTCATGCGCAGGCGGGAAGGTTGCGTCATTCACAAATGTCAAAATAAAACCTCAGATAGGAAATGAGACCAGGAGATGTGAATGATGTCATACACCGGAAGCGTGCGCGGAGGATTTTAGGGATTTGAGAAAATTCATTGTGTTGAGTTTTTGCCCCCGAAGAAGAAGGTTGAGATTCAGAGCTCGCCGAGGCCTTGCGGCGGGTAGTGGAGGTATATGGAAAAGTCAGCATAGAAAGATTGTGTATCTCTCTCCTCATGTCGAAAAACCTTTTAACTCAAAGGTAATAAAAAGTTTCGTACCTGAACTAAGAAGTCGTAAGTGTTTTGGTGTTTCAGGATTCCTATGTTATCTATATATGAGTTATGAACATTCTATGTACGTTTCACACATCTGTGTATTATGTGGCTATGCAATAAAAGATCGGGTGGAAAACTGAGATTTGTCCTAAAGACATGAGCTAACTTGCTGTCACTCAAACTCCAGTGGAAAACCATCAGCAAACACTGGTGTGAAAAACTCTCAAAGTAGTAATTTAATATTTTTTTCCGGAGATATTATGCTTATTCTAATTATTCGTCCTGTCTTTAAAATTATGAGGGTTTTTGTTTGTTTGTTTTATTTTGTTTAAATATTTCTTCAAATGTGTCTTTTTATCGTCTTTTCATTCAATTCACGTCAGATTTTCTTCTCACTAGACAAAGCTTTGATAAAAGACAGTTCGATTATTTTTCGATTTATTCTTTCTTTCCTTCGATTATATTTTCTATAGCAATTCTTCTTTGTTTACTTGCAATTTAAAAAAAAAGAAGAAACAACCCGATAAACAAATAACCTTTATGCAAATATTTTCAATTAGACATTCACTAAATTTTTTTCGCTTTTTTTTCTTTCGTTATCTTACTCTGTTCTTTTTTTTTCTTTCCCTTCACCAGACATCGTCTGTGAAAATCTTGTGTTAGCGTGCACCATAGTGGTTTTCTATTTTTTGGTTTCTGCTTTGAAAAATAAACAAATAAACCAACTAACTAAATAAATATAAAAAAGAAATTAAAAACTTGATAAAAAAAACGACTGCTACACGTTCTAGACGAAAATGGAATCATTTTCAGATTTCACGAAAAAAAAAAAAATGAAAAAAAAAATTGAACTATTGGACATATTAACTCCATATTCTGAGAAGATTCAAGCAAAAAATACTGACGCCATTTTATTTGATTATTCTTTTCGGGCTTTGTTTTCTCCTGAATTTGACGTCCCATCAGAAAAATAAAATAAATAGAGCCAAGCATATATCTCACACAGAGTTCAAATATTTCAATATACTTACCTATTTCATTCCGAAACAAATTCATATATATATATATATATATATATATATATATATATATATATATATATGTATATTTACTGAATGAAATAGGTAAGTATATTGAAATATTTGAACTCTTTGTGAGATATATGCTTGGCCCTATCCATTTTATATATATATTTATATATATAAGTACTTTTTGGTCCAGTTAAACCGGAGCTGGGAGTAATTCCATCAGGACAAGGAAAGTATTCAAAAGCGAACATTTAAATTTTCCTGGTAAAGAGCTCAATGTAACAGACATTACAGAGCAATAATTTAATAAAGAAAAAACACAAACCGGTCGCATTGGGATTATAAATTCATTTCCATCCTGTTATGTGCTTTTGATAAAATAAAAAAAAACACGAAAAAAATTAACAGGAGTTATTCAGATCTTATGGATAAAACGATAATATCTGAAGAAGTCTTGTTAATTTTTTTCGTGTTTTTTGATTTTATCAAAACACATAACAAGATGGAATTAAATTTATAATCCTAACTTGACCGGTTTGTATATATATATATATATATATATATATATATATATATATATATATATATGTATATATATGTATATATATATATATATATATTGGTCAAATTTTCTCATATGCAAGAGAGAGACAGCACCAAGAGCTCTTAACTGTGTTACGCTATCCTGACTATATGTATATTCTATTTCACAGTTATTGACCAATCATTGTTTATAAACCAACCAAACTATATATATATATATATATATATATATATATATATCAACTGCACAAGGAGTCATAGATCACTGCCGTCCCTGAAAATCTCACGACAGTACAAATAGTATTTTTCTGTCCGGGTGAGCAATGTTTTCCTAAATACGTATTCTTTAACGCAGGAATCTCCACAGAATGTCACAACGACAATCTTAGGATTAGTTTCTTGTTGGCCATGTGAAATTATGTTTCTGGGCTATTCCAATTGGTCAAGTTTTCATATATCATCATGATTCTATTACCATGAGATATTTTTGGTAGAAAATGCTTGGTAGATTAAAAGATCGCAAGAAAATATGATATTAAAGTGGCTAACGTATATACAACACGAATATCACATTCATGAAGAAAGATAAAAGGTAATCACATCAACTGCAAAGGGCTAAATGAGAAGAATCCTTGATCTAGTTGGAAAACATACAAAATTTAGGGAGGCTGGAGGGAAATTACACAAGAATGTTGAGAGCAGTATTAAACAAGTCCTGGCGACAGCACCCCACGAGACTCCAACTACACGGACACTTGCCCCCCATCACGAAAACTATACAAGTTCGACGAACCAGACACGCAGGACACTGCTGGAGAAGCAAGGACGAGCTCATAAGCGATGTACTCCTGTGGACCCCCACATATGGATGCACAAGAGTGGGACGACCAGCACGAACATACATACAGCAACTATGTGAGGACACAGGATGTAACCCTGAAGACCTGCCGGAGGCGATGAATGATAGGGAGAAATGGCGAGAGAGGGTCAAGGATATCCGCGCTGGCGGCGCGACATGATGATGATGATGATGAATAATACATTTGTTCTTTGAGCTAAAGGCTTTCTACTTCCCGAACAAATTTATAACCGAAAAGAGATGATATACTATAAAACCCAAGCTACCAACCTATTTAGGCACAATATTGCATATATTTATAGATGCGAGAGAGTCAAAAAGAGGATGCATATGTATTGTCATAGCTTTACATACCATCATCATCATCATCATCATCATCATGTCGTGCCGCTAGCACGGATATCCATGAACCTCTCTCGCCTCTTCTCCCTGTCATTCATCTCTTCTGGCAGGTCTTCAGGGCTACATCCCGTATCCACAGCTGCTGTATGTATGTTCGAGCAGGTCGTCCTGCTTTTGCTTCAGCATATGCGGGGGTCCATAGGAGTACATCACGGATGAGTTCGTCCTTGCTTCTGCACCAGTGTCCTGCGTGTCTGGTTCGTCTAACTTGTATAGTTTTCGGGATGGGAGGTAGGTGGACGTATAGTTGGTGCTTTGTGGAGTGTTCCCGCCAGGACTTGTTCAATATTTTGATCCCAGGTTGAAGCGTCCTGCGTGTCTAGCTACACTGAAGAGTTGTGAGACAACGAAACAGTTGGTCTGTGGTTGACATATATATATATATATATATATATATATACGAAAAAATTTTTAAAAAGCACTCATATATTTTTATGATAATATTTATTTCAGCTGAATCTTTATTCTTTTAAATTTTAGATCTGTATCTTCCAAGGAGGAAAAAGATTTTCTTTGTCTGAAGATCCAGATGTAATATTTCAAAAATAAAGGGTCTTTTGAAATAAATATCAACACAATATGAATGATTTTTAAAGGATTTCTTTTATATGGGATCATTTGCTCTTAATTTACCTTTTCATTATTTTACATTGAGCTCTCCACTGGATTTTGAATAATATGGATAATGAAATAGCAAAATCCTAAAATAGAATTGTTCTCACCATCGACTAAATTGGTTTTGGCTAATGTAAGAGTATATATATATATATATATATATATATATATATATATATATATATTTGTCATCATATATAAATTTGTGATTATCTTTATATCTTTGTGTACATCTGTAGAGAATATGTAAGTAGATACACAGCTGAATGTATGTCCTATCATAAAATCATTACGAAACAAGGTAGAATGGTCGGATGATTTTGATAGATAATTTATTAATTTCTCGATGGGGATGAAAGGTTTGCTTTTTTTCTTTGTTTTTTTATGTACATAATAAACTCAAGACTTGGAAAAGTAATCAATGTTTAATGTGATTTATTTTTGGATGTCCATGCAGGTAAAACCGATTCATGCCTTTTCATTAGGATTTTGTGTGAAGAGGAACGCAAACCCCATCGTCCAGAATTTGAAATTGGTTCGTCGTGTCGATTTTCAATGTTAACGAGTGTTAAGTAACACATGAATAGTTATACACATAACAAGGTCACAATCATGGGGAAATGGACTGACCGAGTTCAAATTCTGGAGGAACCCATTTCCATGTCACTTTTGTGCTAATACGACTTAGTACATACTTGACTTCACACCGGACATTGGCCTAGCGGTTAGAGTGTTCGCCAATGGCCCGGGAGACCTGGGTTCAATCCCAGGTCGAGTCATACCGAAGACTCAAAAAATGGTAATTGATGCCTCCTTGCTTAACACTCAGCATTATAAGATACGGATCAAGGGTAAAGTGGAGCAATCCAGGGAAAGGAGTCGCGCCCTCCCCTACACCTTGGTGTAGTAAGCTATCGAAAAGGGAGCCTTCGAGTCACCCTCGACTATGGTCGCCAACTTTACTTTTTACTTACATACTTGAAAGATGGATTACTGAGTGGAAAAAATTAATTGAGGAAAATAATTTAAGTAGAAACAGTTTGAATAAACTGTCTTTTGAGTGACCAGTGCATTTGTCGAAATGAGCTAGCTAAAACAAGCGGAAAAAATATTTGGATATTCTTTTAAAATGAGAAATGTTAAAATTTATATAATCTATTGTTCTGATGTGAATTGTTTTGGCTCAGAGAAAAACGGATGACAAGTCATTTGCACAAATAGTCAAAAGGTCAAGGAGGACATCTGTTTCGGGCAAAAAAAAACAAATTGGCCTGAGAAATTTGAAAATTTCTTAAAGTTGGCGAATTCTTTGACGTAATGTCAGGGAAAAGTACCCGCTCTCTGACACTTGAGCCATAGAACAATAAAGAGAAACTGAAGTCGGTACCTGTTTGTTTGGTGTAAGACAAGCTAATCAATATAGGTCGGAGTAGGAGACAAAGGGTGGAACTAAATTGTCCTTTTTCTTATACAGGAAGAAATTGATATTATCCATGGGTAGAAAGACTTGAGTTTGATATCAACACCAGTGTCATAAAAGTGGGAACCGACTTGCATATCGGTTGAAACTTTTGGTTGTTCGATTGAGAGAGAAGCGAGATTTCCCAGCCACCAAACGTCCAATTTGTTTGAGAAATCCTGAGCGTAGACCGTGTAACCGACTCTAGATAGCGAAGAAAGTAGAGAAAAGTTAGAGAGAAACCTAAATCTTATAGGTACTTCAAGAAAACCTCCCGATATTTAACCTTGTACCAGACCTCCAATTGTTATAATCTTGGCTTACTCCTAGATTATAATAGTCACTTCATTGAAGCAGATGATGGAATGATTGAGAAATATAATCCTTTCAATATCTTTGGAATGAAATCGCTTTTGATTCTAGACTACTAAAATAAAGACATTTTCACGTTGAATCGTATTTATTTCTTTCGTCGAGGTCTCGTTTTTATTTGTTTGTTTTTGTTACCTGCGGCCGTGAGGGACTGAACAGAGCGACTTTGAACAGTGACTGGTGTACCTTCCGTCCCAAAGGCGGAGGATACGAGTCAGGCAACGAATTCCAACTGTTCAGTCAGTGAGAAGAAACGTCCGTGAACGATACTAGCTGTGGAACAAAGTCGAGGTGCAACTGTCGAGGTGAGCATTTGATTGTGGGGGTCAGTATTGTTCCCCCTTGGCCCCTGTGCCCAAAGTTTGTGAGCAGAGAATCAGTTACATTTTGGTGGCCTACTAATGACATTTGAAAAGGCATGAACCAATCTATTCGTCCCAAGCTATTAGTAAGTAGTAGTACAGCCCGGGTTTTTATCCTAGATATGGCGATCAATCTAGGCGAAGAAAAACTCTGAATTCAAACCAGAACTACTTCACTGAAAAAATATCCTTGTATCGCAACTTGCTCGTAATAGAGGGGTTGAGTATATACGAGCATACACTCCACGGGGGTGTCTTCGTGGTGTTATGGTTAAAATGCAAAACTGCGAAATCGTAGTGAGCGAGTCTGAACTCCATTCGAGCTATTACGTTCACTTTCGGTTAAATACCCTTCAGAAAGGTATCAACCCTCTTATTATACCATCTATAGGTTAAAAAGTGTCACTACAGTTCTTCTAGAAGGATTGATTTGGCATTAAATTACACAGGAAGATTGATATGCCATTAAAATGACAATGGTACAGAGAGGATGCGCACGTGTTATAGGAAAACTGAACGGGTATTTAGCGTAAAGGTTATCGTTGCAATATGTGTGGATTAGGGTAAATACAGGCATGCATACCACAAAGGACAACAAGGAGGGGATGTACCCTTTAATGGCAGAGAGACAGTTTAATTGACAGTGGTTTAGATAGCGAAGCGGCTTCGTGATAATAATGAATCATTGAATAATTTGAAAAAGAAAATGTAGACACTAGTTTCAACATTACAATTTATTCAAGCAAAAACCTATATTTGCTTGGGCATTACTTTCTTTAACGGAAAGGGTCAAACGTTTCCAAAGTCAACAATGGAGAGATAAAAAAAAACGATATATTGGTTGGTGATCTTCCCGCGAGGGAAAGAAAAAATCAAAGCAGCTGATACAATATTTCGCTGGACTTAAAAACAACCTGCTGATCTTGTATGAAGTGTGAGGCCATAAAAGTCGTATGCAGATAAAGCAATGTATGGAATTCTAAGACAGAAAGAACAAGAGAGAGAAAGAGAGAGACAGACATACAGAGATGCTGAGAGTAACAGAGAGACAGAGACAGAGGAGCGTCATAAGTATCTATTTACCCAACTTCTTCGTCAAAGACAAAATTGCACAGAAGGTTAGCTTTTTAAGCCGAGTACAACTGATTGAAATCAGTTTTCCTTCTCACAGTCGGGTTGTCACACCAAGGCTAAAAAGCATAATCTGCCCTACCATTTACCTATAGCTAAATGGTGAAAGGTGAGATATTCATGCATTTCTTCGTTATATTCGTGCGAAAGTTGAAACCTGAACAGCCACATCCAGTATTTAAATTCGGGTCACCGTGTTCATTTTCTACGTCGATAGCCATTCGGCAAATCCTCTCCCTAGGCAGTAAAAATAGGACACACAAAATCTGTAGCTGTTCACGTTCTGAACAGTTGGAACTTAATCGGACATTTCTTTGTACACATTGTGATAAGTAAGTATTGATATTGAAATTGTTCTTTCCTTTCATTCTAAATTCATGGGAAGACGTATCTCAACAATGAACAACTCATACAGAAGGCTTTACTTTTGAAATGTCCATGGTAAAGGCAAAAATCCATATATTTCTTTCTCAGTTATGGTAAAATAGCCGGGCATATCGGGTTCTTTAGCTATAGACTGGTAGAACTCTGAATTCAAATCAGCTACGCAACTTAAAAATTGATTCAACAATCTGCCAATTAACGGAGCGTAGTAATCTCTCTATCTATCTATCTATCTATCTATCTATCTATCTATCTGTGTGTGTGTGTGTGTGGCTTTGAAATTATCGACAAAAAATTACGAGACGAAGGCAATGAGAAGTGGAAAGACGGTAATACATTTTGTTGTTTTACAGCATTCAAGAATTCAATATTGTTTAAGAATGTGTGCATAAATATTCATTTAACGTTTTCGATGGGTGATTTTGTCTTTAAAATGATTAGCTCGGCTCTTAAGGAGAAGGTTATGCTTAAAAACAACAGTGACTTAGATTTATAAAAATTTCCCGTTACTGGCATATCAGACTTCATACGTTATTAAATGCCAAAAACACCAGTGTAAAAGAACAATAGGTAGTCATATTCTACCCATAGCTGAGGGGGATTCCTATCTTATTTCTTCGGTATTTTTTTCTGAAAGTGAACTTAATAGAGAGACTGGAGTTCTAAATAGCTTATTCCGATATCACGATCAAGAATGTTAATTATTACGCAATCACAACGGTTAAATTTTTGGTGGTTTTGTTCTTGTTGTGAACGTTTTGCTGGTTGGTTGGCTGGTAATTTCATTGTTTAATAGTTTATCTTTCCAGATGATACTTCCAATTATTTTTGTATATATGATTTGTAAACGAATAGTAAATAGTTAAGTATTTTTGTATTGAATGAATAGCTAGAGCGTGATACAAAACCTAATAGAAAATCTTGATTCAATGATACAGGCTTTGACGATGGCCGTGTGTGTGTGTGTGTGTGTGTGTGTGTCGTAAAGATACATTTGTAGTGGATTTGACAGTATGATAGAAATATGTTGAAAGTTGGATAAATCAAACAATTAACGCAGATTTAGATGTGTGATATTTCGATCAGGCTTTCTTTCATCTTGACGATCATTTTCAAGGTCTTGAAGTTCGTGAAAATGAAAAACGTAAAGCCTGAACGAAATATCACACATCTAAATTTGAGTTAAGTGTTTGATTTATCCAATTTTCCACATATTTCTATCATATATATATATATATATATATATATATATATATATATATATATATATATATATATATATATATATATATATCAGATAAAAGAAACACTTTCAGAGTTATTTGTAAAAATATTTACTTCAGCAAATTTTATATATTTTTTTAAATGTGAGATCTGCTTCTTTAGACAAAGTAATTATCAGAAATTTCTAACGAAGATTTAGAAAACCTCATAAAATTCCACACACCCATTCTCCCTAACCAAAATTTCATTTTTCTTTATGTAAAGACCAGACCATTTGTTTTTCTTTTCTCTTTGACAAATGGCATTCATAACCTGTATCAAGTTCAATCAATTTTTGACTTCTCTTACTTTTTCACCTCTTTTTTTATCTTATGCCAGACAAACTCTTAAAACAAAAAGAAGAAAATAAGTAAAAATATAGAATTAAGGAATAAATGGATTTGGGGAGAGAAAGTTATTAATTATAAACAAGTCACACGGGTATTAACAACAACTCAACAAAAGTAAATTGTATTATAGAATATTTTATTGTATATTAATAACATTTCATAAAAAAAAGAAAATTGTATTATACTTCTGGAATTTGAATTACATGGATATTTTAAAAAGAACATCAGAAAATATAATCGTTTTAACCATCTGCTGACTTGGCATTGATATATATATATATATATATATATATATATATATATATATATATATATATATACGAGGATCATTAAATAAGTTTCAAGATTTTTTCATATGGGCACTTTTTTTGATAGTACACATATGTAACTCTAGTCCTCTTCGAAGTAATCTCCTCCGGCAGCAATGTCCTTGTTGTACCGTTCCAACAACTTCTGGAAGGCCCCATGGACGTCTTCTTGTGTGAGCGTGTCAATGACCTTCGTCACAGACTCTTTCATCTCCTCAATTGTCTCATAACGACAGCCTTTGAGCTTAGGGAATAAGCAAACGTCACGGGGAGCAAGGACTAGACTATAGGGAGGGTAAGGAACTATATTGATACCCATCTTAGTCAAATAGTCTGTGACAAGGATGGAGTGCTGGAATAGTGCATTATCCTGGTGGAAATGCCACTGACCCCATTTGGAAAGTGCTGGCCTCTTCCGACCGAATCTCTTCCTGAACTACCTTAAAACCTCAACATAGTAACCCTAACTCTAATACTTTGGCCAATTAACTGGCTACCTTACTCCTCCCACACTTCTTATCATCCCTCACAGACTCACTGCCTTCCTTGAATCTCTTATGTCACTCATAAACTAATGCTCGATTCATGCAAAATGGTCGAAAAACAGTCTGAAGCATTCCATACGTTTCTGTGGCATTTTTTTCCAAGTTTAAAACAGAATTTTATTGCATATTTTCTTCTAAAGTGTCCTCACGTCCAGATTGCATTTTTTAAATTCACTAGCTGTGACAATCAGGCTTTAATAGGGTGTATCCTAATTCTTACTGTAGCTATTCATTTGAACCTAAAAGCATAAGAACTGGTCAGTCATGTCATAATATGTATAGCAATAACATACTGAATTTTCAATTGTCTACGACAATTTTAAATGCCTGTAAAAAAAAGTCTGGAAACTTATTGAATGCACCACGTATATATATATATATATATATATATATATATATATATATATATATATATATGTGTGTGTGTGTGTGTGTGTGTGTGTGTGTGTGTGTGTGATGAGTAGAGTGTTCCCCAAAGGTCGGGGAGACTGGGGTTCCATTTTAGGTCGAGTCATACCAAAGACTGAAAAAATGGTACTTGATACTGCCTTGCTCAGAATTATAAGGTATGGATCAAGTGTAAAGTAGAGCAATCCAGGGAATGAAGTAACGTCTTACCCTACACTTCAGTGTAGTAGCTATTGAAAAGGAAGCCTGAGGGTCTCCCTCGACTAAGGTAGACAACTTTTCTTACTATATTTATACTAAGTTGAGGTTTGCAATTATGTTGTCAATTTTCATGTCCATACGTTCAATACTGTCCAAATTATGTAAGGTTTGTATTTTTATGATCATTTGGAGTCACGTTACCTTTTCTTACTTGTATGATAATGTGTAATACTTGGTTTCTCATTGATTCTTATTTCCGTTTGGTTTCTTTGTTTCAATGGCATTTCAAAGTTCGTGGGTTATATAATACATAATCCATCCTCATAGAAGGGCACCATTGATACTTTTTAACCAAATGGATTTGAGGATTATGGGTTTCACATCTTACTCAGTGTATAAGTCCAAACGTTAATGTAAGAGTGAAACTGGGGTTTGAACTTTTTTACTTATATATTGTCCAGCATGTTGGCTATTAAAGTATAGGGAAATCCACCCCCCCACCGAAGAAAAAAACAATTGCTTATCAAAAATCAAAGAAAAACTGCTATTTAAACAGATTTAAAACGTATAATAAAGCACAGTTGTTTATTTCCCATATAATTTTTCTAAAAAACCTGTGCTTCAATCAAAGAGGCGACATCTCCGCACTAAACAGTAGCTCTCAGAAACTCGTTGATAAGTTCACCTACCTAGGAAGCAGTGTCTCATCAACCGAGACTGACATCTACACGTGACTAGCAAAGTCATGGGCAGCTAACGATAAGCTATCGGTCATATGGAAGTCAGACCTGGCTGATAAAATGAAGCGCAGTTTTTTTTCAAGCAGTGGTCTTGTCGATACTGCTATATGAATGCACTACATGAACAGTAATTAAACGAATGAAGAAAGAGCTTGACGGCAACTACACAAGAATGTTGCGATCAATATTGAACAAGTCCTGGAGGCAGCAGCCCACAAAGCAGCAGCTCTACGTCCACAAACCACCCATCACGAAAACTATCAAAATTAGACGAACCAAACATGTGGGTAACTGCTGGAGAAGTAAGAACGAGCTCATAAGTGATGTTCTCCTATTGACCCCTTTACATGGACCAGCAAAGGCTCGAACCTACATACAGCAGCTCTGTGCCGATACAGGATGTAGCCCTGAAGATATTTTGGAAGCTATGGACGATAGAGAGAGGTGGCGAGTGAAGGTCAGGATATATCCGTGCTGATAGCGTGACGTGATGATGATGATGATGATGATGATGATGATGATGAATGTTCAAGGCAATTACTCGTCGCCACTTTTATAATGTTCTGCGAGTTGGGGTAATTTTGGCTGACACTTATAATCCCTTCAATCTCGTACACTGACGAATTCGAAGTATGGAACTTTTAAGAAATACCGACTCACAATTCTACATTTCACTGGTAGAGGTGCCAGTGGTGTAATGGTTATCGTCAAAGGAAATGGACACGGCGACACGAGTTCAATTCCTGGACGAGACTGATTGCATTTCACATAGCCCTAATATCCTTGGGAAAAGTATGAATCCAATTATTCTTCCTCCGGCTATGGGT
Source organism: Sepioteuthis lessoniana (assembly GCA_963585895.1). NCBI lineage: Eukaryota > Metazoa > Mollusca > Cephalopoda > Myopsida > Loliginidae > Sepioteuthis > Sepioteuthis lessoniana. Next base: position 48,226,198 of record OY757933.1, read on the forward strand.
AAATAGTTGGGCAGACTATGTTCTTCAGCATTGGTGAGGCAACTAGTCTAGGAGAAGGAAAACTCTGAATTCAAACTTGTTAAGCTCCGCATTAAAAATTGATCTTGTGTTATATCCTATCCGAGCGGAGGGGTTGGAAAATATGATATATCCACAATTTCTAGTCACTTGACACTAGTAGCAGAAATAGTTTCAACAGTTCTGTTTGTAGGCTGGAGATATGTGTTCAAACCACGCGGGATGTTATCGGCACATTCTTCAACATAACATTTTAAAGCGGAATATGCTTTATTTTTTCACATTGGCCTAGTGGTTAGAGTGTTCGCTAATGGTCCGGGAGACCTGGGTTCAATCCCAGGTTGCTTCATACAAAAGATTTTTAAAATGGTACCTGATACCACTTTGCCTAGCTCTCAGCAATATAAGGTACGTATCAAGGGTAAAGTGGAGCAATCCAAGGAAAGGAGTAGCGCCCTCCCCTACACCTTGGTGTAGTATATATTGAAAAGGAAGCCTTCTGGTCGCCCTCGACTACGCTCGCCAAGTTTACAACTTTATTACCTATTCGAACGGGTCACCCGGCCGGCTCAATCAGTGTCAACCTGGTCATGGCAACCAAATATGAAAATGTCTTCCGAAAAATTCACTCGATCACTCAACGTCTGACCTTCCCTAGGGGGGAGAATAAAATCTCAGCCGAATTAGCAGTCTGTCCACGATGTGTATTTTAGATTCAAACAACTAGATTCAGTGTTCAAGCCGAAAGCTGAAACAACCAGACTGGCTGATCATTCAGTAATAAAAAAAATTAATAAAATGTTGAAGTCCAGAGAACGAGACAACATGGGGTTGAATAATGAAACAATAATGGTTTAAGTAAAAGAAAATCTGTTAACAATCACGAAATAATTGCTGTTATTTCGAAGTTCTTTTCCTAGTAAACACACACAGAATGTCTCGGAATCTTGCCCCTATCTTGCGACGCTCAATCTAAGTTCACAGTCAGTCTTTCCCTCTAAGACTCAGTAAGTATTCTCAGTGCGTTATGTTAATCTTATCTTCAGCTAGTTGAAACGACACATATGAGAGGATCTGGTTATCTGCAAGTCTGGTGCAAGGTGCTTTCGATAGGAGCTTTAAATCAAGTTCACAAGGTCTCTTATCGTTTCCAAGTTGGTGTATTCAATCAACGGTCCTTTCTTTAATTAAATCTTCAACAATTAATTCCAGTCACAGTTGCTAGCCTAACAGTGAATCTCTGTTTTGCTACTAGGAGGTAGGTTGGTTGCCTCTATAAAACTTCTGGTGGATTTTTGTCCCTCCTCTCATGTCACGCATGCTTTCTATCCTCTTCCCCGCAAAAGAAAGGCCCTTTTCTCCTCACGTGATTCATACATCATCAAAATTTGCATACTTCCAAAATTAGCACAAAATGTTCCATTTCTCCAAGGTTGATTTTTTCTCAGGTCAGTGGCTTGCACCTGGGCTGACCTCTCTGTAACCTTTTAATTCTTGATTATCATTTGTTTTGACTACTTATTTTTCTGATACTATCTTTTCTTTCTTTCCCTGGTTAGAAAAAAATATTTTCAACGCTTTTGTAATTTTTCTGTTAGCCAAAAATTAAACAATACTTCTCTGTACCTGTTCGTGGTGATAATATATTGTATCAATCTTTAAAAAAAATGTAGTGCCCTAATATTCCTAAATCCATTCTGTATGTTTCGTTTTTATTATTAAATCTAATAGGCTAGACTCCATCGCCCCAATCTTTTCTATTACACCTTGTGACTTTCAATTTTGTCAGCAATTCTTTATTACAGAGTCGACTTTAGAAGGTGCAGGGTCCAATAACTAACAAATCTTGCAATGTGTCGTACGTACTTCTAGAGTTAAGAGTAAATCAGACTTAAGTTCATGGGTCAATTAGGAGCAATTAGTTCAATTACCTTAGGGTCGGCCTTTTTCCTTAGATCTCCTAAATCTGACTTTTCGTTTAGTTATATGAATGACCTCGTCTCATCGAAATCCTATCACCTCGTTTTTGTCTCTTTATCCCCAGCAGCTTTCTTCGATTATTTAGTTGATTATGTTCTACGGCATATCAACCCTTATAGATTATTTAATTCCAAATGCTTTTTATGCATATACATCAAATGTATTTGATTTGTAAACGAAGAGTTTGTGGGTAAAGATTTTTAAACGAATCCGTTTGAATACAGTGAAATCGTTTCAAGTATTTCTATCTAAGAGTAATAATAGTATTTGCAAAAAGTTAAATAATCGTTAGCATTGCTATCTATCACTCATAACTGCATTTACACACATCTAAATGTTTCCAAGCATTTCTACCTATTACTCATAGTTTTATTTACACACATCTAAATAGCTCTAAGCTTTGCTCCCTAACACTCATAGCTTTATTTGCACACAGTTAAAGGGTTGAAAGTATTGTGACCAAAAACTACTTTCTTTAAATTTGAATTCAGTAAAATCCGCTCCAAGTATTGCTTTCTAATACACATATTTTTTATTTACACATAGTTAAATAATTTCAAGTATTGCTATTTAACACTAGTAATTTTATTCAACAAAATTCATACACTTGTACATTGTTAAAGGGCTCCAAGTATTATGTAATTCTTATGATTAAATTGAATACCAGTCATTTGTTTTCTCACTGTTAACTGGTTTCAAGAATAGAAAAAGATTGAATATTTCCATTTGACCCTTTGTAGGAATCATTCCAGGTACTAAAACTCTGGGTCAAAGAAGACCTGGGAATAATGACAATGAAGTTATGCTTCATATTCCACGAAGATTCAGCACTGGAGCATCAAATCAGATAAAGATTATTGTCATAAACAGGACGTTCGTTTTTGTCTATTTCTGTGCCCTGCTCGATTCCATGTGGATTACCTCCCTACCCACTCATTTCTGTTCTTAAATTTATTACTTGTCAGTTTTCTGGATTCTATTATTACGTCAATAACTTTCTTATCTCTAGTTTAATGCAGACGAAGCTTGCTTTTCTTCTCTGTTTTTGTCAATACTATTCAGTGGAGTCTTCATGGTATAGTGGCTAATGTTCAGTAAAGAAACATCTAAGTTAGCGAGTTCAAACTCCAGTCGTGCTAATGTGCTCTCCTCTGGACTAATACTAATAGCTATGAACCATCCCAATCCTCCCACCTTTATGTTAAATCATACCATAACTGTCCTTCTACAAGGATGACATTGAAAGTAGATAATCATCGAAGATTGATATGCCATTTTACAAAGAAACACAACCAAATTAATATTATCTTCATTGAATACGTTTTTTTATCACTAGCTCTTACAGTTGACTATTAATGGAAGTCTTAGTTACAAAAGTCTTCTCTGATTTCGATGACTCTTCTAAATATTTTTAACTTATCTCAACAACGGCCTGGTCGAGATGATTTCAGTTTTTCCTCTAATCTCCAATTCACACATTATCTTTTACTTATGGAATCATTCCATAAGCTTCAATCGCATTTCGTATCACTGTTAACTTTTGCATCCTCTTTCAAGATCCATGTATCTATGTATTTTTTAGTGTTTTTTGAATTTTCATTCTTTGTTCCGGTAGGAAGGCAAAATTAACTTGATGCCAAGTTCCTTTCTAGTTAATTAATTCTATTTTCGATCTTCTTATCGCGATTTGTTGATCCATCTGTATCTCAAAATTCCAGTGTAATGAGGAGTTATGATATATATATATATATATATATATATATATATATATATATATATATATATATATATATATATATATATATATTATTTATTTATTTATTTATATATATATTATTTTTAAATATTATATTTATATATTTATTTATATATTATTAATATAAAGATGAGTTATGATGTCCATCTTATGACATAATATATGGATTTCATTTTCAAGGCATATTTTAGGTAGTGTATATACCAATTGTAAATATGATCGATTTTTGATTACTTGCATGATATCTTGTAAATACTTTCATTCAACCACACTTGACTAGGCTTTTATTCTTTTACACCAGTTTGTTACGAAGTTCGTTCAAAAGGTTCTAAGCATGAACCCAGAAAGAATAGTCACTGCTGGACATTTTTTTTGTCGTGGCAACACAGCGCCAAATCTTATAAAACTAGAAAAATTAATCCAGATTTTTCTAGTTTTATAAGAAATAGTTTTACGAGATCACAATAAGACAGTTCCGTCATGCACTTCTTTCAGGGTGAGGTTCAGAATTTTTATCGCCCTTCGTACATTACTAATCAATTAAAAAACTTAGTAAATTCATACAGCAAGCTACTCAGAAAATTATTTAAGGTGGGAGTAGTAATTTTCTAAGCATTTTGCTTAGATGTAGCTCAAGGCTTAATGAATGGGGTACCCATTGAGACACAAACTTACTCTTGCAGGTTTGCGAGTCAATCTTGTTAAACATTACACTTCGTGACGGGACCAAATTGTTGGAGGTGGAAAGACCCTATTATCTTAGTGATACAATTTTATGAAGAAACGAGGCTTAGACAAACAGCTAGGAAGCCTAGAGATATGTCAACTGCAAGCAGCTACGTCAAGTATTTGAACTCTGGTTAGCGTGTTCTTTTCATGCTTATATCGTGTTCATATATATATATATATATATATATATATATATATATATATATATATATATATATATATATATATTGTCAAACTATACTATGTATGCCTTAATGAAGCGACTAAACTTATATATATATGCCAGTACCTGTGTGAGTCTGAGTCTTGTTATATCTATCAATCAATATTTTTGTCTTTCAGCCTTAGTTTGTTTATCATATTTACCCAACCCCTCCACTCGGGCAGGATATGCGATAAGCTGAGTTTAACAGGTTTGAATTCAGAGCTTTCCTTCTCCTAGACTAGTTGCCTCACCAAGGCTGAAGAACCTAGTCTGCCCTACTATTTACCCATCGTTGGAGGAAAAATAATTGGATTCATACCTTTTCCAAGGATATTAGTGCTATGTGAAATGCAATGTCTTGTCCATGATTTGAACTCGTGTCGCCGTGTCCATTTCCTACGACGATAACCATTACACCACGGGAACTTCCCTTAGTTTGTTTGTAGCTGTCTATTTATCATTCAGTCGATATGTGTGAGTGTTGGTCTTAGTCTATATATATATATATATGTATATATATATATGTGTGTGCGTGTGTGTGTGTGTGTACGGAATTCAAATCAAATCTATCGCTCTATCGATCAATCTTCGACTGCTCCTATCGATGGATCTGTGATTACTTTTGTAACACCATTTATGTTGGTTGCAAAAGCATCATGAAAACATTTCTACCCTTGAGTATAATTTAGTCCTGCAGGTGTCGGTGATTTCATAAGATTTCGCGAGATTCTGCCAGATTTCGACCTACTTTTACTGGCCGACCAAGTGAAAAAAAAAAAAAAAAAAAAAAAAAAAAAACAGCCACCACATGGTAAAATCGTCGATAACAGAAATAATTTTCTTCGTCGACAAAGGTCACGTGGTTTCCGATCAGTAATGGCGGCTGGCTAATCAAAAATGTCCGCTGCTCTGCAAGATTAACGACAATTCGGTCCCTGCGGGGCTAAGTGTAGCCTCGCTCGGGTCATCTGATAGTGTAAATGCCGCCTCGATGTGGCCGGACTGATTTACATCACCAAAAGCTGACGGTGTCTGGCACTGAGTACGCATGCGTCGGAAAGAGACGGAAAAAAAAACAAGGAGAAGAGATTTGTGAAGATAAAACAGATAAAGGAACAGAAAAGGAAGTTGCGGATAATGTTGTCAGAAGTAGAAAAAAATAATGAAATGATGCAAAAAGAATAAACATATAAAAACTTTGAGGCCGTAAAACTAAAGACTAAGATGTCAGATAAAAATTGAAAAAAAAAAAAAAAAAGGAAATAGAAAGAAAAGATGAAATAAAAGAGTGTTCAGTTAAGATAGAAAAGGGAATGAAATCGGAAAATTGAAAAATATTAAATAAGCAGAAAAGAAAAAAAATAGATGTACCTCATCATGCTCCAATGGCTTGTGAGATATGTTAATAGAGTCTTGTTAGTGATTTTATTCTCATTAGGCACTCAATATTTCAGAGCTTTTACTAAAGTAAACGTTTTCATGACCGATCAATATTGTGGGTTATTTAATGCCAAAGTCATCTTTGTAGAAAGATAGATGTGGTAATATTTAAATCATAGCTGGGAGGACGCACATACCTTTCCCCAGGTTATTCTTCGGCAATTTGACGTATTAGTACGACTATAGTTAGAACTCGATCATTAAGATGTTGCAGTCCAGCACGTTAACTATTAAACAACGTGAACTCCACCAGCGTATCTAATAAGACATGTACACCTAATCGGCTTGACTATGTACCCATATTATTCGAGGAAGAGATGAATTCATGCCTCTCACAAGACCTGATATTGGCATAATGTTTACAGTGTTCGCCAATGGTCCGGGAGGCTTGGGTTCAATCTCAGGTCGAGTCATACCAAAGACTTTAAAAATGGTACTTGATGTCTCCTTGCTTAACACTCAGCATTATAAGGTACAGATCAAGGGTAAAGTGGAAAAATCCTTGGAAAGGAGTAGCGCCCTTCCCTACACCTTGGTGTAGTAGCTATCGAAAAGGGAGACTTCGGGTCACCCTCGACTACAGTCGCCAACTTTACTTTTACTTTACAAGAGTAATAATTCGAAGTGAAATAAGAACAGAAATTGAAATCCTTTATTCATTTCCTACGATAATATTTATTATTCTAAGTTGGGCTCGATCACATCCAGTCATAAGGATTAGAAAATTAGTCAGGCAGAATAATTACTTATAAATACATTTGATTCTCAATGGATGTACTATACTTTATCCTATTTACCCAACTCCTCCGCTCGGGCAGAATATGACACAAGCTCAATTTTTAAGCGGAGCTTAACAGGTTTGAATTCAGAGTTTTCCTTCTTCTAGACTAGTTGCCTAACCAAGGCTGAAGAACATAGTCTGCCCTACTATTTACCCATAGCTGGAGGGAGAATAATTGGATTCATACCTTTCCCAAGGATATTAGTGCAATGTGAAATGCAATCAGTCTCGTCCAGGATTTGAACTCGTGTCACCGTGTTCATTTCCTGCGACGATAACCATTACACCACGCGCACTTCCATGTACTATACTTTATAGCCAATAAGAATACATACATACATGTACCATACCCATGATACGGATATGTGAAACGTACATAGAATGTTCATACCTCGTGTATAGATAACATTGGAATCCCGAAACACAAAAAAAAACACTTACGATTTCTTAGTTCAGGTACGAAACTTTTTATTACCTTTGAGTTAAAAGGTTTTTCGACATAAGAAGAGAGATACACATTCTTTCTATAGTGACTTTTCCATCTGCCCCAAAGCACGTGCGACATCTGCTGCAAGGCCACTGGCCTGGCTTTGGCGAATCCCGAAAGTCAACAGTCTTCTTCGGACCTAGAACTCAACTGACTGACTTTTCACAAATCTCAGCCCACGCTTCCGGTGCGGGACGTCACTCACATCCCTGGTCATATCCTCTATCTGCGATTTTCATTGTGACATCTCTGAATGACACGTCCGCTCCGCGCGCGTGTAAACACCTGCGCTCATGTTTACACCTAACTAACCCATGCACTGAGCCGAAAGGTTCTCAGCCTAAATAAACCCAAAGGCAAGATATATAAAACGAAATTCCTCGGCCATTATATTACATATATACATACATACGTACATATTGGGGTGAAATAAATATTCGGACATATGATTTAATTTTTTTTTCAAACAAAATTTGTATATACATTTACTGTATAAAGATATATTCAAATAAAATGTGTATATAAATTTGGGTTACAATTAATTTTACAGAAATTAATGCCATTTATTCATTTTCTCAAGTGAAAAAAGCAATCGTACAGTACAAAAAAAACAGTATCTTCATTTAAATCTTCGTACAATAATTTTATTCAATTCGACAGATACCAATCTCTTCCGGTATTTCTGAATTAATTTATTGCAATAATTAGTAGGTATTTTGTACCATTCTTCCTAGCATATTGTCTTCAGATTATTGATGTTTGCTGGTGCTCTTTTTCGGATTTGAATTTTCAAAAATCGCCACAATTTCCCAAGTTTGCCCAGTCGGCTAGGGATGTAGAATACACCAACTGCAGCTCTGCAGAGGGGTAAGACCCATTCCCGCCTAATGACTATCCTGGATATAACACTAAACAATCTGATGGTGAGATTCCAGTGATGCTGGGGCTTTGGGGAATGCGGATCACCCCTTCATTGCCATTGCTACCTGGTGCACTCTGGCCCGGCGTGTTAGCACATGATTGGGCCCTATCTATGGGTTAAATACAACTAACGGTTTAATTATGCTAAAATGAATCGTTTGACTAAACTGTATTGCTTAAAACAGAAATCTTTTTGACAATTAAACTGCACTTACATTTAAACTGCGTTTTTATGTTAAACTGAGTTGTTTGAAATGTAAGTGGTATTGACATTGAAACTCTACTCACACTAAACTGATTTGTTTAATATATAACTGTTTTGACATTTAACTGGGTATAAACAAAATCTGTACTTTTACTGAATTGACATAGCTAAATTAGAACTGCTTGACTAAATTGAATAGCTAGAAATAGAAAGGTTTTCCCAATTGAACTGTACTGATATTTAAACTGCGTACTTAGGCTAAACTGAATTGTTTGAAATAAAACCATTTTCATAAAATGGATTTGGTGTTAAATAACTTACAAAGGTTGATATGCCATAAAACCCAACCAACAAACCATTCAACCACGCTCCCAACTGGATTCAAATACGGGTACTGACTAGGCCATAGCAAACCATTAACATTATTTTCCGACAACAACTTCTTCGTAGATTTGACTGAATGCTTGGGACCACTATCCTGCCGGAAAATAAATCAGAAGGTTACTCAAGACTCTCAACAGACGACATCAAATTTTCTTGCAAGATCTGATAATAATTTTAGGCGTTTATTTTACCATCTTTTACTGATAGTTTCCCCACACGTTTTCCTGAAAACATTCCCAAAGCATCATACTGCCACTGCCAAATTTGACAGTGTGTGCCGTATTTTTGGTGAATAGGCTTCGCCATCTTTCCTCCACGCGCGATTTCGACAATTATGACCAAACAACTCAATTTTAGTTTCATCTGTCCATAATACTCTTTCCCAAAACGAATTTTCCTTTTCCTTATGCTGTTTTACGAATTTCAACTTGCATCTCAATGTCGTTTCAAGAGGAGATGAGTTTTCTTTGGTCTCTGTGACTTTAAACCATTCCTCAGCAATTCATTACTTATTGTTCGTTTGGTTACACTACATCCTGATGTAGGCAAATCTTCCTGCAGCTCTTCATGCATAACCATTGGAATTTGGTTAATCAGGCGTCCTAATTTTCTTGATAATCTTGGAGAATTCTTCGTTGGAGCACCTGTTATTTTTTTGTTTTCAACTATGTTACGTCTTTTAAACCTTGCAATGAATGAACTTACCGTAGTAAAAGGAATATTCAAGTTGCTTGAGATATTTATATATCATTCTCCATCTTTTCAAAGCTTCACAATCAGTGCTTTTTTGTGAATTACTCAATTCTTTACCTCTTACCATGAGCAGAACCTTCTCGTAGGACAAATAGTCTCAGAAAGTTCTGGTTAGGATTTTCAGACTAACTATAGTTACTGATAACATTATTGGAACATTCTAGAAGGCTATGGGTACTGAGAGCAGTATTGTAACAATCTAGAAGGCTAACTCTGGGCACTGATAGCATTTTTGGAACAATCGAGAAAAAATATTCCCGCAGTGTTGTTCCGTACGATTACCTTTTTCATCCATGAAAATGAATAAATGGCATTAATCTTTTGAAAATTAATTGTAACCTAAGTTTATATACATATATTAGTAGAATATTTCCTTATACAGTAAATGTATATAGAATGTTGTTCTGGCGATGTTTGAAATATATAAGATAAAAAAAAATCATATGTGCAAATATTTATTTCACCCCACTGCCAACACAAAGGCAAGACTAGCTGTATTATCAAGAAATTCTTCATCAGTTAAGAACCTTGATGTCTGACATGGTATCATGACGATTTAGACAATAACTAACACTATAACTATGACATAGCGGTATGCAAGATCGATACAAATGCTACTTGTGATTGATCTTAGTTTTACAGACACACACACACACACACACACATATATCTTTTTAATAGCTAGCAGACTGATGTGTAGGAGAGGGCGCTACTCCATTCCCTGGTCGTCCTGCTTTTGCTCGGCCATATGTACGGGGCCATTGGAGTACATCACTCGTCCCTGCTTCTCCAGCAGTGTCCTGCATGTCTGGTTTGTCTAACTTGGATAGCTTTCGTGATGGGAGGCAGGGGGCCGTATAGTTGGTGCCTTTTGGGGTGTTGCCGCCAAGAGGTATTCTATAGTTTCAAGTATTTATTCAGAACAGAAATTATGTGCAGTTATATAACATCTTGTCTTACCGTAATATATATATATTTTTCAAAATATCTATTTGACCCATTGATATGAACCTAAAATGAACGACCACGCTGGTTCAGAACAAACCTGTGAGTAATGACTGTAAATCCACAAACTCGAAACCTCCAGAATTAAAGCCTCACCATCAGATACAGATTATAGTCATACCCAGGAGAGACTGTTGTCTGTGTATGAGTTGGTTTTTCTTCTCTGCCGAGAATAGAGTCAGTGTATTGGAGGTGATAGCAATCAATTTATCTGACAATGCAGAATTTAAACGTAACATCCTGTCCTAAAACTATTTGGACACATTCATCTTTAACCATTAAAAAAATCAATGAGACAAAGAATTTTATTGTGTTTGTCGTTCTGAATTTTTGCTGAAAGACGAAAAATATTGATATCACTAAAAGAAAGTCCGGATATTTGTCATCAGAAGATCGATAAAGTGGAACGCTGAGACGTGAGTTTTTGTCCTGTTTGATATAATCCAATGTTAATAAAATATATTGTGATATCTCTCTGCCCTTTTTTCATCAAGCACTGTAAATATTTTACGAATTGAAAATAATTTCTATTATATATATATATATATATATATATATATATAGAGAGAGAGAGAGAGTCTATTCTATTTATAAATGAAGACTGCTCAATATCGGACTTACGGAATAAATGAATTTGAATTAGGATAGCGTAGACAATGAATAAAGTTCGTTTAGTGACTCTCAGTTTCTCGTCAATTCTATCATGCAACCAAGAAATCATGGTTAGCATGATGGCATAGGCAATTAACAGTCACCAAGCGCCATTTACAGTGTCTGAACGTTGCTTCTTTACCAAAAGCTAATTTCTGACTATAACATTTATAAAAAAATGTTTTTATGATATTGTAATTGATTCCCATACAATTATTTATTTTATTTGTTTATTTTTGTTTATTTTTTGAACATTTTCAATGGGAAATGAACGCTTGAGTTGTAAAACTGATGAAATGCTGTGTGTGTGCGTTCGGTTTATAAAATTCCAAACTCCGGCGTTTCAAATTTATAAAAAGAAACAAAAAAAAAACTTCAGCATTTTAAATTATCGTTGGCTTAATGAATTGGAGAGAAATTTGGATTCGAAAGAATATTTTAACAAACGAAAAAAAAATCCGAAAGAACATTGAACTCGTACGGGGAAAACGCATAAATCTTTTTTCGTTTTTTCATGAGTCGAAAAATCGAAATTCAAATATTTATAAAATTATGATCATAACTTTTATCATAAATTTCATACATAATTATTCATGTATTGAGAAAAATATTTTGTTGTAATTTGAACATTATTATAATTTGAACAAACAAGTTCTTTTAAAAATGGGTGACATCCTCGAGTTGAAAACCTTTTTTAATACGTAAATATCGAACATCATCATCATCATATCGTGCCGTTGCACGGATACACTGACCCTCTCTCTAGCCACTTTTCCCTATCATTCATCGCCTCTGGCAGGTCTTCTGGGTTACCTCTCGTATCCTCACAGAGCTGCTGTATATATGTTCGAGCCCCCAACGGAATACAACACGGCCAAGAATATCCTATTTACCAACCCCTCCACTTGGGCAGGATATGACACAAGGTCAGTTTTTAAGTGGAGGTTAACAGGTTTGAATTCAGAGTTTTCCTTCTCCTAGACTAGTTGCTGAAGAGCCCAAACTGCCCTACTATTTACCCATAGCTGGAGGGAGAATAACTGGATTCATCCCTTTCCCAAGAGTATTAGTACTATGTGAAATGCAATCAGCCTGGTCCAGGATTTGAACTCGTGTCGCCGTGTCCATTTCCTGCAACGGTAACCATTACACCACTGGCACCTCATATATGCAAATATTCTTTTAATACTTTTTTGTGTTAAATGGAATTTCTTGGATAGGATTTCTGGATTTAATTTTTTGTTTGTTTTTGTTTTTCATTTGGAAAACTTTCAATTCAAACCTCGGAATTTGAAGACGATCTTCATTTTATCAATATGAGAATTTATCTTTTATCTGCCTGATAAATTTCACAGATAAATTACATCTTTAGTAGTAATAGTACTAGTTAACCCATAGCTTGGAGATAATGGGGTTCATATTTTCAATGCCAAGCCATCTATCTAGAAGAGGCGTTGTAGTACTACTTTAATCCATAGCTGGAAAATAATAGGGTAAATAACTTTAATGTTAAAGCCATCCAAGTAGAAGAGCTGTGTTACTATTAAACATTTAGCTGGGAGATAATAGGTTTCATAACTTAAATGTCGAAGCCATCCATGTAGAAGTAGTGGTACTATTTAACCCATAGATGGGACATAATGGAGTTCATAAATCTAAAGTCGTGGCCATCAATGTAGCTCAAGAGTGTTGTATACTGACCTATGACCCGGCCGGTCTGTCAAAATTGGAAATGCACCTGTGTAAATAACAGGTGCATCCGGTCAAGGAATAGCAGAGTATAACCTTGACCGTGGATGGGTTGAATGAGTGCAATTTGTGACGTCCACAAGAAGAAAGTGTGCGTTGAAACTAGAGATTTTTTATAACTCAGTGCACAGGAAATTCAATCAGTTGGAAACAAGGTGCTGTAGAGAAAGCCAGGACCAAGCAGAGGGAGCCCTCAGCCCTCCAATTAATCAGTTTGGATATCAGACGAGTTGGAGAGAAAATGCTGGAATGAGAACATGTCCCAGAGAGGCTAGTCCCCCAGGTCCCCGGTTGAGCAGCCGAGGAGAACGGGAAAGAAACGCGGTTATGGCCAATAGAGTGGGGGTCAATATGTTGCAGTTCTGTTCGGTCTCCAACTCCCTCTCACACACAACCATTTCAATAAAGTGAGAGGTATATTTTTCTAAAATACTGTGTCGCTCGTCTTTATTGTGTGTCGTTGTGATTCTGCATGCATATGTTGATGTATATGTATTATGTGTTTGTATAGTTGATCATGCTATACAACAAAGAGTAGTAGCACTTTTTAACCCTTACCTGATATATGATGGGATTCTTAACTTTAATGTCGAAGCCATATTTGTAGAAGAAGCGTTGGGATAATATTTAAACCGTAGCTGACTTACCCAAACGTAAGTATAATAGCGCGACAGGAGTTTGAACTTGCTAACTACAATGTCTCTGGGTTTAGAGATAATTCCACTAGGGCTCCCCAACAAGATGCTTGTATGCCAGACTCAGTAGAAGCTTATTGAACAAAAAAAAAACACTGTACTTTTTTTCTTCTTAACAGACCAAAACTTGTCAGTTCCCAACGTAGAATATGAAAAATAAAAATACCAGCTCAAGTTTATTTTCTCACAATAAACGGAAGATTGATGAAGTATGTGTCGAATAGATTGTCAGAACTAATTTTTATAGTAAGACTTTTTGTTGGGGTTCAGTAGGTTGTATTTTTAAACATTTTCCTTTTTTCTTTTTTTTTTTTTTTTTTCTGATAAGTATTTTTTCATGACACAGCATTAATCTCGATCAAAAAAAAAAAGCTAGTGTAGGATCAATTCAATTGAGTTGAACGTATTGCCAATATTTTTTTTACATTTTTTTAATGTATGAGTTATAAAAAATATATATAATTTCAACTTTTTCTTTAAAAAAAAAAATAGAAGGTAATTCGAAAATATATTTGATTAAAAATAAACTTTTCTCTTTCGTCTACTTTTCACTTTCATTTTTTTTAATTATTACTCTAGTTTCAATTAATGTTTGACGCTTTTTTATACTCTGAAGATTTTACTTTTTGTGAATTTTCTATCGACTACACCATACACGAATTGATCGAGGCAAAATTAGATTCTGTCTCTGACAAGTTTTATTCTCTTAACAAAAAGATAATCAAATAGAAAAAGAAACACATTAGTAAAATAAAAATAAAAAGACAAATAATACAATGTCTATACCGTTATACAATGGCACTCACTTTATGAAAGATACTGACGCTAAAATAAAATTGCTACACCCTGAAAGATAATTTAAATTCTGACCTTGGTTCCGTAAGTGCAGCAAGTGTGTATTAGATATGCAGATAATATTTTCAAAGCCTTCTGTTATCTTTGACGTATTAGGATAATACCGTCCTGGTGAGATGACATTCTGCCAAGAAATGAAAGAAAAAAATAAATCATCCTTTTCTTAATTAAACACATGTAAATATTCTGGTTTGTGTAAACCACTAAGGAATAAATAAAATATATTAAGGGGCGTGTCGTCGTGATGTAATGGTTAAAGTGTTGGACTGCGGAATAGTAATTAGCGAGTTCGAACTCCAATCGGGCTATTACGTTCAATTTCGGAAAATTCCCTCGATAAAGGTATGAACCCTCCTTATCCTACCAGTTATGGGTTAAATAGAATCACTGCTGTTCTTCTAGAAAGATGAATTTGGCATTAAACAAACTGCGATGGTTGATATGCCATTAAAAAGAAAGAAAGAAATAAACAAACAATGTATTAAAATGGTGTCTAATGTAAATTTAGGATTATGCACTGCGAATCTGCTATATTACCTGTGCCTATTTACCCAATCCATCCGATACAAACAAGAAGTGGCACAAAGTCAATATTAAAGAAAAGTCATCATCATCATCATCATCATCATCATGTCGTGCCGCCAGCACGGATATCCCTGACCCTCTCTCGCCACTTCTTCCTATCATTCATCGCCTCTGGCAGGTCTTCACAAATTTTGACTAACCATCGAATTCATGAAGGTTTACACATAAAAACCTACAGGCAACAATATTGTTTGTCGAATTTACTTAGGCCTTTGACTTCATTCACAGAGGAAAGATGGAGCAAATTCTACTCGCCTACGGCCTACCAAAAGAAACCGTCGCAGCCATAATGATGCTTTATAGAAACACCAAAGTAAAAGCCCGTTCTCTGGATGGAGACACAGATTACTTCGACATTGTAGAAGGTGTACTGTAGGGAGACGCATTAGCTCCATACCTCTTTATAATCAGTCTAGACTACGTGTTTAGAGCATCTATCGATAAAATCAAAGAAAACTGTTTAAAGCTAACATAAGAAAGAAGCAGAAGGCTCCCCGCAAAAACAATTACCGACGCCGACTACGTCGTTGATATAGTGCTTTTGGCAAATACACCCCCCAAGGTAAAACCTTGCTACATAGTCTGGCACGAGCCACTGCAGGCATCGGTCTCAATGTCCATGCACACAAGACGGAATATGTGTGCTTTAATCAAACAGACGACATCTCCACACTAAACGGTAGTTCTCTGAAACTAGTTGACAAGTTTATCTACCTAGGAAGCAGTGTCTCATCAACCGAGACAGACATCGACACGTGACTAGCAAAGGCATGGACAGCCATCGACAGACTATCGGTCATATGGAAGTCAGACCTGACTGATAAAATAAAACGCAGTTTCTTCCAAGCGGCGGTCTTGTCGATACTGCTATATGGATGCACTGCATGGACGCTAACTAAATGTATAGAGAAAAAGCTTGACGGCAACTACACAAGAATGCAGCGAGCAATATTGAACAAGTCCTGGAGGCAGCAGCCATCAAAGGAGCAGCTATACGGCCACTTACCACCCATCACGAAAACTATAAAAATTAGACGAACCAGATATGTGGGACACTGCTTGAGATGTAGGGACAAGCTCATATGTGATGTACTCTTGTGGACCTCTTCACATGGACGAGCAAAGTCAAGACGACATCCTCGAACCTACATACAGCAGCTGTGTGCCGATACGGGATGTAGATCTGAAGACCAATCAGAACCAATGGACGATAGAGAGGGGTGGCGAGAGTGGGTCATGGATATCCGTGCTGATAGTGCGACATGATGATGATGATGTTGGGTAATGTATGCTGACCAGATCTCCAAAAAGCAGCTTTATTATCTGATATTTTTTAGAGGCAAAAACATGCAACTATTTTGGGGCGTATTTTACCATTTTGTAGATGATGCAGTTCGCGTAGTGAACACAGGAAAATAAATAACACGAGTATGCAAAAAGAAAAAAAATATATTAAGTTATATTTGTTTCCCTTGTTCTTTACTAAGTCAGTATCAGTTTACCAGCCTGTTTCAACGCATAAAGAGGATATATAATGTATTCAAACAGTATCTAATGTATGAATGATATGTTGAACTGAAAATAAACTATAATATCTGTATGTATTTGCCCAACCCATCCGCTATTGGGAATCACTGTAAATAAATAATCGCAAGGCCTATGATAAAGAAGTAGTAGTAACTAATAGAGATCAGCCCAAAAGCAGATATCACCAAGAGAGAGAAAGATAAAAATAGATAAGGGACAGATGAACACAGAATAATAATCCAAAAATTAGGGCCTGTGATTCTGGAGTGGTTAATTCCCTTTGACCATTTGGAGGGTAATTTAAAAAACACTTGACGACTATATAAAATGTCCCCACCTTATCTGGTTTAACTATCTCGGTCCTAATTGAAACAAGAGGAATATTTAGGATGGCAACTGCTGAGTTAATTAACAGACATATTAGAAATAAATGTAAATTATATATGAGATAGCCATCAGTTAAACGATCTTAGTCTGTTTAGGAAAGCACAACTGCCATGTAGGAGAATCTACCACGAGAACACAAAATTAGAAGTGACTGACCAGTAGATTAATTCCACTCCTGTTTCTTAATAGTTCTAGCATATAACATAACCCCCTCTGCTCACGCCAATGAATGAAAGAATTTGTAATTTGTTTTCCACCTTATTCCTAGTTTTATTTTTATTCTTATTATTTTTATCTTTTTTTTTTTCTGATTTTTTAATTTTCATTTTTTAATTACCTTATTTTATCTTCTGAATACGAACTGTAACCCCACATTCGCTACTCTGCGACTAGAGAGAGCATGTAAAAGAGTCATCTGACGAGACGGAGAATATAGCAATCATATTCTCCACCGAAATAAGTTTATTATGACGACTTCACCGAGTTTGAGTCTCCATTTAATTGTACTATATATATATATATATATATTTGTTTAAATGTGTTTGTGTGAGAGAGAGAGAGATAGACAGTTCAAGGCACTTTGTATAGGGGATTCAAGACTGAGAGAATATGATCATGAATCCATCAACGTAAAAGTGATCTATAAAAGCAGTTAAGAGTTTAAACACGGAGAATCGAACGACCCAGTATGAAAAGGATACTTCGACAGCTGGACTTGATCTCGTTCCAAGACTCCTTACTGCCTGAATAGGTTTGTAAAATCTTTTGTAGAGTCTGCTTGTCGAAAGCCGTATTTGTTAGTGATTTGAGAACAAACATTCGAAGTCAGTCATTACAAAAAATCTTTCGGCAGCAACCTACTAGGATTTTTTATCAATTCTTTAACACAGTATGTGTCGTCTACAGCATGTTTGAGAAGTTACATGAGGATTCCTGCGCAAAGTTACTTAAAAAAATAGCTAATCAATTTGCCACACATGCAGTAAGGTAAAAATATACTAGGCCTAAGGCTTCTGTCAATGAATCAAGGAGATGGCTTTCTTCTTCAAAGAAGTGTCAATCACTACATATATATATATATGTATATATATATATATATATATCATGTCGTGCTGCCTGCACGGATATTCCCGACCCTCTCTCGCCACTTCTCCCTATCATTCATCGACTCTAGCAGGTCTTCAGGGCTATATCTCGTATCCTCATTGAGCAGCTGTATGTATGATCGAGCTGGACGTCTTCCTGCTTTTGCTCGGCCAAATGTGGGGGTCCATAGGAGTACATCACTTATGAGCTCGTCCCTGCTTCTCCAGCAGTGTCCTGCGTGTCTGGTTCGTCTAATTTGTATAGTTTTCGTGATGGGAGGAAGGTGGTCGTATCGTTGGTGTTTTGTGGGGTGTTGCCTCCAGAAGAATGCTTTGAGCAATATTGAACAAGTCCTGGAGGATATATATACATATATATATATATAGTAAATATGGTTGAGGGAGACACGAAGGTTCCCTTTTTAATAGCTACAGGGGTGTTGGTGACGGTGCCACTGCTTACCCTGGATTGCTCTATTTACCCTTGACCTGAACCTTATGAGCGTAAAGTAAGGAGATATCAAATATCATTTTTTTGGGTTTTTGGTAGGACACAACTTGGAATTGAACAGCGGTCTCCCGGACTTTTGGCGATCACTCTTACTACTATATATATATATACATATATATGATTACATTACTTTTTCAATAACACTGAAGGCATGATGAAACATATAATGCAATTTATAAACCAACAAATATACTACTAACGATGATCAGGAAAAAAAATAAATAAATAAGAAAAGATTAAAATATCAACATTGTTTGAAAAAAAAAAGCCAAAAAAAAAAGCCAAAAAAAAAGCCAAAAAAAAAAAAAGCTAATACAAAGCTAATACAAAAATCTGCTCAATTGACTAAGTTGAGTAATAAGGCATACACACACGCACACGCACACACACACACATATATATATATATATATATATATATATATATATATATATATATATTAAATGCAAAACGATGACCGGTTGTCACTTAATTAGGGGCACCGGTTGATTTTTTTTTTTTTTTTTTGTGGTAAGTTGTTTCCTCGTTAGACATAAATGTTCCCAAGTTTAGGTCGGGATAGTAGCAGATGCCCAAGTTAAGAATAGAAATACATCAGTAGGAAATCGACCGCTGGCAGTTATGACCTGGAAGAAAATGAAGGAGGAGAACTTGGGAGTGGACACGTGATAAAAACAGTAAAAGAAAGAGTTGGAGCCCTGACGCGGAGCAGTGAAGATGAGATCTTGAGCAGACACGTGTGAGAACTACAACAAAAAACGACCGGGGGGAAAATTGATATCAAGGTATGTGATTGTCCTTCCTGTTCTTCGACAGTTTATTTCTCTTTGTTTATCTAAAGCAGTTGATGCAGTCCATGCTCTGTTTTCTCTCTCTTCAGTGATTATAAATGAACGGTGGTGGCAATTACATTTTTGTATTAGCGAACCAAGACGGTGTTTTACGTGTACGTCACTTTTTAATCTCAGTGAAGGTTACCACGAGGTCCGACGACTGGTACTTAAGATATACGTTACACCCATAGATCCGTAATAGCCGTGGTGGTGCAAGCGTTTATTTGATGACGCTGTATTACAAAGGTCTGTTTGAGAACCGTTTCGTTGAGGGTCAATGCTTAAGATGGATATTCAATGTATTAAAATGGTATTAGATGTATGTATGGGATCATGTAGTGAAAACCGGCAACATTATCTATGTATTTACCCAAACTCTGCCTCTGGTAGTATGAGACGCAAAGTCAATATTCATGTAGAGGGAAGTTGATTTCCTTCTATTTGATTGGTTTCGAGCTCATAAGTGATGTACTCCTGTGGACCCCTGCACAAAGCTGAGCAAAGTCAGAGCGACCAGCTCGCATCTACATACAGGAGCTCTGTGAGGATACGGGGTGTAGCCCTGAGGACCTGCTGGAAGTGATGAATGACAGGGAGGGGCGGCGAGAGAGTGTCAAGTTATCTGTGCTGATGGCACAACAAAATGATGATGAGATTGGTTTCATTAACTAAATTAAAGAACCTCGGAAGGATTTGAAAAAAAAATCTTTAAAATTATGGCCAAAATAGAAACACAGGAAGATCAATGAATAAAACGTCTCCAAATACAGACCCTATTTTTATAAAACATTGAACAAAACTATTTTGAAAGAAAATGGACAATTGTGTCACGACATAAAAGTATAAATCCGGGCTTTTCAAAGTTACCACATATTAACTGCTTGGGTTGAACAAAATTCTGATAAGATGAATAAAAACATAATGGTCTACAAGGGGGATTTATTTGTTTGTATTGAAAAACTTCTATATAAAAGGACAAATATTGTGAGATCATGTTGACGAGTTGTCAGATATCAAAAATTATATAACCCAGTTGTCTGGGGCTGCAGAATACACTGACTGCATCTCTGCATCACTCAGTGTCCTGGATATGACACTAAACAGACTGATGATGAGGCTTTAATAATGCTTGAGGAGTACCCCTTCATTGCCATTGCTCCCTGATCCGTAATAGCCTGGAGTGGTAGTATCTGATAAGGTCCTATCTATAGTTTAAATAGAAGTTTGACGTGTGGACAGTCTACTTACGCCAAACTGAATTGTTTGAAATAGAACTGTTTGATCATTTAGCTGTGTGTAAGCAAATGACTGATCTTTAATTGAATCGTTAGTGTTACGTTACAATACTTGAAAACATTAAAATGTGCCAACGAATGATTAATAGCAAATAGAATTATTCGTACTTGTCTTTAATTGGAATCATTTTGAGATGAGGCTTCCTAATCTGAGAATTAATTTTTATTTATTGCGGTCTTTTTGTCCTCATCTTGGTAGTTTTTGTGCTGCGATAGACAACAACAACGTGGTGCGATAGACAACTTTGGAAGGCAGTAATTACAGAGGATACGGTTACAAGACTCAGCATTCCTATCCAAGGTCACGGTAAATCACCTGAAGAAGGCCAGAGGTGAAATTTGGCCGAAACGTAGTGAAAGAAGAAACCGCACAAAAACTGCTAAGATGAGGACAAAAAGTCCGTAATAAATAAAAGGCAATTCTCAGAATTATTCGTATTAGAGAGAAATAAGTGAAACCATTTAAACGTGTATAAAAATGAGCTAAGGCTCATTTAAAAATGTTATCAACAAAATGTGTTAAGAAATCATATATTTAATATATATGTATTAATAATATTTGGTATTAAATGACCAATAATGTTTGATATGCCTTAAAACCGAACCAATCCTATCAAAAATTGTAACTATTTAACACCAGCTTTATATAAATGTTGAGACCATTTTACACACTTTTACGAGATGAATCAGACTAGCCATACACATTATTTTCTAAGCATATAAAAAATACTTTAAACATGGCACTTTGGGATTTGCTGCATAAAATCACAAATTTGCAACCTAATATTCGTGATCTCCACAGTGATCACTAAACTAATTAAAATATTTATTTCGACGACAAACATTACTTCAAGCGTGTCTTAATTATTTAATAATGTAATTATTGAATTTTACAATTATCAGATAACGCATGTTATTTTCTCTTTGGACATTCCTTGTATATTTACATTATAAATCTCTCGATATTTTTCTTAGGTATTCTGGCAGAAAATGAATTTACAATACTATAATGATGCACTTCAATATACTCAAGCTTAAACAAACAATATAACTTCATTAAAAGAGATGATCTTAATATCGATCAATATTTAACAAGTTACCAAAATATAACTTATATAAGCAGTACCGACTCTTTTATCTTAACAAAGACCTTGAACTCACGCCTGCATTCGTATCAGTGTTATCTCACTATTTTGCTACAAATTGAGACGATTTTTTTTTCAGAAAAAATAGCGTCTTCATTGTCCGTCAGGGTGTAGAAATTTTGATTTTCTATCTGTATGTTTGAAGTATTTACTCAGCCATCTGCACAGGAAGATACTTTACAAATTCGATTCTTAAACGGAGTTTTCTCGCCCAAAGACTAGTTGCCTTATCAAAGCAAGAGAACCCAACCTGGCCAAGAATTCACCCATAGCTGGAGGGAGAACACATTGATTCAAGTTTTACTCAAGTACACTAGAGCGAAAAATTAATTTAAAAAATGAAAGATGCATGTTATTTATTTATTGATGCTTTTTCTTTTCTCATGTTAAACACTTCAAAGTTAATCATGCATTGTAATTCTAGATTCAATTAATTTGTTAGGAGTTGGAAGAAAATCAAAATGCTTCAACAATAAAAAGTTTGGAAAGATTTGATAAGAATAAAGTCAATATTAAAAATTTTGATCTTATCCAATGTAAGGTTTGACTGGTAAGAAACTTTCTCAAGTTAAAAAAAAGAAGTATTTAATTAACTGGCCAAGGAGAACCGGGGTTCACTCTCAGGTTGATTCATAGCAAAGACTCCAAAAGTGGTTCTTGATACAACCTTGCTTCACACTCAGCATTAAAAGGTACATTTAAAGGGTAAAATAGAGCAATCCAGTGAAAGGAGTAGCACCCTCCCCTACACCTCGGTGTAGTAGCTATTGAAAAGGGAGCTTTCGCGTAGCCCTCGACTACAATCGCCGACTTTACTTACTAATGGAACATAAGGAAAGAAATGAATCCTAGTGGAAATTTTAACTCACTTGTAATTTTCTGCAATATTTACCCGTTAACCATTACACCTTTAGATCTTATTTAGTCTTTATTTAGTTTATGGAAACTTACTAAGGGTCAGGTATCTCGACATTTATTAATTAGATATAAAACTTAAGACTGATCTTATCAAACCGCCTTAAAAAAGAGAGTGTGCACTATATCCATAACCATTGATCTTACTAGATTTACTTTTGTAGCTATTGCATCATGCAAAATAATGATTTCCTTTTGCTAAGAATTATTTTGATCTATCATGTGTTTTTATCTATTTTACAAATTCATGAAAATCAACGTTATTACATCCACTGGAGTACCTTTATGATATAATTCTAAATAGTAAGTTGTTGGCGACGTTT
Source organism: Sepioteuthis lessoniana (assembly GCA_963585895.1). NCBI lineage: Eukaryota > Metazoa > Mollusca > Cephalopoda > Myopsida > Loliginidae > Sepioteuthis > Sepioteuthis lessoniana. The sequence goes on from OY757933.1 coordinate 48,249,418, forward strand.
GTCGAGGGTGACTCGTAGGCTCACTTTTCAATAGCTACTACACCAAGGTGTAGGGGAGAACGCTATTTCTTTCCCTGGATCGCTCCCCTGTACACTCGATACGTACCTTATACTGCTGAATGTTAAGCAAGGAAGTACCAAGTACCATTTTTAAAGTCTTTGGTATGACACAACCTGGGATTGAACCCAGGTCTCCCAGACCATTGGTGAACACTCTACGCACTGGCTAATGAGCCTGTTAATTCTAAAGAATCTCCGCATATTCCTCATCACCAGATAATTCGAACTCTCCACTGGTGATTAACATTTTAATATTATAGAAATATCTTTCGTAGAAAAGAAGAACTGAGATAACGAGGGTAAACAGTGAAATCTTCCAAAAATATGTGGACAGCTATAATGAACAATTGGATACTTTAAAATCATGATATCATAAAGTAACTTTCACAGAAATGTTATAAATATTTTAGCTATCCTGTATATTTGATCTTGTACACGGATAGCGGAAAAAATAGATTTATCTGGCTCCTCTCAAAAACCGATTTGGCCAAAGGTCATTTTTGCGGGGTTGAGATACGAATCAAGGATCAAACGCGGCCGTCAAAAATCCTAGGTTCTTGTAGCATCCTTTGTAAATTAGCAGCATCTATAAGAGCAATAAGCCTATATCAATCACTCTTTTATGCTAATAGCCAGTCAACATTAACTTTGTGTGATATACACTTCATAAGAATAGTATCTCCAATAAAAGCCCACGCTGAACGAATGGGAGCATATAGAAACATATCAGATATTTCGCTGTGTTGACAATAGTCAAGAAATTAAACGATAAAAAGCTAACGGAAGAGAAAACGAAATCTCCGACTAATATCTGGCTACAGCAGGCCGTCAGTCAATGAAGAAAACATCGACAATGGCTTACCCGAGTGAATTACAAGAATTAACGTAGTCGGCGAGTGTTCGAATAATTAAGAATTATATATCAACTATCAAAAAAAAAATATAAAGAAACCAACAGCATAACCGCGACCGTGATCAAATGTAAATATTGGGGCTAAGAAAATTTTAAAAAGAATAAATAAAAAATGCCCTGACCTGGAAAAATATATTCAAACTGCAAAAAGAAAGATCATTTAAACTGATATTCACTTACAGAAGGATAAAATGGGAAAAAGCCACAAAGTGTCCAAAAGAAAATACTGAATTATATGCAATAAATACACCAACCAAAATTGGAAAAACACAAAGTTTAATGGCATATTTTTTCCCTTGCAATTTGATATCATTTTAATACCGAGAAAGCTTTGTGAGGTAATGGGAAACCGGAATATAAAAGGAATAATCTCAGGTTGAAGGAATTTGACGGAAGTGTAATTGAAGTAGTGGACTCCTTTAAGGGGACCTCCGAGCCAAAAAAAAAAAACAACCCTTCGAAATTATCTTATCTCAGTAGTAGCATACAATAAAGATCTTGGACAATTAGGAATTGATGTGTTGAAAATTGATACCACATAATTTATTAATTCCATAAGAACAAAAGGCGATAACATTAGGTTGTTAAGAGATTATAGCGTGAGCATTTGTTAAAATCGGGGGGATGGGAGGGCAACCAAACAGGGGATTTTTTCCTTGTTTTTTGTTTATATGTATTTCGGGTTTTTTCTCCCATTCCTATCATATCCACTGTAAATAAATCATAAATTATATAATCCATCACTTTCGGGTTTTAAGTAGGCCTTTTTCATAGAGCAAAAGTGGTATTTTGGTGGTTGCTGTGCACATGGCGATGGACGAATAGTTAAATATTGTACTGTTGAATGGGTCCACGAATGCGGCTTGCTAGGTTCCCATAGAAAATATAGTTATACAAGACCGCTCCCTTTCCCTCTACCCACCCCCAAAAAAGCTTATGGCCTTGTGCCTTCCACTTTTTGTATCTTTTAATATAAAAAATTGGAAATAAAGTGAGCATTTGTTAAAAGGAAAATCAGCACCCAAGCTCTGTGAAATCTGGAAAGTGACCAATTCATATCCTTCCTATGGTAGTGGCCAAATCTCATAAAAAATGGTGTAGCAAGAAATATAAGAAAAAGCTCTTCAATTTGATTGCAATTTGGCTTCCACCGATTGTTGATATAAAGCCTGGAGAAGATTCTGAACATGGGGAGATTACAAGGTTGCGGTTGACCACCAAATATGCTCTAACTTATTTCCGTGGCCAAAGATTGAAACTGCGAGCCATGAATTAGCAATAATGAAATATTTTGCAAACATTAATCTCAAATCTGCATATAACCAGGCAATTGACTATAAATTTAAGGAAGATGCATCTATAAATACCGCAGATTGGATTACTAAGGTGGACATGTTTGACGATTTGCATTAAAAAAACAACCTCGAGCAATATCTTTCAAAAATAAATTGAATAAGTTTTATTGAGAAAGATTACAAAATATCATAATACAGCCGGACAATATAGGAGTGTTCACTTAAGAAGAACTGATACGCAAAACGGAAGGTATTTTGAAGAAGTTAAACCAAGGGAACATGACTATAAGCAAGAAAAATAAGAACTAAACAAAAATCATATTAAATAGGATATACAGTAAACAATGAGAGATTAGCCTTGAATATCGCAGAACTACTTCATCAAGAAACAAAAAAAAAAAAAAGAATTGGGATCCTTTTTGGGATTAAGAATTTTTCATAGTAAGTATCTACCTACATACAATGAAAGGATAGAACCGTTAGCAAAGTTACATTAAAATAACTGAATCTAAATGGACACAAAGACAAACTATTGCCTTTGAAACATTGAAATGTCCCCCTAAATAAATCGAATAAAAATCTTCTATCGAAGGAAAGAAGTCACGCTAACCACAGATGCAAGTGAATATGCCGTAGCAATAATCTTATCACAAGCAATATACCCATAAAAAAGTTAATGGAAGCAGAAGAAAACTAGTCGAAGATTGAAAAGAAAACACTAGCAATATTTTTAAGCAGAGTAAGTGTAAGAAACGATTTATTAGGACGCAATTGTTTGCTTAAGTCGGAAAATAAACCGTTACTTGCCCAGTGGGTTGAAAGAGGTAACAATCTTCCGACGTGTGTTCTAGATATGTCACTAAACAGTCTGATAGGTTTGAATTCAGAATTTTCTTTCTCCTAGACTAGTTGCCTAACCAAGGCTGAAGAACCTAGTCTGCCCTACTATTTACCCATAGTTGGAGGGAGAATAATGATGAGGTTCTAGTAATGCTTGAGCTTTGGAGAATGCGTGGTACCCCGTCATTGCCATCGCTCCCCGGTCCACTCTGGCCTTGAGTGATAGCACCTCATAGGCTCCTACCTATTGCGTTAAATTGAACCAAGCTGCGTACTTATGCAAAGCTGAATTGTTTGAAATAAAACTGTTTTTGACATTGAAACTGCACTTAGTTTAAATTGAATTGTTTAAATTAGAAATGTTTGACTAAACTGAATAGTTTAAAATTGAGATTTTTTGACAATTAAACTGAATTGTTTGAAGTAGAACTGATAATTTATATAAAAAATGGATTAGGTGTTAAAAACCGACAAATGTTGATATGCCATAAAACCGAAACAAACAACCAACGCACCATTACAATTCATATTCAATTCCCCCAAAATTGCCAAGGGTTAAATCATCAAAATTTCATGATAGGTAATTAAACATGACATTTATTTTGACGTAATGCACGTTTAAAGGGGACACGATTCCGCATGTAGACGCCCTAACCACTAAAGTGTTTAATAATCAAAAGGTAACAAATCATAAAATGCTGAAGATAGAATACTACGCTGGGTGTAGACTGACTTTTAGCCTCTGAACTTACAATAGAAAACAGTCAGGCCTCCCTATTAAGAAATATACCAGAAAGAATAAAGAGAAATATACTGAGCAATTGTTTTATGGCAGAGAACCTTCAAAGAAACGAAGCAGAAACTAGCCATGAAGAAGGGTATAATATGCAATGGATACTTAATAGTACCTCCACAAATTCTAAATAAGGATATATTAAATCATGGACATGATGGTGTACATTGTGGTGATAAGGCAACACAAAGGTTAATATTGTCAAACTTGTGGTCGAAATATTCAAAAGAAGTAGAAGATTATATCATGATGCCCAGAATATGCTAAGAAATTTAAATGAACAAGTTCCCTCATGGCCCAAGAAAAAGTACCGTGGATCAAGGTAAACATGGATTATACACAGATCAGAGATATAAACTAATCCTTATAATAGTTGAATGATTTTTGGGACGGCTTGACGTAATCAAAGAAACGAACAGAAAAACCACAACGATATAGCAAGTACTGAGAACAGGAGTCTCAAGAAACAGAGTATCCAAAACGATCATCTGAAACAATGCGCCAGAATTTTCCGACAAGAATCAACGTTCATGTCAAATATATTGGGAACATCCCATACAAGCCATCAATCGTACGACCCGCAATGATATGGAATTGCAGAAAGAATAGTGCAAACTCTAAAAATGGAGTCAGAACCATTTTCCCGATTTAATAGAAACATAGGAACCTACCAATTCAGATGGCTCCTAAGTTACCGAATTATTCTTCTTGCAGAAAGGAAACGAAATCATTCTATGCTAATGGGGAGACTAGTAAAAAAAACTATAACCATGTCATTTTCGATAACAAAAAATGTTGGGTATTGAAAAGATAGGGAATCAAATCGAAAAAATGTCTACTTCAAAAAGGGAATAACACAGAAATATTAAAAACGATTTGATGGCACGTACTGGTCTATGCGGATCAGTCTCGATACAAAATGGAACCCGAAGACGTAGAAATCGAGGAAGAATAATGGAATGAAGATCAGGAGGAGATCTCGGATTTCAACAGTGAAACAGAGCAGGCTATGGAATTAAGTGATATAGAAGAGACTGACGAAGAAAATGAACTTAAAACTGTAAAACCAATAAAATAAAACGAAGAAAGACACGAAGAACAAAAAAAAAATCAGGAGAAACACAAGAACAACAAAAGGTATAAGATCTCTCAAGTTCAGGGAGATGTACTATCGTACGTAAATCAAAATGTTCATGGTATTCATAAAAATGTTTGTGCTAATTCCCTTCAGGAGAACCTCAGGCGTCAAAAAATAAACTCAGCTGATCTATACAAATACTGCCCGGAACAAAGAAATAAATTTGATATCACCTACCTGGAGCAAACGCAAATTGAGTTCTGAAATGCAAGACGAGCAAAATGTTTTAAATAGATAAAGAACCCAAAGAAAGTAGAATTGGTTCGCAGTTGCACAAAAGGAGAAAGTTATCACCAAATCTAAAAATATATCTGGTGGATTCGATCGTTAACCATTACACTTCTGTAGATGACCCAGCACTGAAAAAAAAAAAAAAACAAGCAAAAATAAACAGATATTTTATATATGATGACAAATCTCTTATTTGAAAACCAAGAAAAAAATGAATCTTATTTTTCCTCTGATCGTTACATTTTCAGATTAAACCTTTGTAAGAAAAACAAGTTTTAAAATCTAAATTAATCGTATGGTGAGTGCAAAAGCTGAAAAGCGATTGTAGTTGTTTAATCACTTTAAAAGCTTTTTAGCACCGCGTATAAAACTTAATTTTGTATTACTTTGTGTTTTATTTTATTCATTCATTTTCTTTTTCTTTCAAGTTTTAAAAAAGGAAAGAAAAGTTCTACCCACCAATCCAAACAAGAGAGAGAGAGAGAGAGAGAGAGAGAGAGAGAGAGAGAGAGAGAGAGAGAAATTAGTTGTTGAGTGTGACATTTCGGTAGTACTTCTAATTCTTTTTAATTGTGTTTCGCTGTTGATTTTTGTTGCTGCTTTTGTTTGTTTGTTTTTTAGTTTGTGCCTTTTGTGTATATGTGTCTGTCTGTGTCTCTGTGTGTGCGTGAGTGTTGGACGTTTTTAAATGCTAATCTATTTGATTAAAGTTTTACTTCTACAAAGGATGGTAAAAAAAAACGAAGAAATGTCTGCACCTTAACTAAGATAAAGTCATTCGATCGCTCTGGGGGTAAACTCTATTATTAATTTCAGAATAGGTCACTTAATAGTCCACTTAGATGATGAAATATTTACCGCAGCCGAGTCCAATAAAAAAAATGTTACATGGCACGGGAAAAAGAAAAAAAAAAAACACTCATAACTGGCAAACGTTGAAATTACACTAAAATCACCGATCCTCCCTTCACAAGCAACAAAGTAAAGCAGTTTTGCTTTTATTTGGTTTTGCCCAGTCGGCTTCGACTGCAGAATACACTGACTGCACATCTGCAGAGATAGAAGCCACCCCACTCAGCCATGAATGTCCTGGATATAACACTAAACAATCTTGAGGTGAGGCTCCAATAATGCTGGAGCTTTAGAGAAAGCGGAGTACCCTTTTATTTTCATCGCACCCAGGTTCACTCTGTCCTGGAGTGGTACCACCTGAGTGGGTCTTATCTATTGGTCAAATAGAACTAAACACTGTACTTATAATAACTGAATTGTTTGAAATAGAGCTGTTTCTATATAAAATTTGATTTAGCATTAAATAACTTACAATTGTTGGTATGCTATAAGACCAAATCTAACCAAACATTTTCTTTTTACTTCTTAGATAAGGTTTACAAAATTAATTAGCCACCTTCAAAGGGTTTTATCGTGATAATTTTATTTTTGTTGTTTCTTTTGTGTTTTTTTTTTCTTTTGTTTTATTGAATTTAGGCCTCGGTGTGTATGTGGAGGGTGAGTTGGAAGAGGATGCTATGAAATGTTCATCAGTGAACATATTCAGTAGTGTTACAAATTTGACTTTTGACAGGCCGAGTAAGTTCGTTGATTTCGAAAACAGGATGTGCTTGTGTCTTAAAGAAAACAAAAGACAGCGGAAAGACCCGGTGAATTGTGCGAGTGGGATGCCGGATAAAAAAGTAACCACAAGGTGTGTTGGCGTACGAAAAATATATAACAACGGAATTTTTCGACCCCTGAGCAGTGGGCAGAGAACAGTGGGTAAAGAGAGAGGGAGAGTGACTAAATGTCATGCCGTTCTGGGAAGTGACCCTGCGTGGGGTCAGACAGTTCCGTGTTTAGAGGTTGTGAAAAGTCTAAATGTACAATACTCGCTAATGTTGAAAGCGAGTACGATCGCAGAAGAAAATAAGAGAGCCTAGCCGATTTATATGTTGTGAATTGACCTATACAAATCTTGTAGAGATAGAACGAAGAAGAAATAGAGTTGATTAAATATTTTAAATAATAGAGGCAAAGCGAAGTGCGGTTCTCTGATGATATCGTGGAGTAAATCTCAGCGGTTCCCTTTTTCCCCCAACTATGATTTCATGCAATCATTTTGTATATTTCACAAAAAAAACAAACTAGAGATGATATTTTTTATGAATAGACGTTGTCGTCCTTTTCTTCTCTTGGTATTCAGCATAGGTAACCAATTAGTTTGTACTTATTGGTGAAACTGACTGAAGCCTGTCTGACTTACTTAAGCATATCTTAGTAACTAAGAAGAATATTCTTTTCTTTGCTTTTTTAAGAGTTGCATTTAAGATTTTATCATCTAAAAGTTGTTACAGGAAGACGTTCGACTTATACCATAACTTGATTTGGTTGTTAAAGCACTACTAATGTAGAGTGTCTTGTGCAAGAATAACCGGGCCGAATCTAACCTTCTCTCTAAGGCTGGTTTGAATTCACAGTTTTCCTTCTCCTATACTGGTTTCCATACCAACGTTAAAGTCCCCAATTAACCCTACCTTTTACCAACATTTGAAGCGAGAATAGTTGGATTCACAAGTGCATTAGCGCAATGTGCAAAGTCATACAGCTTGGTTAAGAATTTGAACACAGACAGCTAAGTCAACCTCCTTCGACAATATACATTACACCCGCTGTGCCTCCTTCAACAAGAACAAAAAAATGCGGTACACATCCATGATTTGGAGAAAAAATAAAATAATAATCTCAGAAAGCAGCACAGAACTATCTTCATTAAAATGGTCTCCTGTGTCCAATAACAGCATTAATATCAGGATGTCAATGTGATTAGATGGAATCCAGAATCAGTAGTTGTGCAAAATAGAGATAATTATTTTGTTTATTGGTACGACATACTAGCTTTAAAATTTACTTATTTGAATTTGAACCACATAGAACTTTATCTCAACATTTCAATGAACTTATAATCTCATTATATCATTCAAATTAACACCATTGAACCAACTATTACTGAGATCTTGTAAACTGATTACGCACGTGAATTCCATCGAAATTCTATTCTTGTCCACATATGTGTGATGATGTGTCATCTCGTCAGTTCATTGAAATATTGCCTTGTTTAATTAACGTTCCGTCACTGGAAGTTGTGAATACAACAAAGGATTATACGAAGAGGTTGAATCTTCATCGGACATTCCCATGATGTGGCGAAAAACAAACCATATCAAGGGGAATTATAATATACTGCCATCACAATCTAATTACTGTTAATGAAACGTTTGTCCTGAAACCATGTCAGAAACATGTGTCATCTTATAATAAAGTTTTTGCCGAACGTTTTGAGCCGCATATGTTGATGATGATAATAATAATAATAATAATAATAATAATAATAATAATAATAATAATAATGGTAGCACTGACAACATAGATACTAACAAAATATCAGCAAAAGTAGGAAACAGAAATGAGAATAAAACAACTTTATGGATATTTCAAGCAATAAATTAGCGAAATCTCACATAAGAAAACCTGGACATGGCTATGATAGAGAAACTTTAAAAGAGAAACTGAATCTCTTCTAATAGCAGGTCTAAACAATGCTATAACAACCAACTATGATAAAGCGAAAATATATAATAAGCAACAGGATAACAAGTGTAGGTTATGCAGTGACAAAGACGAAACAATTAATCTCATTATAAGCGAACACATCTAACTAGCGCAAAAAGAATACAAGAGTAGACACAACTGGGTTGGGAAGGCAATATACTGGGAAATGTGCAAGAAACTGATATTTAAAGCTTCTTCCAAATGGTATATGCACAAACCAGATTCTATCCTAGAGAATGAGACGCATAAAATTCTCTTAGATTTTGAGATACAAGCAGATCACATGATCTCTTCAAGGGGACCAGACTTTGTGATAGTTAACAAAATAGAAAGGTTCTGCCAATTAGTGGACTTAGAGGACTGAGTCAGCTGATGAACCGTAATACCAATTTTAATCGGCACATTTGGAACAGTCTACAAAGAATTGGAAAGGATTCTGGAAGAGTTGAACAGTGGAGGACAAATCAAGACCATTCAGATTGCAGCATTTTTAAGATCTCCAAAAATATAAAGAAGAGTCCTGGATACCTGAAGCGACTCAAGCTCTAGTGAAATATTTCCAGCATTAGCTTGTGTTGAGAACTCACCGGAGTTTAGAGATGAAACCATCAATCACATAATAAACGAATGCAGCAAATTTGTGCAGAAGGAATATAAGACTAGGCACGACTGGATCGGCAACGTGATCCACTGGGGAATATGCAAGAAATTTAAATTTGACCATACGAACAAATGGTATATGCACAACCCAGCACCTGTCATAGAAAATAACACACATAAACACCTATGGGACTTTGACATACACATGGATCACCTAATCTCGGCCAGAAGACCAGACCTTATAATAATTAACAAAAAAAAGAAAACTTGAAAAATTGTCGAATTTGCTGTCCCGGCTGACTACAGAATAAAACTGAAACAATGTGAAAAGAAGGATAAGTACCTCGACCTTGCTAGGGAATTGAAAAAACTATGGAACATGCTGGTGACAATTATACCAATTGTAATTGGTGTGTTTGGAACAGTAACTAAAGGATTACTAAAGGGACTGTAGGACTTGGAAGTTGGCAGACGAGAGGTAACCATCCAAAAAAACTACATTATTCAGAACGGCCAGAATACTAAGAAAAGTCCTGGAAACTTGAGGAGACTTGCTGTCACTCAAACTCCAGTGAAAAACCATCAGCTAATGCTGATGTGAAAAGCTCTAATGAGTAAATAATAATAATAATAATAATAATAATAATAATAATGATAATAATAGTATATGCACAACCCAGCACCTGTCCTAGAAAATGCCACGCATAAACTCCTATGGGACTTTGATATACAAATGGATCACCTAATACCAGCCAGGAGACCTGACTTAATATTAATCAACAACAAAAAAGAGAACTTGCAAAATAGTCGACTTTGCTGTCCCGGCAGACCACAGAATAAAACTGAAAGAATGTGAAAAGAAGGATAAGTACCGCGACCTTGCTAGGGAACTGAAAAAACTGTGGAACATGCAGGTGACTATTATACCAATTGTAATTGGTGCATTTGGAACAGTAACTAAGGGATTACTAAAGGGACTGTAGGACTTAGAGTTTGGCGGACGAGTGGAGACCATCCAAACGACAGCATTGTTGAGAACTGCCAGAATACTGAGAAGAGTCCTGGAGACTTGAAAAGACTTGCTGTCACTCAGACTTCAGTGAAAAACCATCGGCTATCGCTGATGTGAATAGCTCTAATGAGTGAATTATAATATTGATAATGATAAGGGTGGAACCCAAAAAGATAGACTAAAGAACAAAGAAGTTGATGAGGCATTTCAATTGAGTGATGACATAACTAGACTCTGTCAAGAAAAAATGAGGTATTGGCATTCCCAGTATTTAGGATTGCATAGAAGCAACAATTCAGGGAAATGTTTGAATAAAAAAGTATGGAAAGAAAAATTGATATTACCATTAATAGTAAGATCAAGATAAACAATCTTAAAATAAAAGCGAAAACAACAACATATATAAAGCAAAGATATAAAGAAAAACACCCATAAAAATACTCCAAGCTACTAACTAAACAAATTACTCATGAGATGAACTGGACACGGCTCGGAAGGGTAAAACCTCAAAAGAAAAAAAAATGAATCTCTATTGATAGCTGCATAAAATAATGATTTAAGGGCTTGTTATATCAAAGCACAAATTGATTGTTTGCATCAGAAAAAAAAACAAGTGTGAGTTATGAGATGACAGAGATGAAAATATTAATCACGTAATAAGTAGATGCAGAAAACTAGACCAAAAGGGATACAAGGTTAGACATGATTGGGTAGGAACGATAATCCTCTTGGAGAGAGATTAAAATATGTCTATGCAGACAAATGATATAAGCACAAACCTGAATCCGCCCTAAGAAATAAGACAAATGAAATCTTAAGTATTTTTGGGACACAAGTGGATCCCTCAATCTTGCCCAGAGGACCTGACTATGTTTTAAAAAAAAAGTAAGAAAACTTTGATATCCACCATATTTTTCCGTTTACACGGGTCGTAGGGTCAAAATGAAAGAAAGGAAAAATACAAACTCTTGGATCTTGCTAGATAGCTGAATACGATGTGGGGCATAAGGATGACGGTGTTATCACATGTAATAGTTGCAGTTGGAATGGACCAACAGAACAGGAAAAAGTGACAGGGAGAATTAGAAATTTGTGGAATCCTGAGCATCTAGAACACATCACTGTTAGGATCAGCTAAAATGCTTAGAAGACTCCAGAATATCTTAAACTTTACTGAAAATAAACAGTTAAATGCGGTGTAAAAATCACCAGGCGGAAAATACTACTACTACTACTACTACTACTACTACTAATAATAATAATAATAATAATAATAATAATGATTATGATGATAATAATAATAATAATAATAATAATAATAATAATAGTTGCAGTTGTAATAATGACGGTGATACCAATTCTTTTATTTGGTTTGGTTTAGTTTGTTTTGGTTTTTTAGAGCATCAACCATTCTAGGCTAATTAATGTCAAGTTCATTTTTATACGTACAACCATTTCTTTTTCAAACAATTCATTTTAACATAAGTGCGCTTTTTAAATGTCAAAAGCAGTTCAATTTAAAACAATTCAGTTTTGTATAAGTATACATTTTTTGTTTACGCATAGTTAAATGGAAAATCAGTTCTATCTCAGACAATTCTGTTTAGCATAATTACGCAATTTAAACACACAGTTTAGTGTAAAAATGGTTTATTTCAAACTATTCAGTTTAGCGTAATTACATAGTTTAGATATATTTGACCCAAAGATAGGACCCTATCATGTGCTAACACTCGAAGTCAAAGTGGACCTGGAAGTGATGGCAATGAAGTGGGTACTCTGCGTTTCCCAAAACTCAAGCATTACTGGAGCCTCACTGTTAGATAGTTTAGTGTCATATCAGGGCACTCGTTGAGGAAATCTTACCCCACTGCAGAGGAGCAATCGGTATATTCTGCAACCACAGGCGACTGGGCCATGTGATACTAATTGTAAATGGTGAAATCCCTAAGGAATTAATAAAGGGACTAGAAAACATAGAAATTAGAGGGCAAGTTGAGACCATCCAAACTACTTCAATATTAAGATCGGCAGGAATACTCAGAAAAAGACCCTGGAAACTTGAAGAGAATTGTAGGCATTCAAACACCGACTGCTTCTGTGCAGGCGGGCAAAACCTCCCAACAATTGTCCTTGATATGGCACTAAACAATCTGATAGTTTGGCTCCTATCTATGTATCAAATAGAACAAAAGTGAGTACTGAAGTTAAATTGAATTGTTTGCCCATTCAGCTGGGGCTGTAGAATAAACTGACTGCTTCTCTGCAGAGGGGTAAGACTCCCCCTCCCAACGAGTGTCCTGGATATGACACTAAACAATCTGATGGTGAGGTTCCAGCAATGCTGGAGCTTTGGGGAATGCGGAGTACCCCTTTATTGCCATTGCTCCCAGGTCCACTCTGGCCCGGAGTGGTAGCACCTGATAGGGCCCTATCTATGGGTTAAATAGAACTAACAGCATACCGATGCTAAAATGAATTGAGTAAACTGAATGGCTTGAAATAGAAACGTTTTTGACAATTGAACCGTACTTACACTTAAACTGCGTGCTTATGCTTAACTGAATTATTTCAAATAGAACTGCTTTTTGACATTAAAACTGTATTTACACTTAACTGAATTGTTACATGTAACTGCTTGAATAATTTGAAATGGAAATGTTTTTGACAATTAAATTGTGTACTTATGCTAAACTGAACTGTTTTCAATAGAACAGCTTATTTACATAAAAATGTATTTGGCGTTAAATAACCTACAATGGTTGATATGCCATAAAACCAAACAAACCAAACAAACTAAATTGAATTGTTTGAAATTAGGACTGTTATGGTATTTAAGCTGCATACTTATGCTAAACCGAATTCTTGAAATAAAACTGATTTTTGAAATTGAAACAGTGTAATTATACTAAATTGAATTGTATGAAATGTAATTGTTTTGACTTTTGACCGTGTGTAAACAAAAAGCTATTCTCACTCTCGACAGAATTATTTGTATTAGAACTGTTTATACCTGAATACACAACAATGGTTGATGTGCCATAAAATCAAACCAAATTAAACCAATCAAACTCCAGTGAGAAACCCTCAGTTAATGCAGGGGTGACAAACTTTCAAAAGAGTAAAATAATAATAATGACACACACATACATCCCATATATATATATATATATATATATATATATATATTAGATTTATATATTTAATGGCATGGAAGGTTGTCGGCGACCCATGGGTTTCATGATGTTTTTTACAAAAGAACAATCATCAGGTCGATAACAAATGAAATGAATCAAAATTCTAATAAATATGATATACATTTATTTATTTATTTATTTATTATTATTATTGTTGTTGTTATTATTATTATTATTACTATTATTATTATTATTATTATTATTATAGCTCTATCTTAGATATTGAGCACTCTCCATATTATATTGCACTTGGTTCGCCACAAACCCACAAAGTGATTTAATGACAACCAAGTCTGCAATAATATACACACATATATATATATATATACTTAATCTTTGCAACGTCAACACCGAATGGTTCTTTGATTCGTTTCACGTGAATAAAAAAAGCGTCGAAATAAGGTAGCATAAGCGAACAAATATAATGTTCATTTGTCTTTTATTCGCAGCAAATCTCAAGCAATGACCCCGTTGTAAGTCACGACAAATCTTTACCATAGTGTAATCAAAATAAAAACGAAAGATAAAAAAGAGAGAAAAAACACAGACGTCTGCAACAAAATAATCGTCAAGTAACACAAAGAATGGGCTAAAGGCTGAGATAATATAAAAAAAAGAAAAGAAAAGCGAAGGAAAAGAAAAGGAAAGCAACAAAAAAATGCGCTGGGAAATAATGGTGAAAGTTCAACTGGTAAACAGTTGTTAGTTGAAGTTTTGGAGTTAAGTACTTTCATTATTTGACGGATAATGTAGACAGGTATCTTCAAACCCAGAGGCACGTGTGGCATAAAGGTTAACTTCATGGGAAATGAAGTCAACGAACTTAGTTCAAATCCTCAACAAGATTGTTTACGTTTCACTTCACGCTGATCCGCTGAGAAAAAAAATGATCAGTTTGCGAGAGCTTCTATATATCGTTAGGTACAGTAGGCCGAAAACCGTGGATTTAGGCCATCCTTTGAGCCACGGAAGCAAATACTGAGAATAGCACTAGGAAAGTATCCAGACAGCTCGGCACCTCTCAGTCCACAGACGTCATTTACGTTCATGAAACTCAGCGAAAACATCTGTGCTTTCACGTTAGAAAAATATTTCAAAACTTTTCACTCATCGTAGTATTATAGTCACCTTTATATATTAGATCATCAATTTGCACTTATATTTATGCGAATTGCAGTTTGTGATATTTTGGTCTTTGGAGGTTGGCTAGTTTGTTGGTTTATTGATTGGTTCATTTACAACATGTCAACCCTCGTTGGTTTATTTATATAACAAAGTATTGTGTTTCAATAACTTGTTTGTTTACAGAGGATTATAAAAAGTAATGAAATATATAATTTCTTGTAAAAGAGATTGACTTCAAAGTAAAATAACCCAACAATGTTTGATATGTAACATTAACCAAGAAAGCAAATATTCTCCTAATCATGCATGTATTTTTTAAAATCCTATGCTCAGTTGATATACTAGTTCAAAAATATAATAACGGGATTTGAGTTCGAACTCTCTTCCTCCGATATCTCAAAACATTGCATTAACCTTCGTGCCCCCACCTAATAGACATATCGTCTTTGTGTCATTGATTGTAGATATATCATATACCTCAAGAATGAATAGAAACCAAAGGCAATATACCCTATGAGAATACTCAAAGCAAAATAGCCCCGAGTGAACTTGTCATATAAAAGCTGGTGTCGAGAGGCAAAACGGAGTGGTCTCCCTTGACACCAGTGTTTAAAGAACCCTCCAACGTCATGAGTTCCCTTTGGTCTCGTGAGAAGATAAACCGAGTAATCCGCCTCTTTCACGAATAAGGCTTTGAGTTGGCGAGATTAAATGGTTCGTTCCTCCCGACAATCACATGGGGCCTCCCTCGTTTATATCCCAGACCTGAGAAGATTAAGAGTTTTCCACTTTTTCTTTTTTTTGCTGTATGGATTTTCTGTTTGTTTCTTGAACACATGCATTTTGTATAGCATAGGAGGAAACTGTGTCCCTTACTCGTATTGTATATAATGAAATGTGTTTATTAAATGGGTTGTTCTTTTTCCTACCGAATCTTCTGCGTTAGGTTACTCTCTTTAAGATAACCAAATGCATTATAAAAACGGGATGTTGTCCACGAAATAACACTTGTCCAGTCGGTTGGAGCAGGAGAATGCTCCGACTGCATCTCTGCAGAGGGGTATGAGCCCCCAACGAGTGTCCTGATATGACACTAAACAAACTGATGGTGATGTTCCAATTATTCTGGAGCTTTGGTGTGTGCAGACACCACTGCGTAATTACGCTAAACTGAATTGTTTTCAATATAACTGTTTATTTGTATAAGGGTAAATTTGGCATTAAATAACCTAAAAGGGTTGTTTTTATGGCATATCAACCTTTGTAGGTTATTTATCGCTAAAGTCATTTTTATGAAAATGGTTCTATTTCTAACAAATTCGGTTTAGCTTAAGTACGCAGTTTAAATGTAAGTACAGTTTAATTTTGAAAAATATTTCAAGCTATTCAGTTTAGTCGAGGAGTTCTAATTCAGAAATTTCTGTTTAGTATAAGTACAGATTTTTTTACACATAGTTAAATGTCAAAACAGTTCTATATTAAACAAATCAGTTTAGTGCAAGTACAGTTTCAATGTAAAAAAAAACAGTTCCTTTTCAAATAATTCAATTTAGCATAAGCACGCAGTGTAAATGTAAGTACGGTTTAATTTTCAAAACCATTTCTACGTATTTCAAGCTATTCATTTTAGTCAAACAGTTTGAATTCAAACAATGCAGTTTAGCATAAGTATGCAGTTAGTTCTATTTGATCCATAGATAGGACCATTATCTGGAGCTACCGCACCGGGCCAGAGTGGACCTGGGAATGTTGGCAATGAAAGGGTACTCTTCATTCCCCAAAATTCCAGTATTACTGGATCCTCACCATCAGATTATTTACTGTCATAGACAGGACACTCATTGGCGGGGTCTTACCCCTCTGCAAAGGAGCAGTCGGTGTATTCTATAGCCCCACCCGACAGGGCAACCTAAAAGGGTTGATATGCAATGAAACCCAAACAAACAGACAAATAAAATAAGACCACATTCAAATCTTATTCATTTAATGACTCCGAGACTAATGCAATTGATCATCCATTGTAAAACATGATAGGCAAACATGTTTTTGCACAAACTACACCTGGCAAGTCTTCATGTGAAAGCATCGTTCACATCAAAACACCCAAGGTGACAAAGCCGCAAGGCATCTCACCATAATAACGAAATCAAAACAACTCGTCATGCGAAAGCACCAAAAGAAACAATACACCCGAGGCAACACCCCACCAAAAGCAACTCACCATATGAATGCTCCCTAGTTAACGTGCACCCAATGAAATAGGTCATAAAACGGATCCAAGGCAATAAACAACCTCTTGGTAACTCGCCTTATGAAAACACCCGAGTCAACTAGGTACCGATTGTAACACGCACCCATGGGAGCAAGCCATTTGAAAGCACTCACCCCCAAAAGTGTCTGAATCATCTCATCATGATCAAATTCTCAGAGCTAACACATTAAAATTGCCCCATTGCAACTGACTAGACATCATTATATGATTTAAATTGATTATTCATCTTCAATGATAATTTGTTTTGCTAAGTTGTCTAAATTTCTAAGACGAAGCTTGATGATTTTTATCATTAAGGGTTTTCGGACTATGGTCTTCATCTTTATTGTTATTTCTACAACGTTTCGTCCGATATTTTTCTCCAGCATTCGTCAGGTGTTTGTCGAACTCGGGAACCTACATGGAACTTCGAAATACGTCTTTTATTGAATCCACGGGGATCACCCGTTCTGGTTCCGTTAGCCATAATCGGGTACAAGTGTTAAGTATTCCTGTAGTTACTCGCCAGCATTTAGGATTGAATCTGCAACTTTTGTCTCTTGATTTGTCGTTTGTGACGGGTGTTTAAACTTTGGTCAATTTGTTTTGCTTATTGTTGTATGGTTCCAAGAAAAAAATCATAGTAATCTTCAGTTAACAATTATATCTTTAAATAACTATTTTTAATGCTGGAAACCACAGAAATACCTCCCACATTTAAACTGTGTCTTGGGTGGTGCAATGAAGTTAGGGACGTGGCAATGGTAGCTCTATCTAGGTAATGCCTTAATATTTTTAGTCAGAACTGGTAGTTTTGGCTTGGACTACTGCTCAACATGTTTTTTCCGATGAAATGATTTTTAGACTTATTAATCTGTAATTGATACACGGAGCACTTTTCGGTCTCATTTCCTGTTACATTGGAATGATGCTACTTTGCTATTCAAAATAATTCAGTATTATCTTGAAAAAATTAAATGGAAACACATTTTCAATAGGGAGCTCCCATTGCTACTTGTAAAGTTAATTTACCCCACATAAATTACTGTTAAAATATGGGAGGTAATTATAACGGTCAGACTATATATATATATATATATATATATATAGCTATATAACAAGCAGATGTGACACAAGATTAAATTTTGAGGGGAGATTAAAGGTTTGAATTTAGAATATTTTTTTCTGAATTGTTCTTATAGGAGAATTAAGGAGCCCAGACCACCGTACTATTAAGCCTTGCTAGAAGGATGATAATTAGATTAACACCTTACCCAAGTGTTAGCACAATGGGAAATGCCAACAGTCTCGAACAGGATTTGAACTCGAGCAACCGAGTGCATTATACGACGATAACCATTTCATTATATATATATATATATATATATATATATATATATATATATATATATATATACGTTTTCATTGATAATCTAATGGATTATCATGGAATTTTTAATCAAGACGCTGCAATAGCCAAATACTAAATTTTAATGATAGAGTATTTCTGCTTTTTTTCTTTTAGTGTATTCTATAATCAGATGTGACACACCATTAAGTTTTTGAGATAAGATGGCTGCTTCAACAAAAGGTCATGTCTGTATAATGAACTGCTAATCCATTGTAAGAAACACATTTAACTTTTTTTGTTATATTTTGTTGTTCCTGAATATTCGGGTTATCAGAATTTTTAAACATCATAACAATGATGATTGTATTTAGTTACCCAACCCCTCCGTCATAAGCAATTTAAAAGTAAAGTAAAGTTGGCGATCTTAGTCGAGGGTGATCCGAAGGCTCCCATTTCAATAGCTACTACACCGAGTTGTTGAGGAGGGCGTTTCCCCATTACCTGGATTGCTGTATTTTACCCTTTCTCCCTACCTTATAATGCTGAGTGTTAATCAAGGCGACATCAAGTACCATTTTTGGAGTCTTTGGTATGACTCGACCTGTGAGTGAACCTCGGTCTCCTCGACCATTGGCACACTACGGAAGAAAACTGGTTTACTTTCTCCTTACCTGGTTGCCACACCAGAGAACACATACAGCCCAACTACTAACCCAAACCCTGGAGGAGAATAATTAGATTCTTTTCTTTCCCAAGAATTTTAGAGTTTTCTGAAATACAAGCTGCTTCGTTCATGATTTGAACTCAGAATACTGGTTTCAATTCCCAGCTTGATTACCATTACGCCCTTTTAATGATGACTTAAGTCATAAAAATTATCTCTTTCGTTAACGTAATTGAACGGCCCATTGACAATTGAAATTGAAAATTAATAAGGAAGAAAAAGCAGACAGTTTACCAACGGCCAATTGAGCCGAGCATGAATCAGGACATAGCACTCATTGTAGATCAGCCAGGCGCGAGTGAATGACAAAGGTAATTAAAATTGACTTGAAAAAAACATGGGTTCCAAATCTTCTGTGCTGGTGTGGAACCACTGGATATGTTCTTCCCCTCAACACGACAGGCGGAAGTAAGGGAAAATTCAAGTCGCTGTCGAGGAGAAAGTCGGACCTAAGTTTTGGCCAAAGAGGATCCACGCACTTTTAAATAGAAAATTGTAACCAGTCTTTCTCTTCCTTATCGGAAAACTCACGGTAGCAAGGCAACCATAAACCCCGAAGAAAAATTCTAAAGTGTTCGGGTTGTTTTTCTTTACCAACCTTCACGACCTCTGACATTTTTCCGAGCGACTAAGTTACACATTTGTACCTGCTAGCAACTTATACTTATGCTACATTTTATGTATTTGACTAGAGTCAGTCATGATATAAGTTTTTCCTCGTTTCCTGATGAATTTTAAATCACAGTTTTAGAAATTTAAGATAAACATGGTTTCTAATTGACCAGTGTTTTCATATTTTTGTGATATTTCAATATATGTTCTATTATATATATTTACCAACCCCTCCGCTCGGGCAGGATATGACACAAGGTCAATTTTTAAGCGGAGTTTATCAGATTTTTGAATACAGAGTTTTCCTTCTTCAAGACTAGTTGCATCACCAAGGCTGAAGAATCAAATCAATCAAAACTTGTCTATCATATCACTGGTTATTTTTCAGTATTCTTCATCAAAAAAAATCATCAGTTAACTTTTGATTTCAAATACTTCTGAATTCTACACTTTAGAAAATCAATAGGCATCATATTCATTATGTAAAAGACACATGTTTTTTCTTTGACATTCTGATCCATAAATCTTCAACTGGTTGTTTGATATAAAATCTAAAATTTATATGAACAAATCTAAAATCGAAACAATAGAAAGTGTATTATTTAGATATGGATCTGAATGTCTGCTTGTGTCCGGAATTCGATAATACTTACCTAATAACATCATCCTACTCTTCGTCAATTTATTCTTTCCTACATCTCAACCCTGTCATCTGGATATATAAAATACGCTGACAGCATCTCTTCAGAGTAACCATATTCCACCTTCGAACGGTTGTCCTGGATATGACACTAAATTGCATATGAAGGTAAGGCTCTAATCCTGGAACTTTGGCTAATGTGGAAAACCCAACCATTGCCATTACAACCAGGTCCACCTTCACCCGGGGTATCAAGGACCTGTAAGTGTCCCATCAATGAGTGAAATAGAACTAGTCCTGAGTATAATTGCTTCTGATGGTGGGGCTTCAGACCTGGAGCCTTGGGAATTCTGGACTACCGCATTTATTGCAATTCCTCCAAGGACCAGTCAGATACGGAGTAGCAGTACATGTTAAGATTTCATCAAAGGGTGAAATAAAACTACTTAATCTTTCGATATACTTGAGGCAATTTAATTATGTGCAAACAAATGATTCATATTAAATTGAAAAAAAAGTATTAGATAGCAAAGTTTAAAACCATTTAACTGTGTACAAATAATTAATAGAAATATTCGAAACCATTTAACTGAGTGTAAACAAATCAGCAACAGGCTCATCTAAAATATTACCTACATACTATTCATTATATATATATATATATATATATATATATATATATATATATATATATATATATACAACTTGTCATCAGATAACCTACAATGGTTAAAATGCCTAAAAACCTAACCAACCAAATAAATAAACAAAATTTCATGCGTCCTTCAGTTATGCATATATAATAGTTATATATCTAATTGCCAAACTGTGGAACACAATGATCATCAAAGCTTACAGATACGATGTTTTTTTTTCTTTATTATCTCTTTCATCATCTGTTTCTATTGACCATCGCACCGGTTAAGTACTCTAGATTACACACAGTGTCCTCACAGAGTCGATATATGTTAGTGTTTGCTGTTCGGTCTGCCCTGGTATGTCCATGCTCAGGAGTCTGCAAAAGAACGTCGGTTTTGAGTTCATCCTCACTTACCTGAAGTTTCCATAATGTATTGCTCGTCGTACTTGCATGGTTTATGAGATGAGAGGTTTTTGGCATTCTTTTGCTGTTTTTAGGGAACTCTCTACAGGGATTTGTTTTAAAGAATATCCAGCAACCTTGCAAAGCCTTTTCTCCAGGTGTTTCTCTAATGGTGCAACCATAAAATCGTACTGACATTGCCACTCGCTGGAAGATTTCCCATTTTGTTTTATCATAAAGATCAGTTTTCCAGATGGTTGTTAATCTGTCAATAGATGTTCATACTTTAATTCTGTTCTGTTATCGAATTTTAGCAAGCAAATCTACTGATTTCCAAAGAAACAACTTAAAAGGACACAGTGGAAACAAAGTATTTTTGTATTACCAAATTTTCTATAGTCCTGTGAAAAATACGCACACACACACACACACACACACACACACACACACACACACATATATATATATATATATATATATATATATATATATGAAAAAGAAAGCGAGATGTTAATTTTGTCCGAGTTGATATTGATATTCTCTTCTCCACGTTTCTATTATACGGTTCATTTCTCATTTTATTGTATTTTTTTCCAAAGATTCTTGAAACCCTCCCTGCTGTGTTGCCTTAATCTCGAGAGCCCCAAACAGAAACCTCCCCACTGACTCCAAACCCCTGTACAATATCATCAATTCCCAACTTCTCCATTGTCAAACAATATGAAGCCAATACGATGATCCTAAAAGGTGTCAATCGATAGCATTTCTATTTGCCCGGTCTATTGATGATCGATCCGGCCAAATTGAACAATGTCGAATCCCGCCGAATTCCTGTTGGCTAAAGTCAACAACGCCAACAAAAGACCCGCGGGGAACTTAAAGCTTTTGTCAATGGAATATAATTGCCTGCAAGTTGAGCCTTTCTTCAAACGCCAATGTCTGCGGATCATGAAGATTTTCCATTCTTTTTCTTTCGTCTCAAGAGTTCTTCTCATTTCATTACGGGATATCGATCAGATTGATTCTGGCCAGAACGATTGGGCCCACCCGGACGAAGCACATACTTCCTCTCGATCTAATTTACCTACAATAAAACAGCACACATATATGTATCTATTACTCTGTGCAAAAGTTCCCATCGCTTATTTCTTGAAAAGTAAGGAGTAAATACAGAGTTAATTATTTGGTTTTAGATGGAAACTTTTGAGCATAAAAATATATATACTTATAAACTTGGTGAGTTCGATCAGTTCTAGTTAGAATATATTCTTCTAAGTAGTTTTCAGATGGAAATTTAGAATGCCTCGTAAAACAGAAGTCGAGCTACTGTAGTTCAGGATGAATAATCAATAGTAGATATTATATTTACATGAACAATTTATTTAGTATAAATTCATGTACCTTGGGCATACGGCTCAAGAATGTACTAATTCTTATAGAACAAAAACATTTCATTCATTATTCATTGATATCTAGATAAAGACAGCTTCAGTTGAGATACATTTTGAACACGAATCACATACCTCTGTTGTATTTAGAATAATAAATTCTCATAGAAATGTCCCAACCAGTATGGGATAATAAGTTCCCCTTATTGTTTATTTCAATCTTGGTAAATACCCCATCATTCTCGATTCTTTCTGAACTGACTTTGCGTAATCCTACCTGTGTCCCATGTGGTTATTACCTTTACAACAAGAAATACGCAAACTCGGAAATAATCAAAATAGTTTAAATGACTGTTATTTTCTGTCTTGTTAAATACCGATCCAGCCTAATTTTTTGAATACATCTCAAATTTTGAAGAAAATTAACGTTTCATTTGGAATTCGATTTTTTTTTTGCTAAATACAGCGTCAGTCTTAATGCTTACTGAACACATCTAATTTGTTTTCTTTGTATGTCTGTTTTATGTGTTTTTTTTTTCTGTGGTGTGACTTTTGTTCTATCAGATATTATAACGTAATAGAAATATTGATATACACAAAGAATAAGTCTGATTATCTTATGCAAAGTAAAGTTGGCGACCGTTGTCGAGAGTGAACCAATGGCTCCATTTTCGATAGCTGCTACACCAAGGTATGGCGGGCACTACTCCTTTCCCTGGATTGCTTCACTTTACCCTTGATCATTTCCTTTAAACAAAGTCTTTACTTATACTAAACTGAATTAGAACTGCTTGACTAAACGGAATAGCTAGAAATAGAAATGTTTTTGAGAATTAAACTTTATTTACATTAAAAATGCGTACTTACGCTAAATTATATTGTTTGAAATATAACTATTTTCACAAGAACGGATTTGGCTTTAAATAACCTACAAAGGTTGATATTGAATAAAACCCAACCAACCAACCAACCAACCAACCAACCAAACAAACAAACAAACCAAAATTAAACGTGACTATAATTTTAAACAAGTAAGCATTTCCTATTTAGTTCTCATGTCAATTTTTTTAAGTGCGAATGCATGGCAATGTTAAAATCAGTTTAAACATTATCCTAAATAAAACTGTATAATCCATAGATAGCAATTTAATAGGTACTAGCACCCCAGATCATTGTGAACCTGGGAATAACAGCAATAAAGAGGTACATATTCGGAGTCTAACCCCCCACCAATGAGTGTCCTGGGATGGAACTAATTAATCTGAAAGCTGGAGTTTAGGAAATGCTGATTACTCCTTTATTGCCTTCGCTTCCTGTTCCACCCTGGCAAGGAGTGGTAGCATTTGATAAGGTCAGATATCTATGGTCCAGATAGAACTAAAATTCGTACTTATGCTCAACTGAATTACTTGAAACAGAACTGTTTCTGACATTGAAACTGTATTTACGCTAAACTGATTTGTTTTAAATATAATTTTTCTACATTTACCTTAGTGTAAACAAAATGTATACTTATACTTGGCTGAATTAATTGAATTTGAACTGTTTGCCTAAACGGAATAGGTTGAAATAGAAATAGTTTTGACAATTAAACTGTGTATTCATGCTAAACTGAATTTAAAAAATAGAACAGGTCCTGGCAGTAACACCCCACAAGGCGCCAACTGTACGGCCACCTACCACCTATCACGAAAACAATACAAGCTAGACGAACCAGACATGCCGGACACTGCTGGAGAAGCAAGGACGAGATCGTAAGTGATGTGCTCCTGTGGACCCCCGCATATGGCCAATCAAAAGCAGGACGACCAGCTCGAACATTCATACAGCAGCTATGTGATGATACGGGATGTAACCCTGAAGACCTGCCGGAGGCGATGAATGATAGGGAGACGTGGAGAGACAGGGTCAGGGATATCCGTTCTAGCCGCACGTCATGATGATGATGATGAGATTTAGCATTGAATAACCTAAAACGGTCGATATGCCAGAAAATCAACCAACCAACCAACCAACCCTCTAAACATTTGACAAATATGCACTCTTCAAGATTTTTTTGAAATTTTTTTTACTGGGCGGAATTTTTTCAAAAACTTATATGCGTCCTTTAACAATTATTATCTACTGACTTTTAGAAAGCAGCGTTGCATCAACCAAAAAGGACATCGACACGAGGTTAACGAAGGCATGGACAGCTATCAATAGGCTATCGATTATATGGAAATCAGACCTAACCGATAAAATGAAACGCAGTTTTTTTCCGGGCAGCGGTCACATCGATACTGCTATATGGATGCACTACATGGACTCTAACAAAACGCTAGAAGCTAGACGGCAATTACACAAGAATACTGCGAGTAATCTTGAACAAGTCCTAGCGGCAACACCCCACAAGACACCAACTGTACGGCCACTTGCCTCCTATCACGAAAACTATTTAAGTTAGACGAACCAGACATTCAGGACACTGCTGGAGAAGCAGGGACGAACTCATAAGTGATGTACTCTTATGGACCCCCACACATGACCGTGCAAAAGCAGGACTATCAGCACGAACATACATTCAGCAACTATGTGAGGATAAGGGATGTTGTCCTGAAGACCTGCCTAGGGCGATGAACGATAGGGAGGAGTGGCGAGAAAGAGTCAGGGATATCCGTGCTATCAGCACGACATGATGATGATGATGGTGATGACTTTAGAGCGCAATGATTTTAACATATATGTATTTTTAACCGTTTTTGTTGACTGACTATATAGATGAATGTTTTTAATATAAATGAATTCTTTAATTTTTTCATTTTTATTTTACTGATCATTGAGCGGAATATATTTTGAATGTATATATTTTGAATGCTTTTTATTTATTGATTATCAGACGGAATAATTTAACATATATGTATTCTTTAACAAACCAGCTCATTGTCTAGTTCGTCAATGGTCCACGAGACGTGGGTCAATCCCAGGTCGCGTCATACCAAAGATTTTAAAATGGTACTTGACACCTCTTGCTTAATACTCAGCAATATAAAGTACTTCTCAAGGGTAAAGGGAGCAATCCAGGGAAAGGAGTAGAGCTCTCCCCTACAACTTGGTGTAGTAGCTATGGAAAAGAGAGCCTTCTGATCACTTTCGACTACAATCACCAACTTTACAAACTTATTCTTTAACATCTCTTGTTAACTGACTATAAGGTGCCATGTTTATAACATATATTTATTATTTAACATTTTAATTTATAATCTTATTTACCACCCCCTCCGCTCGGGCAGGATATGACACAATGTCAATTTTTAAGTGGAGTTTAACAGGTTGGAATTCAGAGTTTTCCTTCTCCTAGACTAGTTGCCTCACCAAGACTGAAGAACCTAGTCTGTCCTACTATTTACCCATAGCTGGTGGGAGAATAACTGGATTCATACCTTTCCTAAGGGTATTAGTGCTATGTGAAATGCAATCAGTCTCGTCCAGGATTTGAACTCGTGTCGCCGTGTCCATTTCCAACGATGATAACCATTACACTACGGGCACCTCCACAAAATTTATAATTAATTGAGTAGAAAGTATTAGATTTAAATTGCTGTATAGCAGGGAAAGACGACAACACTGATATATAAAGATATAATATGCTTCATTTTTTTTTTCTTTTTATTACCTAAAATTTATGGATCTGAAGAGTATGGAGAATCGAAGACAACTGAACTTCATATACAGGAGCTAACTCCTTTTTCTTCCTTCTTGGATCAAAATCTTCCTAGTTATATAACATCTTACACGCCCACGAAATATCTCATGGTCACCCATTCTCCACCCTGACGTTTATTCATTGAACGTAGATATGATTCCTTCCATCATGCAACCAATGAAAAATTTCGTGGAAACACCTCTTCCAGCCTGCTACTTTCAAAATACAAGTAGTCATGCTTTTTTCTAGCATCCCGCCCACTCAATTTACGCAGCATTTAATCCAAGAACACTTGCGTCTTGTTTACTTTAGGGACCAGGTCTACTTCCTGTTATTTTCGTTTACTTACGGTCCGATTCCGCCGCTGCATTATGCACTCTTTAATAATTTTCAATGGTAAATATGTGGATTTCAGATAGTTTTTTTTTAAATGGTGGAAGATGGATCAGTGGCCTAACGAGTAGGGTGTTCGCCAATGGTCCGGTAGACCGAGTTTCAATCCCAGGTCGAGTCATACCAAAGACTCAGAAAATGGTACTTGATGCCGCCTTGCTTAACACTCAGTAACGGTCAAGGGTAAAGTGGAGCAATCGAGGGAATGATGTAGCGCCCTCCTCTACACCTCGGTGTATTAGCTATTGAAAAGAGAGCCTTCGGGTCACCCTCGACTTATGTCACAAACTTTACTTTTTTTTACATATATTTCATGAACCAAGTATTGCACCAATAAATAAGATTAAATCTCAACGTTTAATTTTACAAAACAATCATGTGGAGACGACCTAATTTTTTTTACATTTCTATGCAAGATGATTGACATAACAATTCATTTGGGTTTTCACACCAGCAGTATCTTAAAAGTTCTGGTCCAGTAGGATACGGCTGTAGAATGAACCGACTGCATTTCTGCTGAGAAGTAAGACCCCCTCCCCAACGAGTGTCCTGGTATATTTCAGCTGCACACTGGCCTGGCGTGGTAGCACCTGATAGGTTTCTATCTAATGATCAAATAGAACTAAATTGTTTAATTATGTTTAATTAAATTGTTTGAAATATTTTTCTTTTTACATTTAACTGTATTTAAACAAAAACCGTACTAATGCTAAACTGAATAATTTAAATGGAATTGTTTGTATGTATAAAACGGATTTGGCATTAAATAACTAACAATGATTGATATGCCATGATACCAAATCAAACCAAAGCAAACCAGATAGACTTCGTTCGATATCAAGTGACATCCTTTCTCCTCTATTCATCCATTTATTGCTTTTGTTTTTTTTTTTTTTCATTTTTTATGAGACAGTAATTTTGTTTCAGAAAGCAAATTTAAATGTTTATTTTAAGTTATATCAGTCTTTTGTTGGTATAACGTATGTTTCGAAGAATTGCATAACGCTAATTTTAGATTCGGAGAATCTGATTTGAAAAAGAACATACTTCTACATTGCTTATTTCGAACGTAACCAGCCATTTTGAATAAGTCGAAAGGCAGCTGTTTCACGTTCATGTACTACACAACTTTAGGACGGCATGATTGCATAAGCGTGACCAGAAACTATGGGACCAACGGATACCAGTACATTTCCTGATTTTCGATATATATCGATCCATTGATCAAATCATTCAGAGACAAAAAGTTGAGGGGGTCAATTTTTTTGTTATTCGGAATCCGCCAGTTATGTTCGACACTGTTTAGGCCTCGTGGGTCACAGTGCTAATATTGTTGGGTTTCTCCTATCCTGAGGTTATAAGACATCCTTGGAACATATTAATTTTATTATTCTTCACAGACGGATCTTACCGATTCCATACGATGAGAATGAAGTTCTACAAAGGGTCAGCAATATTTATGTAAGATCCTTTACTTTTTTTTTGTTTATATATCACTATTTAGAGATTGACGGAATATCAAGGAATTCGTTGAGAATTTGCTGCGTTTGTCTCGGCGTCTCTGGTGAAAGAAGAATGCCTCATTATGATTAAGAACTTGAAGGAGAATAGACGGAAAACAAATTAGAAAAAAAGGCAAAACAAGAAGAAAAGAAGAGGTAAATAATGATGAGATGAAATAGAAAATTCAAAAATGAAGAAAGAATAAAAAAGGAAAACATAGAAGGAAAAAAACAAAGAAACAAAAAAAAAAATGACAAATAAAAGAAGACGAAAAGTAAAATGAAAAAAAAAAGGAAAAAAAGAGGGACAAAATGAAGGAAAGAAAATGTGAATGAATAAAAAACGAAAAGAAAAGTAAAAAAGATGGAACAAATAAAAATAATAAAAAAATCCTAATAAAACAATGAAAGGAAGAAGTAAAAAAGAAACCTCAAGTAAAAAAAAAAAAAGAAATTGATGAAAAGATTAAAGAAAAATAAAGAAATCGAAAGAAACGAAAGGGAAGAAAAAGACAACAATAAAGTGAAGAAAAAATTGATAAAAAGGTGACATGATGGAAAGATGATGAAGGAGAATAACTTGAGCTAAAAGAGAAAAGATAAAAAATATGTAAAAGATAAAGAAGAAAATTTTTTTTAAAAAATACGAAGAAGAAGTATTAAAGATTAAGAAAACTAAACCTATGTATGTATTTACCAACCCATTCCCAGGAACAGGATGCGACACAAGGTCAATTTTTAAGTGGCGTTTCACACGTTTGAATTCAGCGTTTTCTTTCATCTTGACTGGGTGCCTAACTAACGCTAAAGAACCAAGTCTGTCCTGCTATTTACTCATAGCCGGAGAGAAAGAAATTGGATTCATCCATTTGCCAAGGGTATCAGAGCAATTTGAAATGCAGTCAACCTCCTCAAGGATGTGAACTCGTGTCGTTGTGTTCCTTTTCTAAGATGATAACCATTACACCACGGGACATTAAAAAGATAGTTCTATGTAAGTAAATAAATGGTGGAAAGAAATTCGCAGAAATGAATGAGGAAACGTAGAAAAGAAGAGGATGAAGAAAACAAAAAAGAATAAAGTGAACAAAAGTAAATTAAGAGAAGAAAAATAGATTAAGGAAAAGAAATGAAACAATGGAAGACAGATGAATAAAAACAAGGAAATAAAAAGAAATAAAAAGAATAAATGGAAAAATGGAAATGAACATGTGATAAAAAGAAAATGATGTGAAAGAAACGAAGAAAAATAAACGATATCAGGCAAAGCGGAAAATACAGAAGAAAGAGAAAAAAATAGAAAAAATAGAGAAAGTGAAAGTAAGCCAAGAAGAAGAAGAAGAAGATAGAGTTTAAATGAATTCAACTTGAACAGGAAATGTACGGTTGAGAATTTCGAACATTTTTTTAACCTTTCATAATTTGCAAAATGTATTTTATATTACCGTCGTCTTTCTCGCTTCTTCTTCTTCTTCTTCTT
>OY757933.1:48283512-48411012 GCA_963585895.1 Sepioteuthis lessoniana
TCGTCAATTTTGGTAATTTTCTTACATGTTTTCTTATAGAAACCCCAAGTTCAGATATCTCATGAAAAATGCAGTGACATGTGTATGTATGTTATATATGAAAACACACACACACACACACACACAACTACTCAAAATAAAACAACAAAACCTTTATAACATACTAAATATCAAAGACCAATAGGCGGGAAAATCAGACAAAATAGACACTCTGAAACAATGGAAAGGAAGTAGTGACCTCTATATAAAGGTATAGAAAATCTGAAAAACATTCTACAAAGAAATACGAGTGAGTTTGAGTTTCATTTAGTGCCTCATTCGCATGGTTCTGTGCCACATATACGAGGATCATGAAATAAGTTTCCAGACACATTCGTCCGTTTGGTGGGGAGTGCCAAAAAATACCGTTGTTTTAATAGGATGGATCTCGTAGATGGGGTACACTTCGACTAGCCGTGCTATCAGTGGCATGGATCTGGTCGGGTGTGACACATCTGTGGATATGACGAGGCTGCCCGACGTGGATGCTGAGGTGGCCTAAAATTCACGTCACGCGACCAAGACTGACATTCATTGAGCCTCCGGGGACCGTCCCATCTGAAGCGCTTGGGTTTACTGCCAGGCGCTTGAGACGCCATTTCTTAGAGGAATGCTGACGAGGCCCGAGACATTTTTGCATATATATATATATATATATATATATATATATATATCATTATCAAGTTGCGCAGCTAACTTGGATTTCCCAGATTCTTTCTTCATCCATGGTAGGTCTTCCAGAAAAAAATCCTGTGTCCGAACAGAACTGTAGGTGGTAAACATTAACATTGACACGTCCACATAACAGTGCCCTTAGGAGAACATCACTCATGAGTTTGCTCTTGCTTCTACTTTAGTGTCTCGTATTTTTTGCTCGTCTAACTTGGATGTTTTTAGAGATTGGAGGTAAGCGGCTGTACAGCTGTTGTTCTGTGTGTGTGTGTGTGTGTGTGTGTGTGTGTGTGTGTGTGTGTGTGTGTGTGTGTGTGTGTGTGTGTGTGTTGACTATTATCCCAGCAAAAAGGTAAAACCCTCCAGGATGTGTTGTAGATATTACTTAAAACTGTCCTGAGGTGAGGATCCAGTTCTGGGAATCTGCTAATTGGGGAGTGATTCTTTTTTGAACTTTAGAAACTTTTAACCATGTAAAGGAGATCTATTCTGAACTTTACATTAGATACCGTTCGTTGATGCTGGTACCTTGTTACCGAATATAACTCGACTAGTGTTACTTGAGGAGGAGTTTCTCATCACCATGTTATTGTCATTGCTCTAATAGATACTCTGAAGGGGAAATAATCGGTAACATTTTCTGGGAAACCTATAGGGTTAAAGAAGACATCTAAATGTTAAGTTAAATTTCCGTAAGTTTTTTAATTTTTGCGGAAGATGGGGAAAATATACTAAATATTAATGGAAAGAGGAGAATGGAGTCAGTAAGCCAAGTTCGAACCTCAGCTGGAATACTTAGATATTTAACTTTAAGGCCCTTGGGAAAAACAAATGCAAACTGTACTCCCCTTCAGACGGTTTTATTGCATTTCTCTGAGACTTCTATGTAAAAGCAATTCATCTTGCGTCTTTAATGAATGATCTGGTTTTGTTTCTTTGTTAAATGGCAGCATTCATCCGTTATTAAATGCCAAAATCATTCTTTTTTTATGGAGGGTACTATTGTTATGGAATTAGAGGGGTTCATACCTCTCCAAAGGTTTTTCGTTCGAAAGTGATCATATTATCGGAGGTCGAATTCGCCCACTACGTTGTCCAAGTTCTGCATATTATCGACTACGCCACTACGCATCATCATCATTGTGTCAAGTCACAAGCAAAGATTTCCTCAACTCTCTCTCTCTCGCCATTCGTCGCTGTCTTTCATCTCTTCCCCTAGGTATTTTAGACTACATCCAGTGTACATACAGAGCTGCACGTCCAACACTTGCACGTCTGTGTAAAGAGGTCAACAGGAGAACATCACTAATGAGTTCTTCTTTACTTTTCCAGCTGTGTACTGCATGTCCAATTAGTGTAATTTGGATGTTTTTTTGAGATTGGAGGTAGATGGCAGTACAGCTGCTCTTTTGAGGAGTGTTGCTTCCTTGATTTGTTTAGTATAGTTCATAGCATTTTTGTGCAATTGTTATCAAGCGTTTTTTTTTTTCTAAAATCTTAAATCAGCGTCCATGTGGTGTATCCATATAATAGTATGGACAAGACTACTGCTTTAAAAAAAATTGTGTTTTATTTTAACGGATAGGTCTGACTTCTATTTAACCGATAATTTATCGATAGCTGATCATGCCTTTGCTTGTCGGATATTGATGTCATTTTCCGGAGATGAGACACTGCTTCCGAGGTAGGTGAACATATTCACTAGTTTCAGAGAATTACCATTTAGAGAGGAGATGTCATCTCTTTGATTAAAGCATATGTACTCTGTTTTATTTTCGTCAATATGTAAGCCTATGACACCTGCTTGCCGTTCCTAACCATGTTATGCCCAGTCGGTTGGGGCTCTAGAATACACCGACTGCTTCTCTGCAGAGGGGTAAGATCCCCCCCCAACGAGTGTCCTGTATTTGACAGTAAACAATCTGATGGTGAGGTTCCAGCAGTGCTGGAGCTTTGGGGAATGCGGAGTACCCCTTCATTGCCATCGCTCCCAGGTCCACTCAGGCCCGGAATGGTAGCACCTGATAGGGCCCTATCTATGGGTTAAATAGAACTAACAGCATACTTATGCTAAAATGAATTGAGTAAACTGAATAGCTTGAAATAGAAACGTTTTTGACAATTAAACCGTATCATGCTTAACTGAATTATTTCAATCAGAACTGTTTTTCGACATTAAAACTGTATTTACACTTAACTGAATTATTACATATAACTGCTTGGATAGTTTGAAATGGAAATGTTTTTGACAATTAAGCTGTGTACTTATGCTAAACTGAACTGTTTTCAATAGAACAGATTATTTACATAAAAATGTATTTGGCGTTAAATAACCTATATAGGTTGATATGCCATAAAACCAAACCAAACCAAACCTGACTATGTTGCAGAGATTCGATCAAGGTGGGTGTATTTGCAAGAAACGCTATCATCAGCGCTATCCGCATCTTGACTTTTTCAGTGTAAAGTGATTTTCTTTCTTTAAATCTTACGACGTTCAAAGTACGTAGTCTTGCCAGATTATGAACAGATTTGTGGCTAATTGCAAAGGACCAGCAACAATGCCAAAGAAGTCTGTGTCTCCAACCGGTGAGTGAACTTTTACTTTTGTGTTTTTATCGAGCATCATTGTGGCTGTCTCAGTTTTTGTGGGTGGGTGGGGAGACCACATGATAGAAATCTTTGCTCCATCTGTCTTCTGTGTACGGAATCAAATGCTCTGGAGTAATCTACAAATAAGTGTCATCTCGATTTTTTATTTTTTATTTTTTGCATGAACATCTAAAATTCGACAGATTGTTAGTATTCGTGATGTTGTGGACCCATTCTTCCCAAAACCATGTTGATTCTTCCTAAGATTGTCATTCACCGAAAAGCTATTTCGTTGTGTCACAACTGATAACTGTAGATATATATATATATATATATATATATATATATATATATATATATATATATTCTGTTCTTAAAAGTCAGTCGTGTAAAAGTATGTTAAGATGAATGTTTTATTATCTATATCGTTAGCCCAACTTCATCCGGGTTTATTAAAATACTGCCTTGGGTTGAGTGTAGAAATATTTCCAATGTAAAATATTCTCTGTGACTTGAAAGTAAGGTGTCACCATTTTACCGATGAAAGAATATAAAATAGAATACAACGAAAATTATATTATTTACTAAGCATATTATCTCATCCGAGACTAAAAGAATTTTCTCAACGCTAGGTATTTTTTTCTGTTTCACTATTACAATATGCAGGAAAAATATCTCCTACAATTTAATCAGTTAGTAGTTGAACTAAACTTTGGTAAGAAGCAATTGAAATCCATCAAAAAAATTTCAGAACAAATTTTCTTTAATCTCAAAACAGAAGCATGTTTATTGACTGAACATGTAGAAGATTGCTAAACCGATTGTCTAGCTATCTGGAAAATGTCTGGTGTTATAGAGGTTCAAAGTCTGCCAGCTGGCTTTCTCTAAATTCAGTGACTTGTGGTTCTGAAATTTTACGCAAAGCAATATCCATTTTCTATCCTGAGCAGCATTATTTCAAGAGAACATGAAATGACCACAAAAAATATCTGTTTAGCAATTACATTCCCCAGTCTAAAAACATTTTTCTAAAACAAACACTAGGTATGTATCCGTCCAAGCCATCCTCGTTATTGATTGTATATGAAAAGAAAATGATAAGTCTTGAGCTAGATGGAGCTATATTTGGTTTGGTTTCTTTAGAGTGATTTTATGACATGTCAACCGTAGTAGGTTATTTAAAGGCCAATCCTATTTTTGCATATATATTAGATAGATGATTTGGTTTTGTTTTGTTTTGTTTCTTTGTTTAATGGCTTTCAACCATTGTAGGTTATTTAATGCCAAAGCTATTCTCCTAGAAGAACAATAGTGGTACTATTTAACCCATAGCTGGGAGGATAAGGGGGTTCATACCTTTCCCAAGGGTATTTGCTCTAAAGTGAACGTAATAGCGCGACTAGAGTACGAACTCGTTTACTACGATTCCACAGTCCATCGCTTTAACCATAGATGATTTTTAAACATATCTTTAAGATAACATTTTAAAATGATCCTGAGCCCCTTTTTTGTGACAGAGTTAAATGGTTTCACTTATCTATATCTAATATGAATAATTCAATTTACTATTATTCATTTGTTGGCACACAGTTTAATTTTTTCAAGAATTTCTTTGCTTCACTAACAATTCAATAAAACTTCAGTCTGTTTTCACAGTTAAACGTAAAAAAGGTTCTATTTCTAACCATTCAGTTTAGCTTATGTCAACAAAATTAATGCTTCCAAGTATTTCTATGTATCACTAACAATTCAATTAAACTTCAGTCTGTTTTCACAGTTAAACGTAAAAAAGGTTCTATTTCTAACCATTCAGTTTAGCTTATGTCAACAAAATTAATGCTTCCAAGTATTTCTATGTATCACTAACAATTCAATAAAACTTCAGTCATCTGTTTTCACACAGTTGAACGTAAAAAAAGGTTCTTTTTCTAACAATTCAGTTTAGCTTATATCAATAAAATTAATGCTTCCAAGTATTTCTATGTATCACTAACAATTCAATTAAAGATCAAGCGTGTGTTTATACATAATCAAATGTAAGACAGTACGATTTCAAACAATTCAGTTTAGTATGAATACATAATTTAAACGTCAAACAGTTCTATTTGACTAATAGATAGGAGTCTATCAGAAGCGACAATTATTGGCCAGAGCGGACCTGGGAGTGATGACAATTAATGGGTATTCCGCATGTTTACTTCTCTGCAGATATGCAGTCGGTATTTTGTACAACCCGAGCCGACTTGGCTTCAGTAAAATGGGAAAAATCATTAATCATATTTTCATGGCTGTAATGAAGGATTTAGAATTGAATTGAAATCCAGTCTTGAATAACCCTTAAGGAATCGGTATGCCGTTAAACAAATTTTTCTGCACCAATTCATTTTATAGCTTTCTACCAGTGTGTGTCAGTATCTGACGAAGGCTTGCAGCCAATTCCTGGTGAAAGTACCGGTTCCAGTCAGTTCACCTGTCTGTATCTGTGACCACTTAGTAAGAACGGGTACTGTAATAAATCTAAGGCCTCTTCACCAGATATAACAAATATTAATAAATAAGGAGTCAGTCTATAATGAATACTGACTCTTAACTATAAAGTATTTAGATTGTAATCGGTGCAGTTAATGTGGCTTTTGACAAATGGCAGTATTAGCTCCATGCCAAGCCGGCTGGGGCAGCAGAATTCAACGACTGTATCTCTGGAGAGAGATAAAACTCCCTCAACGAGTGTCCTGGATATGACACGAAACAATCCAATGTTGATGCTCCAGTAATTCGGGAGCTTTGGGGAATGCAGAGTGCCCCTTTACTGCTATCACTCCCAAGTCCACTCTCCTCCAGAGTGGTAGCACCTGATAGTTTCCTATATTTGGGTCAAATAGAACTAAACTGTGTACTCATGCTAAACTGAATTGTTTGAAATAGAACTGTTTATATTTATAAAAATAAATTTGGCATTAAATAACCTACAATGGTTGATATGCCATAAAACCAAACCAAACTATAATTTCGAGTCGGAGTGGACTTGGAAATAATGGAAATAGAGGAGAAGTCTAGATTCCAAAAAGCTCCAAAACGGGTACTCCCCATCAGATTGTTTAGTGTCTTATGATGGACGCTCGTTGGACAGGGGTCCTACCTTTAGGCAGTCGTGGCAATCAACAGCTGGCTGCCTAACAAGAACTTAAGAATCAATAATGTCTTACTCATATTTAACAACCCCTCCGCTCGGGCAAGATATGACACAAGGCCAATTTTTAAGCGGAGTTTAACAGGTTTGAATTCAGAGTTTTCCTTCTCCTAGACTAGTCGCCTCACCAAGGCTTAATAACCTAGTCTGCCCTACTATTTACCCATAGCTGGAAGGTGAATAATTGGATTCATATCTTTCCCAAGGGTATTAGTGCTATGTGAAATGCTATCAGTCTCGTCCAGGATTTGAACTCGTGTCGCCCTGTCCATTTCCTACGACGATAACCATTACACCACGGGCATCTCCCACAGTAGTGTCTTACTATCTATTTGCCTACTTCTAAAAGTTTGTAACAGATGACTTGATACTTTTCCAAATGCATTAGCATGAAGTGAAACGCAAATAATTTCGTGAAACACAAATAACTTCGTCAAAGATGCAGATGTTATTCCTTACAATAACCGTTAAGCTGAGATCGCCTCCAAAAATTATCCTAGAACAAACAACTAGAAGCAATATAACCTTTTATCAATAACCTTGGATATGTGATCAATTCATTAATTCATTGAACTTAACGAGGTTAGGGAATTGCTCTCAGTGTACGGTCATATCTACTTCTTTTGTGCTATTGTTTCAGAAAAGGATTTATTTTTCACACTTGGTCACAGCGGATGAAAATAATTTTTAAGCATGTATTTGCCTCATCGATTGATCCCAAGAGGGTACTAACTCACGCCGTTTGTTAAGACCCGGGAGTACTGGTAATAGAGGTGTACTTCACACACACCAAATGTCTTGAACATAAACCTCACCATCGGGCACAGTTAAGTATCATGCTCGGGACATCTGTTGGGAGGTGGAGTGTTACCCCACTGGAGAGGATACAGTCAGCGTAATTTAGTCTCTGCCGACAGGTCTTCTTCAACGTCGTTGTTAAGAAGGAATTGTCTTTCCTAGTCTAAATGGCCTCACATAAAGAAGTAGATTCATGCCTTTTCTATGCTTGTTAATGAGAAGAGAAAGTAAACTGCCCCAGTCTGATTTTGAACTGCCTTCGTCGATTCTATTTTCTACGCTACAAATACGTCAACGGGGTTCTAAAACATACGGAAATTAAACAAGTAATTGCAATGTTTCTATTCTCATTGAATAATTAACTGAATGCTTCCTTATAAACAAAATCAGAGAAAAATAATTGTTTTCAATATTAAGGGTACTCCCTACAGTAAAACTCCTCTTGATCAAGAGTAAGTGTTCCATGTTTTCAAAGATAATTCCTGGAAGACTAGAATCAACATTCTTTTTTTTTTGCAAAGAATCACACCGATTTTAATTGGGCTTTTGTGTTCGTAATTATGCCCTAAATCGTAATGTTTTAATTTTCAAAATAAAGTGTAAGGTTCCTATGGAAAATTCTACTTGTATATGTTTCTTTATATCATTTATTTGTAGTTTGTGAAAACAAAAAAGGATTCAGGCCAGCATTTTATACAGATATTTAATTAAAACTGTTTCGAATTTTTTTTTTTTAGACATTCTTTCTTTGGAAGTACCACAAAGGTTGTTATTACTTTATATTAGGGTGTATGAAAAAAATTATATGAACGTGGATGAAAATTATTTCTTTCATACTTTAACTAACCTTATTTCTGTCATCTTCCTGAAGACTACATATAACTTGGTGTAATTATTTTTTTTAATAAATTAAATACTATGTTCTTTCGCTTATTGCAAAACTTTTGAGTTAGGTGTTTTCTTTAAAATAGAAAACACAATTGCCCGGTGGAAATTTAGGGGAATCCTGCCAACGAACTTTTGAGGATTTGATATATTCAACGATTTATAAAAAATTGCTTTTCTGAATATGATGTCACACACACACACACACACACACACACACACACATATATATATATATATATATATATATATATATATATATATATATATATATATATATATTATGTCTTCTATTTTAAAGGAAATTCTCTCATATCAGTATATACGTATTTATTTGCCTTTTTCTTTCCTTCGTTTCTTTTCTGTTCTTTACATCACTCATTTCCTTCCTCCCTTCTTTCCTTCGTTATTTTCTTCTCTTCATATCATTCATTTCCTTTCTTCTTTCTTTTCTTCGTTACTTTTCTGTTCTTTCTATCACTCATTTACTTCCTTCTTCTTTCCTTCGTTTCTCTCTGTTCTTTACATCACTCATTTCCTTCCTTACTTTTTTCCTTTCTTTCTTTCTTGGCCTTTTTTTAAAATTTTCATTCCATATCTATTAATTCATTTTCTTTATTTCTTTTTTATTCTTTCATTCTTCTGATCATTTTTCGTTTGATTCTTTTTTTCTTTTATTTTTTTTTCAAAATTTCATTTCTTTTTCTCCCCTTACATTTACTTTTCACTCTCTTTTTCTTTATTCTTAGTTTTATCCTTTATTTCCTTACTTCTTTGCGTCATTTTTCTTTATGGCTTTTTTTTGGCGGGGCGCTTTTTTTACATATTCATTTCTTTGCTTTATTTACTGTCCTTTTCCTATCAGAATAATTCTCTTACTTCGTTTAATACCTCTGTCCTTCTTTTTTTTCTTTTGTCATCCCACTTGCATTTTCTTTCTATCGTGTCAGCCTTTATTACATTTTGATTTCTCCATATTCGCCTTTCCCTCTTTTTCAGTTTCTACGTTTTTATTGTTTACTTTTTGATTTCTCTTTTCCTTTCAGAGAACCTCCTTCTCCGTTATTTTTTAACATTAGAAATGATTATATTCTCTCTTTTTCTCTTGTTGTCACTTTCATTTCTTTTTCTTTCAAATTTGACTTTTATTTTCCCCATTTCTTTACAACTATTCCTAGTGGGGTGCAGGAAAGGTGTAAGGTTAGTCGATGCAACTCTTCTTTCTATTAGCATGTCAATAAAAAAATACTGCCGACCAATATATCTGCATTATTGCAAAAACACCCGTAAGTATCAAGAAAAGTACCCACCCTTAACTCTTGGCAGGCCTTATCTGTATTTCTAAAGAAAAGAAATGGTATTGACAAACAATTTCTTTACGATAGTCAATAACAAACAAATGCATAACACACGCATGCGCACTAATTTCCCACAATAGAATACAATAGAATGATTGTGAATGCAATGGAAGTATTACGGGGATATTCACAACAAAGACGTACAAACTAAGGCCATGTATCATGCTGGTATAAGATAACATTCAAACAAAAGTGTCAGTTTGGGCTGCTGGCAATGTCGAAAATTCTGTACTCTCTTTTTCTGTATTATATTTATTCTGATTTATTTGTTGATTCATTTATGGATTTATATATATTTTTTTTTTATTTTTATTACAACTGTAGAATCTTTGCTAATGACGAAGCATAGAAATGTCCACCAGAGAGTTTTTTATGAACCGATTTAAGAAGGATAATTTTAACGAAGGTAGAAAGTTGTGCTTTTGACGTGAAAGGAAAGAAAGAGGAAAACATTAAAGAAATAAGAATAAAAAAGAAGTTTAAAAATATTAAAAAAAGAAGAAGGATTTGTGATTGTGGTTTCTGTCTTGAAGGGAATAAACTTGAATTGTTGGAGACGTAAAAAGTTATTCAGGCGGGAGTAGGGGATGGAAGGATTAAACGATAAAATGTTATACTGTGTTAGGCTCGTAGAGGACTACAGACATATGTGAAAAGACTGAGATTGATAGATGCTTCAGTTTATTTGTTTGATGGAATATCAACCTTCATGGGTTAGTTTAATGCTAAATTGATCTGTAACATTATTAGGTCCAAAAATATACGACCAAGATACATATACGTGAAATAGACATAGGGAATCCCGAAATACACGAAATTGGTTCAGGTACGAAACTTTTTATTACCTTTTTGAGTTTTTTAAAGGTTTTCGACCTGAGGAGAGGAGAGAGAGACGGAATTTCTACAAAAAACGCGCGGCACATTTCGTAGACCCCAACTAGTCTCGCTTTGGCGAGACCAAAAATTGACTACTTCCTCTAGACTCGAATCTCAACAAACTCGTTCGGAGTTTAAATCTCTATGTTTTTTTTCTTCAAATTCCAAAATCATCAGCGCTTCCGGGCATGACGTCGTTCACGTCCCCGGTCATATTTTCTATCTGGGGTTTTTATTGTGACATCTCTGATTGTTACATCCGCCCCGCACGCGCGTGAGCACCAGCACTCAATGTGTGCACCTAACTAACCCATGCACTAAGCGAAAGGTTCTCAGCTTAACTAAACCGAAAGGCAAAATATATAAAACGAAATCCTTCCGCAATTATATTACAGATCGTCGTCGAAGAAAACACGGGATAATATTTAATCGATAGCTTGTGTATAAGCACGAAAGTGAGTGTAATTGTGTGAATGGTTTTTCAACATCCTTATTTTGAGTTTGCAGTCATGACGTCACAGGGAATCCTTTTATAGAAACATGGCCTAGTCGCCTGGGGCTGCAGTATTCATTGACTGCGTCTCTGCAAAGGGGTAAGACTACGCTCACGAGTTTTCTGGATATGACAGTGAACAATCTGATGGTGAGGCTCCAGTCATGGAGGAGCATCCAAGAATGAGGAATACCCACTTACTACCATCTCTCCCAGATCCACTATAGCCCCGAGGGCATATATATGAGTCAAATAGAACTGGCATATATATGAGTCAAATAGAACTGAAAAGTGTATTCATGCTAAACTGAATTGTTTGAAATAGAACAGTTTTGACATTTAACAGTTTAAAAACAAAAAGCTATTTATTCTTAACAATATTGTTTGAAATATAATTGTTTTTGACATTTAACCTGTGTATATATGCTAAACAGAATTGTTTGAAACTTTTATCAAACTGACATAATTTAATGTTAAATAAACTGAAAGGGGTTTATACTCCATTAACCAACCAATCTATAGATACCTGAACTGATAGATATAGTTAGATGTTAATATATTTAGATAGATAGATGTGAACAGTATGATTTACGAGATCATTAAATAATTTTTCAGACTTTTTTCGTATGGGCACTTTTATTGATATTACACACATGAAACTCTAGTCCCCTTCGAAGTCAACTTCTCCGGCTGCAATGCTCTTGTCGTACCGTTCCAAAAACTTCTGGAAGGCTCCATGGAAGTCCTCTTGTGAGTGCGTGCCAATGACCTTCGTCACAGCATATTTCATCTACTCAATTGTCTCATAACGACAGTCTCTGGGCTTAGGAAATAAGTAAAAGTCCTAGGGAGCAAGGGCTAGACTATAGGGAGGATGAGGAAGTGTTTTGATGCCCATCTGTTATATTTTGACCTTCGACCCGGCCTAAAAATACTATTCCAAGGTGATGCACCGGAAGGAAGTGACACATTCCAATGGCCAGTAATCGAAAGAGATCACGTGGGCAGATTAAGGCCTATAATATGGGACAAGGTGAAGGTCCCACGGTGCCACTACAGAGATGCACCGGAAGAGAGTGACCTGTGAACTGCATGACAGTTATTTCCGCTTGATGACGATTAAACATTCGATTTCAAAGATCCAGTGGGCGGTCGTGTGGGCGTTGAATTATTATATAATTGAGTTGAGTTGGGTGCCAAAGCAGTTGCCAGTAGAATTCCAAAGAGTTAGAGACGAGATGTGGTAAGGAAAGCCACACCAGGCCGATGGGGCTTGAAGCCCTGATGAACTGGGGTCCAGAGGAGACGCTGATAAGATGCAGTAAAGAAAGCCAGCATCCAGCAGTGGACCCCAAGATCTCCTGTTGAGCATCTAAGAGAACAAGAAAGACACAACGTGACGGTCATAAGTAGTGGAGGTCAAAATATGAAGTTTATGTTCGGTCTCCAGCACACTCTCACATGCAAACCATGAAAAACCCTTTCGAACCCTTGCAATAAAGAGAGAGGTATATATGTTGTTAATGAAGTCCTTCTTGCGTCTTCCCTCCTGCATCCTTTATTCCTGCGTCTTTCTGTGTGCGTCGTTTATTCCTGCGACTTTATCATTGTGCATCTGTCTAATTATTGTGTCGTTAGGATGCTGCATGAACATGTATATGAGAATATAAGCATATTTATTATGTGAGTATATAACGCATCTTGGTCAAATAGTCTGGGACAAGGATGGAGTTATGGACTGGTACATTGTCCTGGTGGAAATGCCACTGAGTCGATTTGAAAAGACGTGGCCTCTTCCGGGGGAATCTCTTCCTGAATTACCTTAAAACCTCAACATACTAACCCTAACCCTAACACTTTGGCCAATGAACTCTGGTGTATTGACTTCCTTACTCCTCTCACACCTCTCATGATCCCTCACAGACTTCCTGACTTCCTTGAATCTCTTATTTCACTCAAAAACTGATGCTCCATTCATGCAAGATGGTTTAAAAGCAGTCTGAAGCATTCCATACGTTTCTGTGGCATTTTTTCCAAGTTTAAAACAGAATTTTATTGCATATCGTTCTTCTAAAGTGTCAGATTGCATTTTTGAAACTCACCAGCTGTGACAATCAGGCTTTAGTAAGATGTATTCCAATTGCTGATGTAGCTGTTCCTTTGAACTTGAAAAAATAAAAATTGGTCAGTCATCTCATACGATGTATAGCAATAACATACTGAATTTTTATGAGACTAGGACAATTTTAAATGCCTGTACAAGAAATTTGGAAACTTATTGAATGCAACACTTAGTATATTTATTCATCAACATATGAAATCGTTAAGTGTTATTTAATGACGATACTTAATTAATTATTATAATCCTATTTATATTTCTAATGTTCCATTACGTTTTTTAATAGCCATTTCGGTCTCTAATTATTGATTGTTCACAGTTATCAAGGGTTACAATCTAATACTTATGATTCACAGACGTATATATGGGTTCATATAACTATTCCTAAGTTATTCATTAAGTTTCCAGACTTTTTTGTACAGGTATTTAAAATTTTCCTATTCCCTTGAAAGTTCAGTATGTTATTGCTATACATCTTATAAGATGATTGGCCAATTTTTATGATTTCAGGTTTAAATGAACAGCTACAGCAGCAATTGGAATACACCCTACTAAATCCTGATTGTCACAGCTGGTGAATTTCAAAAATGCAGTCTAGACGTGAGGACACTTTAGAAGAACGATATGCAATAAAATTCTGTTTTAAACTCGGAAAAAATGCCAGAGAAAGAAATGGAACGCACCCGATTGCTTTTGGACCATCTTGCATGAACCGAGCATCTGTTTTAGAGTGGCATAAGATATTTAAAGAAGGTAGGAAGTCTGTGAGGGATGATGGGAGGTGTGGAAGGAGTAAGGAAGTCAATACACCAGAATTTATTGGCCAAACGGTTAGGGTTAAGATTACTATGTTGAGGTTTTAAGGGAGTTCAGAAAGAGATTCCGCCGGAAGAGGCCAGCACTCTTCAAATCGGGCCAGTGGCATTTCCACCAGGAGAATACACCAGTCCACAACTCCATCCTTGTCCCAGACTATTTGAGCAAGCTAAGCATGAAAACAGTTCCTCAGCCTCCTTATAGTCCAGACCCTGCTCCCTGTGACTTTTGCTTATTCCCTAAGCTCAGGGGCTGTCGTTAT
Source organism: Sepioteuthis lessoniana (assembly GCA_963585895.1). Classification (NCBI taxonomy): domain Eukaryota; kingdom Metazoa; phylum Mollusca; class Cephalopoda; order Myopsida; family Loliginidae; genus Sepioteuthis; species Sepioteuthis lessoniana. Next base: position 48,297,613 of record OY757933.1, read on the forward strand.
GAAACAATTGAGGTGATGAAAGAGGCTGTGACATAGGTCATTGACACACTTACGCAAAAGGACTTCAATGGGGGCGTCCAGAAGTTGTTGGAAAGATACAAGTGTATTGCAGCCGGAGGAGATTACTTCGAAGTGGACTTGTTTTCATGTGTGTATTATCAATAAAAGTGCCCATACGAAAAAAGTCTGAAAACTTATTTAATGGTCCTCGTATTTACTCGTAATATCTAAGATCAATTGTTTGCTCATTTTTATGTGATGTCAAACATTCCTATCCAATTCTCATAATTGACAAATAGATCCATTTTATACATAAATAGAACTCTGAAAGGTAGTGTCACTTTGGACCTGGGAGTAAAGTTAGTGAAAGAGTGATTCTATAAACACAATCGCAAAGACAGCATGGCAGCTCCCTCCATGGAATCATTTTTAGTGTTATAACCATGATAGCTCTTTTTTGAGCGGGGTTCGTAGCTCATAACAGAAGATGCAGTCGGCATATTTTGAACACCGTTCAGAGAGGGCTTGGAATAATTAAGGTAACTCGTTGTTTGGCCAGGATTAAGATTCAAAGAAGAAAGGACAGGAAACATAATTGCTTTGTCATCATCAGCATCATGTCATGCCGCTAGCACAGATATCCCTGACCCTCTCTTGCCACTTCTCCCTATCGTTCATCGCCTCTGGCAGGTCTTCAGGGCTACGCCCCGTATCCTCACATAGCTGCTCTATGTATGTTCGAGCTTGTCGTCCTGCTTTTGCTCGGCCATATTTGTGGGTCCATAGGAGTACATCATTTATGAGCCGTCACTGCTTCTCCAGCAGTGTCCGGCATGTTTGGTTCTTCCAACTTGGATAATTTTCGTGATGGGAGGAAGGTGGTCGTATAGTTGGTGCCTTGTGGGGTTTGCTGCCAGGACTTGTTCAATATTGCTCGTAACATTCTTGTGTAATTGGCGTCAAGCTTCTTCTCCAGCCGTTTTGTTAGCGTCCAAGTAGTGCATCCATACAGCAGTATCGACGCGACCACTGCCTGGAAGAAACAGCGTTTCATTTTACCGGTCAGGTCTGATTTCCATACGATCGATAGCTTATCGATAGCAGTCTATGCCTTCATTAGCTGCGTGTCGAGCCTCCTAGGTAGGTTAATTTTGTAGATTTTCATTTTTCAATATATCTAAGGTTTTTGATAGATTAAACATTTTTGTGAAGCAGTTCACCTTACATAATCTGCTACTTATCCACCTATATCCTTATCTATCTAGCAATCTATATTGATTATACATTCATCTATCCCTCCTAATTATTTCTGGTGTTGTTCACATGACATACTGGCTAAAATACGTCTGGAAACAAGCGCATTCAAACCCCAGTAGCGCTATTACTTCCTCTTTCGAACAAAAAGGCATGATTTTCTTCACCCTACCATTAATGATCTAAATGTTATCACTGCTATCCTTCAATAAGAATGATACACTGATTTGTTACGTTTTTTATAAGTGAGAGCAGTAGGTTCATATTTGTAGATATTTTTTAAGTGCAAGAGATAAAACAAGATATAATTTAGTGGTGTTTGTGTGTAGGAAGGGTATGAGTAACTTACTTCTGCATTAGACTTGCTAATGATGCATTTTTGGGGAACTAGATAGACATTTTGAAGAATCATGAGTGGGCAACCATATTTTTCTAGATCTTCCAAACGATCGGAGTTTTAATTCTTTCATTTTCTTTTCTTGTGAGAAATGTATTCTTTTAAAATGAAAGTAAAAGAAAACTTTCAAGAAATAGGAATTCAATGTATTATGAAAAAGATTATTAAAAAAGGAAATATTTGAAATTTTATTTTCGTTATTAGAGGAATTAAAGCTGAAGTATGGGAAAGTCTAGGTTTAAGATAATATGGATTGAAGAGTAAAGAACATATTGAACGATGAAGGAAACCATGAGAAAAAACATTGTTCAGCTCATAAAGGGTCCTAGAGAGACAGAGACAGAGATAGATGGACCGACAAACAGAAAAAGATTTACATAGAAGGAAACAAACTTACTAAGCTTGCTAGCTATCGAGATAGATATGAACACTTATACTGCTGGGAACGACATTATTAGACAAATGGCACATTCCAACTTTTGTTTTGATCACGTATTTCTTGGATCAAATTAGCTAAAAACTTAAAGCTATGGCTAGTTTAATTATGAAACCGTCATGTGTGTGTTTGTATGCATTTCTCTGTGTTTGTGGGTGTTTGCTTGTGTGTCTACGTGTGTATGTATCTCTGTATTTGTCTACCTGTGTGTATCTGTGTGTGTGTCAGTGTATGCGTGCATGAATGTGTGTGCACATGAATGTATGTGTGTCTGTGTGTGAGCATGAATGCGTGTGTGTGTTTGAGTGTGAACGTGTGACTACGTGTGTGTGAGAGAGAGAGATAGAAAAAGAGAGAGAGAGAGAGAGAGAGAGAGAGTGTGTGTGTGTGTGTGTGCGCGCACGCGCATATGTGTGTAAATTAGACTGACCCATGCATAGATATCTATACGTAATACAAAGAGATATTTATGTAAATATTTTATAAAAAACGTAAAATAGTGGTAATAAACAAGAATAGAAAAATATATAATGCCATACATAGCCTAGTACAAAGTAAAAATACTTACATACCATTGACACCTAGGTACATGGGATATATATATATATATATATATATATATATATATTATCATAAAGTTATTTTTTGCATCGATTGATACGTGTAATATTTGTGTCAAGTTATTCAATGCGCTACTAGTACCGTATAACTAAGACCTACCTGTTACATAGTCGGATCATAGTCGGATCATCGGTGACTAAACCAGTACGCCCATTTTCATTATTTTGTGAGGAAAATGGCTGGACACTATGCCGGATAAAAAACAAAATCTGTCAAAGGGCGAACGATTTTCTCAGCGGTCATCTTGCACATTATTCGAGTGAGTGTTGGATACCTTACTCTTTGTCAAGTTATCTAACTAGGAGAAAGAAAGAAAACTTTGATATTACGCTTGATATTGACGTGATTGCTGGTTACCTTGCTTCAACTTGTCACTGGAAAATAATCATGGAAACTTAGGGGAATGGTAATCGTGTTGCATAAGCGTTGGCCACTATGATCTGATGATATACAAATGTTTCCTTACAATCTTTTAATCAACGTTTCTCTCGAAAAAAAAGCCCCATGGCGATGGATATATGCAGACTTGGCAATTTGGAAGCGTGCGGTTAGATATCTACACATTGGCGGTAGGAATCATATACAAATATTGTTATTTCCAACTGTGGCAGGGACTGACTCTGGAGAAGTGTCTTGTTTTTGAGCAGACCTATTAAAGAGAGCACCATTCACCCAGACGAAGGAGTGTTGACGATAAGGCTGTGAAATTAAGATGAACGCCCGTGATCTGTAAAAGATTATTCATGTTTACTCAACTATTCCCCTACTGGCAGAGTGTGATAGTGCATGCAAACATATAGTTTGCAATAAAGCATAGTCTGGTACAAGGTCAGAAGAGAGATACCCATTAATTTCTAGAAACAGAGAATACATATCATTATTAAGCTTGTATGTATTCGTCAATGGTCCGGGAGACCGGGGTTCAATCCTAGACTGAGTCATAACAAAGACTCAAAAATGTGCTTGATACCTACTTGTTTAATACATCATTATAAGGTACGGATCAAGGGAAAGTAGAGCAATCAAGGAAAGGAGTAGCACCCTCCCCTACACCTCGGTGTAGTAGCTATTGTTAAATGGAGCGTTCGGGGTGCCCTGGAATGCAGTCAACCAACTTATAGCTATTTATGACTCTATGTAGTTTAGAGTTTCTTTAAATCTTTCACCTCGGATTGGTCATGGCACAATGCAAATTTTAAGCGAATTAAAGGGTATTTGAATTCATGGTTTCCTTTCCCTAAGAATGATTGCCAAACAAAAGTTAAAGAACCCTGCTAACTCTCTACTATCTTTCCCAAACAGTGAAAAAGAAGTAAAACGTAAACTTCGTCCAAAATATGAACTATATTTCCTACGCGGATAACAAATACACAAAGTTTATCTATGTATGTATGTATGTACAGTGGCGACCATAATGTTCAGAACGGCATAGTTTCGTCAGAAAAAGTAGGTATAACTTTTTATCTAAGTTGTTTTAGATTCTAGGTTTGGTTTGGTTTCTTTGTTTTATGGCATATCAACATTTTTACGTTATTCAATGCCAAATCTGTTCTCCTAGAAGAACAGTATTGGTTCTATGTAACCCATACCTGGGAGGATAAAGGGGTTCATACCTTTCCCACGGTTATTTACCCGAAAGTGAACGTAATAGCGCGACTGGAGTACGAAGTCGCTTACTACGATTCCGCAGTCCATCGCTTTAACCATTACACCACGTGGACACCCCCTTTAGATTCTATAATTTTCACAGGCAATAAATACGATATCAATTTTTATTCAGTGAAATTTTGGTGTTATTTGAGATGATAATAAAAAAAGTATTGAATGATTTAGTGATTTACTACAAAACCCAAGGCGGCCAAAATGATCAGAACGATTGATAAAAATGAACAAAATACTCAGATATTACAGAAAATATCTAATATTTAGTGTGAAGCCATTTAGCTTCAATCACACTCTGACTGATTCAGCTGCATGAAGAAATTAATTTATTGGTATCTTGCCGAGTGATCTTATTCCACTCTTTCTGAAAGACATTCCATAATTGCTCTGTTGTTTTTGGATTTCTGGCTTTAGAACTTTTTCCTAAAATCTTCCACACATTCTCAATAGGATTAAGATCTGTACTTTGAGGAGGCCAATCCATAACAGCAACATTTTCTGCCTTGAGGAAGTTCATGACTACCAGGGCCTTGTGACATAGTTTCCTAGAAAGTAAACAAAAAACAAGTAAAAACAAAATATATATATATTTACTTATAGAGAAAATGAAGATATGCGTCAGGTATAAAAAATACATTTTTTCTAACTAGATATCAAGAGATGATGAGGTAAAAATTAAAGGCTAACAGAAAAGGAATTAAAATCATCCATAACATCAACAGTTTATGGTCCATCATTGATAGGAATCTTGAAAAAAAGAAGGAATTGCGTATTATTGTTAGAAGAACAAAAGCTCGTTTTTATTTCTTGTCGCTCGAAAGAAAACATGAAGCGTTGTAATTTGAGTAGTTTTATGATTTCTTAATGTTAACGTTTGTTCGTTATTAATTGCCATTAGCTATCCCATGGAGAAGAACTTTAGATGTAGTATTTAACCAACCGCTGGCGGGACAATGGGGTTCATATTTTTCACAAAGTCATTTAATCAGAAACTGAAGTTTATAGCGTGACGATTTCAAATACGATTACTAAGATGTCGCACCTTTACCACAACACCATGAAGACCCTCTCCCCACTACACCATGAAGACCCTCTCCCCACTACACCATGAAGACTATCACCCCACTACACCATGAAGACCCTCTCCCCACTGTAAAACGAGTAAAGAATAAGAACAAATCAAAACTATTTAATATTTCTCTTTTAAAGCTAGCATTGCGACAATTTAACATTTTGATTAAATTGTTTTGACTATTAAATATTTCGTCTGCTTATACGGCTGTTCTATTTTAATACAGTTGTTTGGTTGGTTGGTTGGTTGGTTGGTATTTTAAGACATATCAAATCATGTTATGTTACTCCTTTGTGAAGTGATTTGAACTATTATGATATCTAATTATATACAGTAAACATATATCGAATAAATTGTTCTGGAAGAACAAAGCCTTTATATTTAGTGGTAATATTACAGTCTCGTTGCCATACAAAAATGCCTTATCACTCATCAAATCCCTTACGGGACATTTCTCAAACTCATTAATTAACTAATACCAAAATTTGCTTCATCTGTCAATGCTGGATTATAAGCATAACTATTTTTTAGCTAGGTTTACTTAACAGCATCTCAAACCCTTATGGGTTATATAATTCCTAATTTCATTATAACCATAACTGTTTATAAATTTCCTTTACCAAACAGCGTTTCAACTCCTTAATATCGAAATTGGATTTATTTGTAATTTTTGGTTATTATCAAAACTATGTACGAGGAGCATACGATAAGTTTCCAGAAATTTTTGTACAGGCATTTGAAAATGTCATAGACTCTTGAAAATTTATTATGTTATTGCTATACATCTTATGAGATGACTGACCAATTTTTACGATTTCAAGTTCAAATGAACAGCCACAGCAGCAATTGGAATACACCCTACTAAAGCCTAATTGTCACAGCTAGTGAATTTCAAAAATGCAATCTGACACTTTAGAAGAACGATATGCAATAAAATTCTGTTTTAAACTTGGAAAAAATGCCACAGAAACGTATGGAATGCTTCCGATTGCTTTCGGAGCATCTTGCATGAATCGAGCATCAGTTTTTGAGTGGCATAAGAGATTCAAGTTAGGCAGGGAATCTGTGAGGGATGATGAGAGGTGTGGAAGGAGTAAGGAAGTCAACACACCAGATTTGATTGGCCAAAGAGTTAGGGTTAGTATGTTGAGGTTTTAAGGTAATTCAGGAAGAGATTCCGTCGGAAGAGGCCAACACTCTTCGAATCGAGGCAGTGGCATTTCCACCAGGACAATGCACCAGTCCACAACTCCATTCGAGTCACAGACAATTTGACCAAGATGGGCATCAAGACAGTTCCTCAGCCTCCCTATAATCCAGACCTTGCTTCCTGTGACGTTTGGTTATTCCCTAAGCTCAAAGGCTGTCGTTGAGAGACAATTGAGGAGATGAAAGAGGTAGTGACGAAGTTCATTGACACGCTCACACAAGAGGACTTCCATGGGGCCGTTCAGAAGCTGTTGGAAGGGTACAACGAGTGCATTACAGCCGGAGGAGATTACTTCGAAGGGAATTAGAGTTTCATGTGTGTACTATCAATAAAAGTGCCCATACGAAAACAGTCTGGAAACTTATCGTATGCACCTTGTATCAGATTGTTTCATCGGGTATATTTAACGGCATATAATTACCTTATGGGTTATTTCATTCATAAATCGATTCCATTTCAGTGTTGAAAGATTAGAATATTATCTGTAAAAGACTCGTAAACATGGTAAATTTCTGTTTCGTACTGATCTGAAATTCATCTCGGGATTTAATTTTATGTTCGGTTACTATTGTACTAATCATACAATATTAATCAGATGAACCTCAGTTCTGGAAAAAAAAAACATGAACTTGATAATTTCACATGTTTTCGGGGCTAACTTTGATACACTGATTTTTAATCAATTTGGTGACTTGAAAATAAATCATAATGATTGATAATGTGTTTGTGCTCGAGTCCAGACGTTTATCTCGTTTAATCTCAAACAATTATCATCATCATCATCATCTCGTGCCGCTAGCACGGATATTCCTGAACTTCTCTCGCCACTTCTCCCTATCGTTCATCGCCTCTGGCAGGTCTTCAGGGCTACATCCCGTATCCTCACATAACTGCTGTATGTATGTTCGAGCTGGTTGTCTTGCTTTTGCTTGGCCATATGCGGGGGTCCATAGGAGTACGTCACTTATGAGCGAGTCCTTGCTTCTCCAGCAGTGTCCTGCATGTCTGGTTCGTCTAACTTGGATAGTTTTCGTGATGGGAGGTAGGTAGCCGTATAGCTGGTGCCTTGTGTGGTGTTGCTGCCAGGACTTGTTCCATATTGCTCTCAACATTCTTGTGTAATTGCCGTCTATCTTCTTCTCCAACCGTTTAGTGCATCTATATAGCAGTATCCACACGACCGCTTCCTGGTATTTATCTGATAATTCATGTCTAAAATATACGTATAAATAATCAATGGTTGTTCTATTTCTAATGTCACTCATTAATTATATTACAGTAAAAGAAACAGACTATTGCAGTAATCAGCATAGTATTACTACTTCAAAGATTGATTGATTGACTCATTCATTCATTTATTCATTTTAACGATTTAATCAACATGTCAGAAAATGACAGATATATTAGATTATGAATAAACAGAATTCAAACCGTCTAAGGATATTTTATGCCAAGAATCTTGATGTTTGCTTACATTGTACAATTATCTTTATATTTTTTGTGTAGATGTTTCTTATGTATGTATTTTTTCTTGGTTTGGTTTCTTTGTTTAATGGCATATCAATCTTTGTAGGTTATTTAATGCCAAAGCCATTCTTCAAGAAGAACAGTAGTGGTACTATTTAACCCATAGCAGGGTGGATTAGGGGGTTAATACCTTTCCCAAGGGTATTTGCCCGAAAGTGAACGTAATAGCGCGACTGGAGTACGAAGTCGCGTACTACGATTCCGCAGTCCATCACTTTAACCAATACACCACGAAGACACCCCCCTATTTTTCTTGGTGCGTTGCACACGATTATATGGTATCAAGCATATCTATCTAATAAGAATACTAATATGGTTTCAAGTAAATATTTCTGTATAATAATATTTGTTTATATGAATACAATTGTATGGATAAACATTAAAAAGCATAATTGACGAACGTAGTCGAGAATGACCTGATAGCTCCCTTTTCAATAGCTACTACAACGAGGTGTAGGGGAGCACCCTACGCCTTTCCCTAGATTTACCTACGCCTTTCCCTAGTTTACCCTTGATAGTACTTTATAATGCAAAGTGTTAAGCAAGGAGGTACCAAGTACCATTTTTGGAATCTTTGGAATGGCTCGACCTGGGATTCAACCCTAGTCTATCTGGTCCTTTAAAAATTATCCCTTCAAGTAACTATTCTTAACATAGATGATTTATTGGGATATGGCATCTAGTTTTCCCATCGAATAAGATTGGTTTTTAAATAGATCTAATTAATCCATTGATGTTATCCTAACAGTTCAACTATACAGGGTCAAGATAGAGCTGGCTTTAATTGCAATGAAGCAGTACTCGTCTCTTCCCAGATCCCCTGAACTGGAGCCTTTCCATCAGATGTAGCTTAGTGTCATATTCGTACACTTTTCTGAAGGAGTTGTGAGTAGTCTTACGACTTACAATGTTTGGAATCCGTGATTCTAAGGACAGCTGAAAGGCCAAATCACTATAACTACTACTACTACTACAAGGGACCATTTTTTTTTGTAAATTTACGTAAATATGATACGACGAAGGATTGGACGAGGAACAATGACAGCAACCAAGAAGAAAAAGCAAAACAAAAAAATCAAAAGAAAACGCTGAATGTAATCTAGATTTAAGAGCTTGGGAGAGAAAAGAAGATGAAAGATAATGAACAATCGTATAGAGAAGAAAATAAGAAGGAGAAATATCACAATAAAAAAGAAATATTTAATAATAAGAAGGAAACTAAAATAAAATAAAAAAAGTTAAAGGAAGATTATGAAATAATGATACATAAAGGAAAGGTGTAAGGGGACTAAAATCAAGACGAGAGAAAATTGAGAATAGAAAATGGCGGACTGACTTCATCTAGCATTGAATCGAACGTGATAGAGTCAGGGCAAGAAATAATGGCAATAATGCTGTTCATTATTTTTTTTTCCACATTGAAGTGTCGTGCGACAACAGATCGCTATCAGCTGGGCTCTCCATTTACACTCGCGAAAAGCCTCTCCTTTCTCCTATAAAAGCCGACACATAGCCGCCACGCATGCGCACCTCAAGACAAAAATACTTCTCAATACTTCCACTCAGTACTATCTCTCTTTTCAATCATCGAAGGCTAAAAAGAAAATGAAGTGGTAGAAAATGGCAGAAACACTCGATTACGAATGAAAAGAATTAATCTTCTTCGAAATTAATCTTCTCTATTCCTGGAGGCCAAGAGGCATCAAGTCTTTTCAGATGGCAATAACCTTTTCTAATAAACTTTCTCCCCAAATGTATTACTGACGTTTCTAAAGATTCTTGAATCTCGAGAAATATTTGTTTCTACCTATCATCAGAGAAGTATCAAAAAATTCTTATTTCTCGTTATCATGGAGTGGTTTACTTCCCAGATAAGCAAATTTCTTGGGCGAAATCGTGATATTTTGTTTCTTTTAGTAAATCATTAAATCATAGTCAGATTATGAATAATATTAACACACACACACACACACACACACATTCACACACACACACATACATATATATATATATATATATATGCATATTTTCTGACACGCGCGCATGCTCACACACAGACACCCAGACACACACACACACACACACACATACACACACATATATATATATATATATATATATATATATATATACAACATCTAAGAATAGAATGAAAGCTTTCAGTCTAAAAAGGAGCTTTTTTTCGGTCACTTTTTTATCAGAGAACTCCGTGACATAAAGAAGTTGTGGATAGAAATTAAGAGTTGAGGACTAAGTAAAAAAAAAGCCTTGTTGTCAATTAACTTTTCTTTATTATCTCCATTGATTGTTTTACGCTTGTTTTACAATGGAGTCCTCTGACGAGACTGACTAAAAAAGATCTTTTTAAAGTACTTGTGAAGTATGCTCTATTTAAAGCTATTCTAATATATATATATATATATATATATATATATATCATCCATAAGTTCAATCTTACTAACTTTGTAATAAACCTAGTTTCATTTTAAACCAATAATAATTGTCACTATGTTGTGCGTCCAGCATGGATTTCCCTGATTATCTCTTGCCATTCGCCTCTACGGACCACCGCCTCCGGCAGATCCCCTACGCTACATTATATGTCTGCCCATAGTAGCTGTGGATAAGTTTTAGTTGGTCGTCCAACAATTGCTCGTCCTTGTGAAGGGGTCCAGAGGAGAACACGTATGTGTTCATCCTTTCTTCCTCCCCAGCAGTGTCCAGCATGTCTTATTCGTCGGACTTGGATGATTTAAGAGATGGGAGGTAGGAGTCCGTATAACAGCTACCTTGTGGAATATTACTTCCAGGATATCTTCATTACAACTCGCAGCATTTTTGTGCAATTGCCGTCAAGCTTGTTCTTTAAACGCTTTGTCAGCGTCTATTTGGTGCATCCGAACAGTAGTAAAGAGAAGACTACTTTGGAAAAAATTGTGTTTTAATTTATCGGAAAAGTCTGACCTCCATATGGCTGATAGCCTATCGATAGTTGACCATGCCTTCGCTAATCACGTACTGATGTTGTTTTCGGTAAATGAGACACTGCTTACAGTACTTCAGAAACCAATTATAACAGGATTTAATTTGTTTGTTTTTATTTGGTTTTAAGCCATATCATGTATTTCATTTCATCTAGTGCTAAATCCTGTTTACATACATATTTAATATATATAATTACGTTGCGTTCTGGTTAGTGAACGCTTGGAATATTAAATAAAGGACAAACCACGATATGAGAGGAAATAGAGATATATTCTCAGGAAAAAGTATATACAATAGAGAGACTATTAATAGACAAGAACATAAGATTAGTGAATACAGAATAAATATATAGTCCAACGATAGTATTGGCTTCCGTTATTACGGTAGCAAGTAAGGTAATCTATTGCGATCTCCAGTCTCCAACGCTCTAATACTATTTCTATAAGAAACTGCTCTTCACCTTCTAGTCTGCCCTGGTATTAGTAGCTACTGCTATATATGGCAGATTGACTAGTTCATTGGGTGGAAAAAGGTGGGTGATACCCAACAGATTACTAAATATATTTTGTTGATAACATTTTTTCATAAGTCTGAGCTCATTCTTTTTGCACACAGTTAAATTGTTTCTAGTTTTGCTATATAACAATTACAATTTGACATCAGCCATTTGTTAGCATTCATTCAAATAGATATACTTGACAGGTAAAGAAATTATTCTGTCGCTAAATTCATTTTTAAATGTGTTAGAATTCATTTGTTTACACTCTTGTATTGCTATTGCATCTACATAGTTAAACGGCTTCAATTATTGCTATCTAACACTTATAAGTAAAGTAAAGTTGGCGACCATAGTCGAGGGTGACCTGAAGGCTCCCTTTTCGATAGCTTACTACACCAAGGTGTAGGAGAGGGCGCTACTCCTTTCCTGGATTGCTCCACTTTACCCTTGATCCGTACCTTATAAGGCTGAGTGTTAAGCAAGGAGGCATCAAGTTCCATTTTTTGAGTCTTTGGTATGACTCGACCTGGGATTGAACCCAGGTCTCCCGGACCATTGGCGAACACTCTAACCGCTAATTCTAGTCAATATTATTCATTTGTTTGCTCATAGTGAATTGGTAACAAGAATTGCTATTTAACACTAATTATTATATTCAATATTACACATTCGTTTGCACACAGTTAAATAGTTCAAAATATTGGTATGTATTACAAACAATTCAGTGAACCATTAGTGTTTTGTTCACACACAGATCAAACAGTTTTATTTCTTACAATTCAATTTAGCGTCAGTCATGTGTTGGCATTCATTCTAAATGTCAAACAGTTCTCTTCGACCCATTGATATTCATACTTACCGACCCCTCCACTCAGGCAGGATATGAAACATGGTCAATTTTTTAAGCGGAGTTTACCAGGTTTGAATTCAGTGTTTTCCTTCTTCTAGACTAATTGCCTTACCAAGGCTGAAGAACCCAGTCTGCCCTACTATTTTAACCATAGCTGGAGGGAGAATAATTGGATTTATACCTTTCCCAAGGGTATTAGTGCTATGTGAAATGCAATCAGTCTCGTCCAGGATTTGAACTCGTGTCGCCGTGTCTATTTGCTACGACGATAACCATTAAACCACGGGCACCTCCCATTGATAGCAGATACTATATTGGGGCGATAGCAGTGAATGGGGTACTCTGTGTTCCCCAAAGCACAAGCAATACTGAAGACTCAACATCAGATTTTTTTTTTAGTTTTATAGCTGGGACAATCGTTCGTGAAAGGGAGTCTTACCCCTCTCCAGAGATGCAGTTGGAGTATTTAACTGCCCCAGCTGATTGGGCTAAAAATAGTGTTAAATTGTAACATACCCATGATACGGATATGTGAAACGTACATAGAATATCATAACGCACATAGGAATCCCAAAACACGAAAACATTTACGACTTCTTAGTTCAGGTACGAAACTATTTATTATCTTTAAGTTTAAAGGTTTTTCGACATAAGGAGAGAGATACCATCTTTTCATGCTGACTTTTCCATCTACCCCACCCCCAACACGTGCCGCGCCCGTAGCGCACAAATTCGTCTGGCCTCGTCCAGGTCTCAATCTCAACTAACTGACTTTTCTCAAATCTCCCCAAATGCTCCGCACACGTTTCCAGTGCATGACGTCATTCACATCCCCCGGTCACAATTTTCTATTTGGGATTTTTATTTTGACATATCTGAATGACACATCCTACCTGCGTGGACGTGAACACCTGCCCTCATGTTGCACCTAACTAACCCATGTGCTAACCGAAGGGTTCTCAGCCTAACTAAACCGAAAGGCAAAATATATAAAACGAAATTCCCCCGCCATTATATTACAAAATCACAATAATTGTAACCCCTTTAGTGTGTGCAAACAAATGATTAACATTGGATAGAATTATCAGTGTTTTATTAAAGTAACTAACACAGTAGAAGTCGTAGCAATACTAATGTAAAAACTAATTAGTTCAAACTCAATACAAAATGAATTTACCAACAAATTATTTTCTTAAGAATCATATGTATATCCATTTAAATGTGTGCAAATAAATGACTGATGCAAAATTCCATAGAAATACATGAAACAATTTAACTTTGTACGAACAAATGATTAACTATTAATGTAATTATTCGTATCAGATAGTCATATTTGAAGCCATTGAACTGTGTGCATAAAATATGCCGAAGGTTCGTCTAAAATTATTTCCAAGATAATGTGTTTACAAATCATATAGTTAATTTATGCATAAGGAGAATTTGGCATTTACCTAAAATGATTGATTTGTCATAAAATGGAACCAACCCAAATCTGATATATCTAATATTAAGAAGGTTTGGCATTAAATAAACTGCAATAGTTGAAAGGCCATAAAACTCAACCAAAACAAATACACACTTGTTATTTTTCTGTAAATTTTTCAATTTTAACTTTGTCATAATATATTCTTGTCGTGCTATTTTATGTTGCTATTAATAGAGATGAATTCCATGTTTTCTATTCTTAATGTACAGGTTATCAAGAGTGCCATCGTTAGTTTTTCGTGCATAAAGTTGTTGTTGTAGTTGTTGTTTTCATTTTTGTTTTCTAAATTCGTTATTGTTTTTTACTGTTTATCTCAAAGTTATTTCGGTATATATTACTGTTGCTGACTGCTGTATTTATTGTTTCTTTCCTCGTTTCTGTATAGACATTGTGTCTGTGAACTTTTGCATGTTGAGAATTCTTAATGCCGGGGAGTAATCTTTCGCAATTTTTTTTTATATTGACACACAGAATTGATGCGTCATCCTTTAAATTTAAGACCAATCGCAAGGTCAACAATTCCCTGATTCTTTGGTTATTTTGTCTAAGACACTGCCTTCTCTATTCTTATAATTTTCCGAGTTCTTTTACAATAGAGACTGTCTATGCTTTTTTTCCTTAAATCATATTTCTGCTGCAGAGTATGGTTTTAGGCAAGCTTTTTATTCTGAGATAGTCATTTATTTCTTTTGCTTTAATGTTATTTTACTTAATGTTGTCCGCTTCTAAATATCACAGTTATTCGTAGTTTTCTTTCTCTCAAATTATTCTATTTTCCTGATTGAGCCGATCTATTCCTTCTATTGTTTCTCTTTTATCCTTCGTAACTCATAAATGTAAGACTTTTTTTTGTATTAAATCCCATTCCTACGTGTTTGATTAAGACTAATTGTTTAAACTTGGTTGTCTTGTTCTTTTCGGTTCGAGGCAAATATCTTAATATCATCCATATACATGAGCTGGTTTATCTTTCCCTACGACTTTCTAAATTTTATAATTATCCTGTCTATATTGACACCATTCTCATAGCTGTAGATTTGCTACTATAATTTCAATGCAAAATTTTAAGAGCTTCATCTCTCGAAGTCACGAATAGATAGAACCAATGAACCCAACTCATACGAGGATCATTCATAAATATAGTGATACAAAAGAGGTACATTGGGTACTTTTTAGCGATGGAAAAGTAACGGGTTGGTTGTTTGGTTGTTTTGGTTTATGGCATATCAAACTTCATAGGTTATTTAATGGCAAATCCAGTTTTATACAAATAATCAGTTCTATTTCAAACAATTGAGACGGTGCCTAAAATATTCATCCCTGGACGGGAGTTTATTTTACACACGTGTGAAATCGGGGCAGTCTGGCACTTGATCCCTCGCAGAATAAGTCCTCGTTAAGAATCCTTTCTCGGGCTTATGGTAACTGGTAGATAATGTGGTGGTTAACTTAGGCTTAACTGGCCGCCGCTGGCAAGGGGTTTCCAAATTTCACGTTACACACACACCCACCAGGCCACTTCGTCTTTCTACCACCCCCAGGATAACGGAAAATATGGGCCTCGAGGTTGAGATAAGATATTTTTTATTGGTAGTCGGCAATTCCAATTTCCCGTGTAATATTTTTAAAGGCGAATAGGACATTTAGCGAGAATAAATTGAAGCAAATGAAGCTGAAAAGGAATATACAAAAGAAGGCAACTCGATAGGCAAACACCACATCGAATAAGTTTCGACACGGGGGGAAATTTAAAATATAACAAGGTTTTTAATACGCGCAGACACAAACAAGTATTTAAGGTGCGGCTATATTACCAGCAGACAATATCAAATACAAACGTCTTTCTTTCTTCCTTTTTCCTTTCTTTCTTCTTTCTTTAAATTGAGCGACAGAGGGCATACAATTGCAATAATTAGGAAGGGTGGAGGGAGAAAACGGTTTTAATGTTTACTTAGCTTTTTCGACGGTTTCTTCGTAGAGTATTTTCTTTTACGGTCAACCAGTGTTCTGTAGGATTTTAGCGGGAAGGCATCGGTTAACTTCTTCTCCGAGAATTCTATTTCGCTTCTTTTCCCGGAGTTTTGGCATCGGACTAGCACATCCTTTTACGGCGACCTCCGTCCTAAAAACTGAATTCTTTATACCTATTTCCTCTGACGAAAGGGCTACTGTTTCCGGCTTTAGGGTTCTGGCCAATCATTTGGCCTTTTTCTTCTTCCTTCACCTCCCCCTTCCTTCACCTCTTGGCTTTCATTCTAACCTGGATTCCCAACTTCCTTCCACAGGCAGGCAGAGGAGTTGACCTACATCCCTTATTCCTCTTTTAACGGTCAATCTTTGTGGCCTGTTAATTCAAACACGGACGGGTGGGGGAAATTGATCTTACCACCCTCCTCTCAGTGACAGACCACATGACAAAATTCAGTTTAGCATATGTACACAGTTTAATTTTCAAAATCATTTCTATTTCAGGCAATACTGGAGAGTTGGGGAATGTGGAGTACTCCTTCATTGCCATCACTCACAGGTTCACTCTGGCCCGGAATGGTAGCACTTGATAGGGCCCTATCTATCAGTTAAGTAAGACATTTCTAATTAAAACAGTTCGTTAAGTATGAGTATAGATTTTTTTTACACGCAGTTAAATGTCAAAACAATTTTATTTCAAAAATTTCAGTTTAGCATAGGTAATCAGTTTACATATAAATTTTATCTATTTCAGGTGATTCAGTTTAGCATGAGTACGCAGTTTAATTCTCCTTGACCCATAGATAGGACCCTATCAGGTGCTATCACTCCGGGCCAAAGTGGACCTGGGGGCAATGGCAATGAAGGAGTACTCCACATTCCCAAAAGCTCCTGCGTTACTGGAACCTTTCCATGAGATTTTTTAATGTAATATACAGGACACACGTTGGGGGAGTCTCACCACTCTGCAGGGAAGCAGTTGGTGTATTCTACAGCCCCAGCCGGATATGCAAGGGAAAGTGACTGAAGCTGTTATGGTTATTTGGTTTGGTTTGATTTGGTTTGGTGTGGTTTAGTTTTATGGAATATTAACCTTTGTATGTTATTCAACGCCCAATCCATTTTCATGTAAATAACCAGTTCTATTTAAAACAATTCGGTTTAGCATCAATTTGTCAAAAAATTTCTACTTCAAACTATTCAGTTTATTCAAGCAGTTATATATAACAATTCAGTTTAGTGTAAGTACAGTTTCAATAATTTCAAACAATTCTGTTTAGTATAGGCACGCAGTATACTTATAAGTACAGTTTAGTTGTGAAAAAGATTTCTATTTTGAGCTATTCAGTTTAGCCAAGCAGTTGTAATTCTGCTAATTCAGATTACTATAAGTGCAGATTTTGTTTTCACGCAGTTAAATGTCAAAACAATTTAGTGTAAATACAGTTTCAATGTCAAAAAACAGTCCTATTTCAAATAATTCAGTTCATCATAAGCACGCACTTTAAATGTAAGTACGGCTTAATTGTCAAAAACATTTCTATTTCAAGCTATTCCATTTAATCAAACAATTCAGTTTAGCATAAGTATGCCGTTAGTTCTGTTTAACCCATAGATAGGGCTCTATCAAGCGCTACCACTCCGGGCCAGAGTGGACCTGAGAGCGATGGCAATGAAGGGGTACTACACATTCCCCAAAGCTCCAGAATTACTGGAACTTCACTATCAGACTGATTAGTATCATATCCAGGATACTCATTGGGGGGGGTTATTACCCCTTTGCATAGGTGCAGTCAGTGTATTCTACTGCCCCAGCCGACTGGGCAATCTTATGGTGAGATCATTTTTTGACATGCAGTTAAACATCTAAATTAGGTCCTGACCCGTTAAGTTTACTGCTAAATGAAACGATGAAATGAGTTTGATGGACGGCCGTTGAACTAGATATCAATCTTCGATTACGGCCCTGATAAGTTAGTTTCAATCAAATGACCAAAACTGCTTGAGTTAAAATAAGTCAGTAAGATAGTGAGAAACAACTGACCCGAGAGGCCAAATTCTTGATTATCTCCCTTGATTCCCTATTAAGCCCAAACAGGAGATAATTGTTTAATGTCACAGAGAAATAATGAAATAAAATGTCCAGTGAAATAGGAGTCACTATGTCATTTCTCATCAAAGAACAAGATCAAGGATGACAACACGAAGGAAACATTACGATAACCGAGGAGACAAGACGAGACGAGCGTAAAAGAGATGAATCAAGAACAAACCGATGTGACATGTGAAGATGGGAGCTGATCGATCATAGAACGACAGATAATAAAGTTAGGCCCGTAGGATTGGTCACCATGTATATACGTAGAACAGATAATCGTAAAGAACTATATAACAATGCCAGGAGCATTTATTCTCTTCAGTAAGGCCATAAAACTGTTTTTTTCTTCAATTCGAAGACAACACAATCTGAGAGTTCATAGTCAATATATAAAGGCAGTTTTTTTTATCCAAGAGCAAATCTCTTTATCTTTGAGTACCACAAACTATTAGATGTCAGATATTTTATGAACCAATAGATTTAAACCCCCGACCCGTTGTTGCTATTTTTACCCAATTAGATTAATATAATTGAAACATTCCGTATTGGGAGTCAGATGGAACCCGAAAAGTTTATTAAAGCGGTCGATCAATTGTAAACAAGTCTAATTTTTGGGTTATGGTACTAAAATGCATCTGATGGTGATGCTTCAGTTCGGAAGATATGGTGAGTGTCGAATACTCCTTCATTGCCATTACACCCAAGTTGAATCTTTCCCAGATGTTTAATTTCTCTTTGGGTATCATCAATAAGTCAAATAGATCTGTTTGAAAATGATTTGTTTTTCCTTAGAATGTATAAAAAAAGAAAACCTCAGAAGAAAAATCTACGTAAACAAAGTAAATATAAACCGACAATGACTGTGATAAAATAACCCATGGCGAAATGACACGGCAATCATTTTGTTTTAGTAATAAAGAGTAGTAGATTGAGGACGGTATTTAACATATCGACATCGGCCACCGTATGTCACAGTTTCTATCGATACTTCGACTGCAAAGTTTTTCAATGACAAGATGAAGTTGACCAAAAGATCCAAATAGGTTCAATGGTTTAACGGCACATCAACACTTGTTTTGTCATTCATGCCGAAGTTAGTAGAACAGTTATAGCTTCCAATTAAGCCTAATACTTAGAGTTTCCAATCACCTTTTTAGGGAAATGCCGACGGGGCACGAGGCATTTTTAGGAATGCCGGGCGTATCTGGGGTAAGGTCCGGCACCCGAGCCTACCTTAAAGAGGCCTTGTGCCATACTCATCCGTTTGGTTGGGCATTTGACAAATACCATTATAGCTTCCAACTATATACGGTACGTAAATGTATTTTCACTTTAAACAATTTCATTTTAAACAAGCAAACATTTCATATTTAGTAACAATATTAGTATTTAAACAGCCAGTGTATTAATGTAATTTAAATTCATTTTTAAACATTTTCTTAAACAGATATATATATATATATATATATATATATATATATATATATATATATATATATAACCATTTATTGTTTATTCTTTTATATGCATATCTTAGATTGTAGGATATGAGATTTGGTCAGTTGAATGAGTGGGTCCATGAACTGAAATAGTAGCAATGACACCTCTCTGGTCCTTGCCATTGGGGTCAAGAAGGCATCAATGTGAAAACCAAGCTCGTTTTGTTTACTTTAAGGAACAAAGACAGGGCTGAATGAAATAATTCCTTCGAGAGAAGAATGCTCATTGTAACCGATGCTTTTCCCTTTACATTAATTCACTTGAGAAAAGCTGGGATCTAAAAGTGAGTTTAATACTAAGTAGGTTTTAAGGACTTTATACATCCAGCCTCTCCACAATCCAGGATAGGTCACATCGTCTGTTTTTAAGCAGAGTACGGCTGGTTTGATTTTAGAGTTTTTCTTCAAGATCAGTTGCTGTGCCAAAACTAAAGAATCCTGTCAGTCTAACAATTTACTCATAACTGTTCCCCTCGACGGAACAGAAATTGTTGAACTGAGTTCAAATCCTGGACGAATTAATTTGCTTTTCAATTCGTGCTTAATCTCCTGGGAAAAACATGAATCTATCTATCCTCACAGGTATGGATTAATATTTGGGAAGACTGGGTCCTTCATCGTTGATTGGGTTATCATTTTAGGAGAAAGGAAATTCCGAATTCAAAATTCAGCTCAGAAATTGACCTTGTGTCACATTTTATCCCCGGTGGAGTATTCAGTTAAACACATGACCATAAGTCGAATAAAGTCTATTCGCCTCTACAACCATGGTGATTATCTCCAACTTTGATTCTATGGTGAAGTGCATATATTGTATCTGTTTCGACTCATATAAATTTAAAATTGTGAATACCCTGTTGATTGGACACCTTAAATTGGTGGGGTGTCTTCTGAGACATGTTTGCTCAACGTTGTTCTGTGGTAGTCACGCGTTGATTAAAGCAATTTGTTGTTATTTTCATTGTCTTTTGAGATAATATTTCTTCCAATCCTGGTTTGCCATTTCTCTTTTTAAGACTCGCCCACGAACATTTTCGGTGCTGAAAAAGAAAAAGAAAAAAGATAAAAAGAAAAATATCAAACGCTGAGCAATCAAAATCCGGAAAGGAGACACGAAAAGACATTTCTATCAATTTTTATTTCTTTATTCTATTTCATTTTTTTTTTTTTTTCGGGCACAAAAGCAAAAATTATAAATTCAAAGCCAATTTCACACTTCCGAATAAGATTCTTCGATATCAAAAGACAGATTAAATTATTTTGTCTTTTGCATTAATTTCTAACTTTGTCGATTTGAATTCTTCTCTATTTTACCACTGTTTTTCAGTGTGGAATAATTTACATTTTCTTGATACAAAGGTAGGTTTATTATTTGTTCACACTCTTTCGAATATGGCCGAACGAGATGTCTTTCCAACGCACACTGGTAATCAAATTCCACGTCACTAGTATTCAAATATGTTTGTTTCTGGATGAATGAATCCCCAAAACGGGTTAGGTCACCTGGATATCATAAATATCCCCCCTTCATATAAGAGCATGCTTGGGAGTGTCCATCATCTTTCAAAAATGACAGGTAGTTTAAAGTTTCTTTGTATCAGCCTCTACAGGTTGTGTGCTCCGATTTTGAGGTTCCCTTTCTACATCTACGAGGAGAGGGAAGTATTGTATTTGTCGCTGCCTCCCACCAGACAGGACTTGTCACAATCTCAAAAGCCCGAAGGCCGATGAAAGTGGGGATAAAGGGGAGGGGAAGGTCGGGAAGGAGCCGAGACTCGGACCCTGCTGGTCTGTGCTGCTCATCGACCCACTAAGTGCAATGTGGGTATAATGAGGCAAGCAGTATCACGAATCCAAATTTGGATCCGGGTACGTATGCCGGGTTATAGCTTAAACTAGACAGCAAGGTCTAGTGCTATACATAGGGGACAAAGGTTACAGCTCGCCCACCCTAAGGTGGCCCAACTGAAGTTGGGGGCCTTTCGGCCTCGAATCTGCTATTGTTTGATACTCCATCCGACGCGAATGCCAGACGGCCCAGCCAAAAGGCCAAGGAAGTATATTTTAACTGCATTTGCAACCAGATCCACTCTCATCTGAAGTATTAACTGTTATTACCTTATCGACATATAAAATAGTAATGTTAAAAAATATTAATATTGGAGAGGAATTCTTGAAATCAATTACTTGTATTAGATAGGAATACTTCAACAAAATGCGTGCAACTAGATGCTTATATCCAAATGAAAAGTAAACTCAAAAAGTCAATCAAATATTGGAATCATTGTAAAGATAATAATCAAATATTTTCGAACGAATCAAATTCGTGCATTAAAATTACGCAAGTGAAATTGATATTCCGTTAAACAAATGAACTAAATGAAGTCAAACCTTTCTCCTACATTTCATTTCATCTCATCTCTCTGACTCTGTCTCTTTGTCTCTCTCTCTCTTCTGAAACTTATTCTTCTCCGTTATAACGAAAGCTGTGTATACGTATCAATATTTGGCTTTAGATACCCCATTAGCAATTGAGAAGCCATTAAACATTGTAAACCAAAGGAGACCAGTATCATTCCCAGTCTCTCTCTCTCTCTCTGTCTCTCTCTTTCTCTCTTCTTCTTCTTCTTCTTCTTCTTCTATTATACTCGAAACTTTACATATGAATTAAAATTCGAATTTTAGTTCACAATAAGGTTTTAATACGCCGTTACAAATAAATCAAACCAAATCAATCCAAAGTCTTATAATTACTTTTAGTGTTTTTAATTCGCTATGTAAACATCAATGAAAAAATTACTTTTCACGCAATAGTTTTGTTTTTAAAGATTTTAAAATGGCCTCCTTATAAATATTCCTGAACATATCGACATCCTTTTCAGTTTCAAAAAATGTGTCTTTTAACACCTTTCAGCGACCAATTTCTTGAGAAACTCATAAAACACTGCATTAAGTATTTTTGAAAAATACGTGAAATCTTTAAATATGAATATTTTTTTTTTTAATTTCATGTTTACCTTTTTTATAGATGAGAATTTCTCTATAATTTAAAAGATATCTCTCAGCCACACACACACACACACACTCACATAGAAATGCATAAATATATATCAGCGTGTGTATGTGTGTTAGTGTTATTTAAGAATCGAGTAAAAAATATACGCTATAGTTACACACGTTTTGTATTTTGTAAAATTATTTAATAGTTAATCAAGCAATTCTTTCAAATACACCGGCTGAAGCCACATCTAAGCAGCTAGCCTGGAGCAAGCAGCAAGAGGCATTTGTCACTATGTGAGCTCTTATAAAAATATCCATGGGATTTAATAAAGATGGCTCAATTTCCTAATTAAATGACAAGCCTCTGAAATTAGTTTATACCTCGATTATTACATCTTATCTTCTGAAATGTGAGCATAGGTAAAGTATGGATTTCTATCGAGAGATTATCGACAATGTGGAAATCGTATAACTGTAAGAAAGAAATATGGGAATGAGAAGAGCTTGAGGGAAAGGATGCTGTTTTAAACAAATCCAAGAAACCTTGCCTGTATAGCAACTTAACTCCTATCTCAATGAGCACAACGGAAGATTTGGATGACATGCTGGGCACAAACTCATATGCGACGTTTATTTACAGATGGACAAATCGGTATTGGCCGACCAGCAAAAATGAACATTCATTAGTACTATGCTGACCCTGGATACCAACTTGAAGATTTTACCATATGCGATAACTGATATACACCGATGACGAAATAATGTGAAGGGAACCCGTGATTTTAGAACGCTTCTATGGGGATCATGATGATGGTGATTCGTATGACGATATATAATTGGCTTTTATTCGATAATCCTTTATGGATTAAATAAATGCATTAATTATGTTGTTTTTTCTTTCATTTTCGATAATATGATTCCATCTGACAGGCAAGTCATTAATGACTTGAGTATGGAATATTGTTGATTTCGATACAAAAATATTCCACACATCTTCTAACATATTTTTATTTGCACAATTTTTCACTTTAAAATCTCGGTGAAGATAAGGTTGGATAAAGTAAAACTTCCCTATTCAGAGGTTAAACGTTACCAATTCCTTTTGGTGCATGTGTTCTAGCGTTTTTATTCAAGCTTAACACACATTTCCTACTGAGATCTGAATCAAATGTTCTTAGTATGGAATGAGAGCACATCCACTTGACGGCAATAGAGAGATAGTTGGTTGGTTATGCCATATTAACTAATATTATGTCAAATCCAGTTCAATATATATATATATATATATATATATATATATATATATATATATATATATATATATATAAGTAATATGCGGAATGTTGGACAAACCAAACACTCACTTAACACAGGTTTAGTAGGCGTGATAGTTTGTTCTTTTATTCTAAGAACTTTTTAAGGCTAAATAATTTTCTGAGATCTATATATAAGCAAATTAGGAACATGATAAAATGACAGAGAGGGAAAGGTGTTGCAGGAGGAAGGAGAGAGTCAAATGTTTCAAGTTTCATGAGATATTTTTGATCGTATGAAAGTAAAATAATTTTACTGAGCTGATGGTAAAGAAATAGGGAAAAAGGTGAAGGGGAAGGAGCTTTGGCATATCATATTTCGTCGAAGACATTGACTATAATAGGATGTCTAGGTCGAAAGGTGGGGGAAGGGTTGAAAGAGAAAGTCATCAGGAAAAAATCGTCAAAAGTATGGTGGTACAGAGTGGGAAAATGTCCTTTTTTCCTTATTTCTTTTCCGTCAACTCACTAAAATTATTCCCACCTTTACCTTCTCCGTCATTTTATCATGTTCCATATTTTCATATTTTTAGAAAAACTCAGAAAATGGTTTAGCTAGCAAAAGTTCTAAGAATAAAAGAATGAAATATCGTGCCTACTAAACCTGTAGTAAGATCTGATTTATCCAACCTTCCACATATTTCTATTATACTGTCATATTCACCATAGGCTTGTATTTAAGTATATATACAGCTGAGTGATAGAATCTTGGATTGGCTTTATAGTCAGCCATGTTTCGATCCCAGTTTCGGGAATTTAGCCTGTCTAGCCACACTGATGAGTTCTGATAGAACGAAACAGTCTGTCTGTGGATGACTACATATTATTTTTAAACAAATAGTATGTAGGTAATTATGTTTTTAAACGAGAGAGAGAGAGCTCATTTGTTTGCCAACAGTTAAATGGTTGTAAATATTGTTATCTAACACTATTAATTCGATTCAATGTTTAAAATTGTTTGCACAGTTAAATTGTTTCAAGTATTGCGATATACAAGAAACAATTCCTTTTGAATTTGATTATTTGTTTCTTCAATATATAGTGGATTCAAAAAATGCTGTTAATACAAATAATTCTTTTCAATATTATATATTTGGTGGCACACTCTTCAATGATTTGAAGTCTTGGAATTTAACATTAGCAATTCTCTATATCAAGAATGTCTATCTTATACATAAAAATTGCAAAGAGGTGTATTGTTTCAAATAGCAAATAACAATGATCCTTAATATATGTTTGAATAAGTCTAGTGGACCCTTCAGATAGAACCTGAATAATTACTAAGAAAGGTATATCTCATTCCCAAAACTTCAGAGTTGGAGCCTCATCATTAGATGAATTCTAGTGTTCTACTCAGGACACACAACAATATAGTTTTTTTCAACGCGATTGACCGGCAGCTACAAAGATTCTGCAACTGTTAAAATAAAAAGTTGAATGTTTGTTAAGCATAAACAATTTTAAGAATACAATTGGTTTGACATAACAAACTAATTTAGCGGATCAAGTCGTCTAGGCGAGAAAAGGCCAAAGTAGAGTGCTGCAGATCACAAAAAACACTTTGGCGGCCAGTTCACCAATAACTCAGGCACGCGGGTTCCTTCTTCAGGCATTATGGAGCGTCACCCACAGCCAACAAGAAGCCTTCTTGGAGATATCTTAGCCTTTTTCATATGTCCAGTCGTTGTATACTAAAACCATAGCCAACAGGGCGCTAAACAGAGAGACAGACTCTTGACATAGATAGATAGATAGATAGATAGATACTGAACTGAGATGGACAGATTTTTAACACACATTACGCAAGAAGTGACTCGTAGTTCATTTTTATTGATGAGTTTTAGAGGTTTGATTGCAGTGTTTTCCACTGTTCTAGAACAGCCACCATAGCGATGTTAAAGAATCCAGAGTGTCCTGCTATTTACCCATTGGTGGTAATAGAATAGACGGGTCCATATCTGTCAAATAAAAAGAGCCTCGTCCCGGATTTGAGAATGGATCACGGTTTCCATTTTTATTAGGATAATCATTACACTATAATAGATTGATAAAGTGATAGATAGACGAAAACAAGCCGAAATAGATAGATAGATAGATAGATATGATCAAGCTGAAACACAAGGATAGATAGATAGATAGATAGATAGATAGATAGATAGATAGATGTTCATACATTGTGCATATATATATATGTAGAGGGAGATAGATTGATAAAATATTAGTTAATGTGTTGCGATACAATACAAACTATGACTTGTGTCTATTAATAGGTTCGTGCATTTCTTAGAGCTGTGTTTGTACATACACACACACACACACACACACGCACACATACACACACACACATATATATATATATATATATATATATATATATATATATATATATATATATATGTGCGTGTGTGATAAAAGTAATACGGGAATTCGAACGGATCCAAAAGAAAATATGTAGACATAAAATGTCTATTATGTTTAATGAAATTTGCATTAACGAAGAAATGCTGCCTAAATATACATATACATATATATATATATATATATATACCTATTTGTATGTGCATTTGTGTGAGTATGTGTTTCTGTGTGTCTGCGTGTTGGTGACTTATTGAAAACTGAAGATGATAGCGGTGAGTAACGAATAGGTTAATAATAGGAGATTGAATACAATAAAATTTAGTCGCAGTGGGAGGGCTGCATAATTTACAACTGTTTATAACGGCCACTTTGAACCGAACCCAACAGAAACAACTAGCATGGCTTTCTTGCTAATAATCACTTGACAGTTGGCGCTCCGAATGAAAGAAGACTCTAAAATTCCTTTGCCACGAAGTGAAAGAAATAAAAGGCTGAGTGAAGAGAAACGATTTGGTCAGATAAATAGAACGAAAACGAGGCTATTTTTTTAAATTTGTGAGATAATAACGAGAATGCCAATTGCACAGCGAGAAACGGCGAGATCTTGTTCTCTTTGTGCCTAATCACGCCAAACGACGCATTGCTTTCATTGTCGAAGACGCTAAGACTTCGTGGTTGTCTTTTGTTGATGATTTATTTCCCGTATTTTTTTCGTTATTTATTTATTTATCTATTTTTTTGCTTTTGTTGGCATTGATTGTTTATTTTGTATCTGATTTTTTTTTTATATTTTTTTCTTTTTTGAATTTTTTTTTTTTTTTTGGTTCCAGCCCGCCAGGAACAATTATTTATCGTCAGGCACGTCTCTCTTGATGTTAAGTGTATTCACGTACTGACAGAAATCTCGAAATATAGACAAAAAGAGTAAAAAATGAAAAAATAAATCCCTTTAAGATCTCACGAAGCAAAGAAACGAAGGAATGCACAAAAATACTCACATGCGACACACCAACACGGCAACCAGGTTGATTAAATGTGATACACTGAAATACACAAAATTGATGTGCTTTCTAACATCTGAAGAATATTCCACTTGAAGAAAGATAATAGGGGCAGTTACGATATCGAGTTCATTTGCATAATATTTATATATATATATATATATATATATATATATATAACCTAATTTAAACATAGTTTAACTACCCATCTTTTACTGCCGCATTACAACTAGTGCATTGCATTCATTTGGAGATTTTGTGAGAGTAAAAAAAATGCAATACATGCCCAAGACTAGCTTAGATAAATCAGGATAGAAATATACCTATAAAGATTTAGAGAAAAAAAGAAAGGTAAAAATTAAATATATATATATGTCTGTGTGTCTGAGAGAGTAGAGTGTTCGCTAGTGGTCCTGGAAACCGGGGTTCAGTTCCAGGTTGAGTTGTTGCATACTCATATGCAGATGCATGCAGAAACATAACGACGCAATGAAGACGAGCGGACACAGTCCTTTTAGAAAAATATACCTCTGACTTTATTGAAAGGGTCCGAAAGGGTTACTAAAGGTTTTACGGTGTGATAGGTGAGTTGGAGGCTGAAGAGAACTGCAACATATTGACCCCCACTCTTATGGCCATAACAGCGTTTCTTTCCCGTTCTCCTGGGCTGCTCAACCGGGCGCCTGGGGGCCTAGCCTTTCTGGGACATGGTCCTCATTCCAGCATCTTCTCCCCAACTAACTCGAACTTCCTGTGCAGCGAGTTATATTATTGTTTTACGCCCACTAAATTCAACCTATCGACAGTCAAGGTTATCCCCCTTGATACCTTCGACCGGATGCACCTGTTATTTACACAGGTGCATTTCCTATTTTGGCAGCTCGGCCGGGGTCAATATTCAACAGAGTCATACCACAGACACAAAAAAGGGTTTTTCATTCCGCCTTGCTTAACACTCAGCATTATAAGGTAAGGCTCAAGGGTAAAGTGGAGCAATCCAGGGAATGGAGTAGCATCTCCTCCTACACCTTGATGTAGTAGCTATTGAAAAAGGAGCCTTTGGGTCACCCTAGACTAAAGTCGCCAACTTACTTATATATAAAAATAGAGAGAGATTAAAATATCATGAGAAATAGTAAGAATGCTCTGTATTTCTGATTCAAGACTGCTTTATGAGGATACTTTTATCCAAAGAGTAGAATATATTTTCTAACTTCCTCAAAAGTGAACTATATATATATATATATATATATATATATATATATATATATATATATATATATATATATATACGTGTGTGTATGTATGTTCGTGTGTGTGTATTTTTGAGTGTGTTCACACTTTGAAAAAAGAGAAAGAAAGACCCAACCATACAAGGAATTTATCACGAAAAGAAACAAACACCTCTATCAAAATAGTGGCCTCTATATAAACCAAATACAACGCTTAAAAAAAGCTCAAAAGTTCTCTGAAGAAAGCCACAAGCTGGAAGCGTATGTAAGAACTAAATGAATAATATTTAAGAATATATAAATCCTATTCATCTTAAAATATTTACTTTTTTCTTTTTTTGGACCAACAAAAATAGAAAAATGTACACACGTGTGTGTGTGTGTGTGTGTGTGTGTGTGTGTGTGTGTGTGTGTGAGTTTAAAAAGCTGCACCAGTCAGCTAGGGCTGCAGAATACACTGTCTACATCTCTGTAGAGGGGTAAGGTTCCCCCAATGAGAGTGCGGTGAATGTCACTAAATAATCTGATGGTGAGGCTTCACTAATACTGGAGCTCTAGGGAATGCAAATCTCCTTTCTTTTCAAGCGTTCCCAGGTCTAGTTCGGCCCAGAGTGGTAACACGTAATGTGATTTTATCTATGGGTCAAATAGAACTAAATTGTAATCAAGCTAAACTGAATTGTTTAAAATAAAATGTTTTTACATGTAACTGAGTGTTTAAACAGGTAAATTTAATGCTTAAGATATAACTGTTTTGATATTTAACTGTGTTAAACAAAAAGTCAATAAAATATGAAATAGAACTGTTTTGACATCTAAATATAAACAAAAATCTACATTTTTACAAAAATGAATTGTTTGAAATTTTTATCGAAGTGACTTAATTCCGCGTTAAATGATCCGAAAAGGGTTGAAACGCCGTAAATAAACCAACCAACCAACCAAACTACCAACAAACGATCTTATAAACGTATATATTCATAAGATATATATATATATATATATATATATATATATATATATATATATATATATATATGAGTGTGTGCGCGCGCGTGTGTGTGTGTAAGCATTTTTTCAATCATATATATATTAATCTTAAAAGTGATATATATTTATATATATATATATATATATATATATATATATATATATAAACTCACGCGTATATATATGAGTGTATGTGTTTGTATATATATATATATATATATTTAATCAGTGCTTCAAAGGTAGGATGTGATTTAAAGTAAGCGTTTAACTAGATTTAGTCTGATCTAATCCGTACATAAACATGCAAACACACCCATCTCTATCTATCTATCTATCTATCTATCTATCTATCTATCTTTACCAACCCTCCGCTCGGACAGGATATGACACAAGGTCAATTTTTAAGCGGATTTTAACAGTTTGGAATTTAGAGTTTTCCTTCTCCTAGACTAGTTGCCTCACCAAGGCTGAAGAACCTAGTCTGCCCTACCCATTTACCCATAGCTATCTATCTGTCTGGCTCTCTACATACATATATATGTGTATGCTTTGGCTATTTTGCAATGTCCTATTGTATGATGGGATATTTTCCTCTTTTATCTCTAATCTGCCACATATGTTTAAATAAAGCGCTAACGTTTGAGGTTATGACTATATATATACATATATATATTAAAATATTATCATCAGAATCATCAAGGCATTATGACAGATCACTTTTAATCTCTTTCGCCCTTTTTCCCAATCAACCATCCCATGGTAGGTCATCTAGACGCCATCCAGTAGTTGCACAAAGCTGATGAATGTAAAGTTTTGTTAGTAAGCCATAATCTATGAGTTTTTGTGGGAGTCTATAAGTGAATGTGACATGAGCTAATCCTTAGATATGGCGGAAGCAAAATATGGAACAATTTTTAAACCTTTTTTTTTTTTGTCTGATTAGTCAAATTATTTAAAAACCTCAATAAATTGGAATTTTCATGATTAATTTTATTATTCATGTACATTTTAGAATCAAAATTCAGCAAAGTGAGCCAAGCAAAGAAATGACAAAGAATATATTATTTGCTCAACGCCAAAACCGAGCCATATTTTCTCTGTCTACCCTATACAAAGCAATTTTTTTTACAGAATAAAGTGCTTTTTAAAGAAAAACGGGGAATGGACTTGGAACAAAAAGCTAAAAGAAAGCTTTTAAAACGATATAACTACAACGATTAAGAAGAACCCCATAACGTCAATAAGAAAGCACGCTAATGAATTGAAAGTCCCAAAGAAAACTGTGAGGACAGAAATTAAGAGAGATTTAAATTCAGACCTTAAAACGTCCAGTTACACTATATTGGGTGTTTAAGAAAACAAAAAATACAAATTCCTATATGAATATTGGTTCGCTTAAGACAGTTAATGACATGAAATGGAATAAAATGCCTGAAGAATTTATTTTGAAGGCATGCAAATCTTTTTAAAGATGTGTTGATACAACAATTGAAAAAATGGTAGACATATTGAATAAATTTACTGTTTGGTGTCAATCTTCTTCTTTTTTTCTTTTTTTATTTTTGGAAGTTGGCGGACGAGTGGAGACCATCCAAAATACAGCATTATTGAGAACGGCCAGAATACTGTTCTGGAGACTTGAGGAGACATGTTGTCACTCAAACTCTAGTGAAAGACCATCAGCTAACACTGATATAAAAAAAACTCAAATGATTAATTAAAAAAAAAAAGAAGAAGAAGACAAGGAAAAATTTGCTTGCATACATATAGTTTTAGGTATCAAATCTAATATTGGAGATTGTCAAGCTGATCTAGAGATGATAGAAGGAAACCAGTAGGTTTCCATATACTCTAACTTTCAAACTCCAGTGAAAGACCATCAGCTAACTGTTATATAAATGATTTAGGATTTTCTTTCAAAACAGTATGCAGCATCCTTGAGTAACTCCCATCTGATTAATTTTGGGCTCAGCTTTTCGTTTGAGCCCAAGTGATACAGCTATATAGTTGTACTGGCAACGCTACAATTTGAAAGAATTCCCGTTTTATTATATTCGATATTATATGTTCATTCAAATGTCGGTAACACTCGGTGCTTTATCTGCGCGTATGTTGATATCGTTTTTTGTAGATGAGATATTGTGTCTGAGGTATATGAATACAACTAATAATTTCAAAGTATTGACATTTATCAAAATACGCTAACTCTGTTTTGAATTCTCGTTGAGACCAATGGCTTTGGCTGCTTCATCAACACTGTGCAGCAGAGATTCTGATTAAACAGATTTATTTGCAAGAAGTGATAGATCCTCTGAAAAGAAATAAAATTCACACACACACACACACACACTCACACACACACACTCACACACACACGCACACACACATATATATATATACATATATATATATAATAAAGACACATTCTGTCTGTATAATTTATTTAAGAACCTTTCAAGTTTCCTGCTAAGAGTCTTAGTTTCGGGTTGGAATTTGTAGATGGATTTTCCAAAATTGTCATGAACGCTTTTGGACCCTTCATAGGCCATCATCATCAGAGGCCATCGTCATCATTTTTAAAAACAACACATCTTACATAAACAAGCAATCCCTGATTATGTCCTATGAAGGGTCCGAAAGAGCTTGGTGTGTTTGTGTGTGTGTGCCTCTGTGAGTGTATATGTGTTTAACAACAGCTCCACACTCAAAATGAAATATGAGGTTAATTTTTGGGCTGTGTTTAAGAGATCTGAATTCGAGGTTTTCAGTCTCTGTGACCGATCACTATATCAAAATTGAAGAACCTAGTCTGCCTACTATTTACCCATAGAAAGAATTGTTGAATGAATATCATTTTCTAGGTTATGTATTTGCACAAAACCTCTCTGCATGAGCAGAATGAGACAAGAAGTGAGTTTCTTAAGCCGTGTTTTACACATTGTCATTCAGAGTTTTTCTTCTTCTAGACTGGTTGCCATATTATTATTAACGACCCCATTGGTACTATTGCCCTTTCGCAGGAGGAAGAACATTTTTCTCATTTTCACAAAATGAATAACTGTTAAAAATGCAAAACCTGTCCCCTTCTAGAATTCGAACTCCGATGTCTATGTCTAATTCCTATGATTACAGCCGTTACACCATGTATATTTATGTGTGTTTATTTATGTGTGCTTATGTAATTCATTACAAACAGCGTTTATCAAGTTATTCTTCATTAAATAATACGGTTAGTTTCATGAATTTAAAGCTACTTACCTAAATAGTCTTGGTTCTTTTTTGGTTTTTTTTTGTTTTTTTTTTTGTTTGTTTTTTGTTATTGTAGCAGGTTCAAAAGGAACGTTGATTCTGTAATTTCCCCAAAAACAATGATTCTAAATTTCAAAAAGCACCATGTTCAAGTAAAGATCAATATGTTTTAAGCAATCAAGTCCGGAACGAATAAATCAACAAATTTATAACCAAATAGTGAGAGAACCAATAAAAATCTCAGTTAAAAAAAGGTCCAAACAGATAATCACTGATTGACGCTTTATTCACAAAACAGGCATGATTGACCAAAGTTTTCATTTTCAATCAACGTCGGTTCATCAACGAAACGATGCCTCGTTTTGATCTCATCAAGCCAGTAGAAAGGATTTAAATTGTTCTAGAATCGTTAAAATGGAACTTAGTTGTATTTTAAGGAAATGGACCGAAAAATAACTATATAGTTCTCTCTATTTCCGCTTTATGAAATCAACGTGTTCTTAAAAAAAAAAACCCAAATCAACTCAATTTCACTTTATCTTTTATTGGTAGCTTTACCCTATCTTGTTTACAGTAAGCTAACTGCTATTTTTTCAGCTGTTTTACATCTCGACATGTCCATGTTTATATCTGAATTCATTAATATCTATGCATTCAAATTGATTTTGGCTCGGTCGGACGAGGCCGTAGAATACTCTGATGACATCGCAGCAGAAGGGTAAGCCACCGCCAACTAGTGTCCTGTATATGATACTAAATAATCAGATGGTGAGGCTTTTGGGGAATGCGGAGTACCACTCTATTGTAATTAACCATCAATGGTTAATATGCCATAAAAACCAAACCAACTCAAACCAAATCAAAATGGATTGTTTACTTTCAATACGTGAAAAGAGCCCTTAAAAATTCCTTTGATACTTAGATGAAGTAAATAAATATATACCAATTTTACAAGCGTTATCATATTTACCAAACCCCTCCGCTCGGGCAGGATATGAGACAAGGTCAATTTTTAAGCGGAGTTTAACAGGTTTGAATTCAGAGTTTTATTTCTCCTAGACTAGTTGCCTCAGCAAGGCTGAAGAACCCAGTCTGTCCTACTATTTACCCATAGCTGGAGGGAGAATAATTGGATTCATACCTTTCCCAAGGTTATTAGGGCTATGTGCCCGTGGTGTAATAGTTATCGTCGCAGGATATGGATACGGCGACACGAGTTCAAATCCTGGACCTGACTGATTGCATTTCACATAACACTAACACCCTTGGGAAAGGTATGAATCCAAATATTCTCCCTCCAGGTTTGGGTAAATAGTAGGGCAGACTAGATTCTTCAGCCTTGGTGAGGCAGCTAGTCTAGGAGAAGGAAAACTCTGAATTGAAACCTGTTAAACTCCGCTTAAAATATTGACCTTGTGTCATATCCTGCCCGAGCGTAAGGGTTGGTAAATTTGATTAGGACTATGTGAAATGCAATCAGTCTCGTCCAGGGTTTGAACTCGTGTCGGCGTGTCCATTTCCTACGACGATTAACATTACACCACGGACACCTCCACATTGTAAAAGTGTTATGGTTATGAAATTAAAATGCTTTGTGTGGTGAAGCTCTTTTTCTAGTATTTTGGAGTATATGATGTTTCTATTTCACTGCAACTATACTTCCAGATTCACTTTAACACGAAAGTTAGAGTAAATGGAAACATACTGGTTTCCTTCTATCATCTGTAGATCAGATTGAAAATCTCAAATATTAGATTTGATATATAAAACAATATGTATGCAAGCAAATTTTTCCTTGTCTTCTTCTTCTTCTTTTAATTAATCATTAGAGTTTTTTACATCAGTGTTAGCTGATGATCTTTCACTGGAGTTTGAGTGACAGCAAGTCTCCTCCAGAATGGTATTCTGGCCGTTCTTAATAATGCTGTATTTTGAATGGTCTCCACTCGTCCGTCAACTTCCAAGTCCTCCAGTCGCTTTAATAATCATTAATTACTGTACCAAAAGCACCAATCACAATTGATATAACTGCCCCTTCTTGTTCCATATTTTTTTCAATTCCCTTGCAAGGTCGAGGTACTTTTCTTCTTTTCACATTACTTAAGTTTCATTCTGTGAGCAGCCGGGTCAGCAAAGTCCGCACTTTTGCAAAATCTCTTCTTTTTGTTTTAGATTATCATTAGGTCTGGTCTTCTAGCCGAGATTAGGTAATCCGTCTATATATTAAAGTTCTATAAGAATTTATGTGTGTCATGTTCAAGGACAGATGCTGGCTTGTGCATATACTATTTGTTCCAATGGTCAAATTTGAATTTCTTGCACATTTCCCATTGGATCACCTTATCAACCAAATCGTGTCTAGTCATATATTCCTTCAGCGCTAATTTGCTGTATTCTCTTATTATGTGATTGGTGGTGTCATCTCTGTCACCGCATAGCCTGCATTTGCTATTTTGTTGAGTCTTATCTATTCTCGTTTTGATATGATTGGTTCTTATGGCTTTTTTTTGTGCCGCTATTAGAAGAGATTCTGTTTTTCTCTTAAGGTTTCCTTTTCTTAGCCAGGTCCAGGTTTTTTTCATGTGAGAGATTGTTTATTAGTCATTTAAAACGCCCATAGAGTTGTTTTTCTTCCAATTTTTGTTTCCAAGTTCTTGTCATTCTAATGTCCATCGTGTTACCACTATCGTTATTGATGGCTGTAATCAGCCCTCCTTTGTGTTTTTCTTTGTAGTCTTCAGGTCGTTGTATCAATGCGTCCACGATGTCTCCTTGGCTGACAAGTCCTCCTCCTTCCTCTTTTCTTGGTGCATAATGTGTATCAACGTCGCCTCTGGGATGTGTTACCTTATGTATGGTCATGTATGATTTTTGTCTTTCATTTATTCTTGTTTGATGGTGTCAGCCTCCAAGATTCCGAAATATTTTTAGGTTTCCTTGTTTTTAGGTTTTCCTTGTCTCTCCAAGTTTTCTCGATAAAGTTTATGACCAAGTGATATTTTGAACATTCTGAGGCAGTTTATTATCCAGCTTTGCAGAACCATATGATATGCCTTTTTGTTGTCAATCCAGGCCATAGTTAGATTTTTCTGTCTGGTCTTGCTTTCATTGAGAATAGGTTGATCTATGTAAAGTAACTCTGCTGTGCTACTGGATCCTTTGCAGTATCCTTTCTATCCTTCAGGGAACAATCTGTGTTTGCTAGTTTTTCACACCGGCGTTTGCTGAAGGACTTCCAGCCGAGACTTATTGAAAGAAAGTCCCTTCGGGTCTCCAGGACTCTTATAGGGCCAATCTTAACGTTGTAGTTTGGAAAGTCTCCACTTTTCCAATGATTTTCAACTTCTCCAGCCCCCTTACCAAACCATTAGGGATCATTATGAGTGCACCAATTATCATAGTTATTACCGTCATGTTTATTTTCCATCGATTTTTTTATCACTAGGCCTGGTCATCTACCTGGGATTAGGTTATCAGTTTGTATGTGAAAATTTCAGAGAGGTTTGAGCATCATATTCACCAGTACGGATTCATGGTTGTACTTTTACCATTTTGGTAGGATGGTAAAATTTTTATTTCTTGCACAATTCCCAGTGAATAACAATCCCCACTCAGTTGGGTCAAGTCTTATACTCTTTTTGTACTAATGTGTAGCATTCGCTTATTATGTGGTTGATTATTTCGTCACTATCAACACAACTTACATTTGGTATTTTGTTGCGTCTTATTTATTTTTCCATTAACACAGTTGCTCCTTATGTCGTTATTTTATGTTGCTATCCGAAGAGATTCAATTTCTCATTTAAGGTTTCCCTTTCTTAACCACGTCCAAGTCTTCTGGAGAGAGATTTCACTTTTTTGTTGCTTGAAGTATCCATATAAATGTTTTAGCAGTTTAACAATTAGTTGCTGTTTTTTCTTTTTTTGTTTTTATTAAGTTTAAATCTCTTTTAAATATTTTAGGATTTAGACTTTTTATACATTTTTATGGTTCATTCCAGATTCGGCGGTAGGACAAAAATGACGTAGTGGGTTCAACACGATGTTTTGTTTTTTTTAATGGAAATGCTAGATGAGGAATGGCCTGGAGATATTTCCTGTATAATCTCTATCGTGTTCTCCTCTGAGGCAAATACGTATTCACGGTCAAATATTACTTTATTAAGTAAATTTATAACGTTGTAAATCCCTGAGACATACTTAATAAAATCAAGTATATAAATATACAAAATAAAACCATAACCTGTTTAGACAAACTTTTTCTCTACAAAAATATACTCATCAGAAATACAACTTTCTTGCTACACACTTAAGAAAAGTTAAATTCAACTCCCCACTACCCATAAACATCCTTGTCAACATCTCCAAACACGTAACAAACATCACTTATTTTGATTTTAAGAGCAAATTCTATAAACAGAAATATATGGCCTTCTCATGGGAAACCGACTTAGCGGTGTATTAGCCGGTCTACTTGTAGATTTTTTTAGTATCCGACCCGTTTAAATACAGACAACCTATTAACATCACAAATTTCTGATATATTGACGATATACATATTTCTCTACCCCCCCAAAAAAATTGAAGAGATCGCAGAAAAACTAAACAATGTTGAACCCTCAATCAACTTCATTTATGAAAAAGAATCTAATAACACCATTCACTTCTGGGATATCCTAATTATTAAATCTCATAATAATTTAACTTTTAAAGTTTACCGCAAAGCCGCAAACAAAAATGATAACATACATTTCTATTCGCAACACCACAACAAAATTAAAACAAGTCTCATAATTGGCTTTTACTTAAGAGCACTTAGAATGAGTAGCCCACAACACATAGATAAAGAATTTGAATACATCAAACAGTCCCTCAAAAGCTTAAAATACCCAAAATTATTCATGTTAAACACTAAAAAAAAGCTCTTAAGATACACGCAACAAATAAACCAAGCAAAAACAATGCCAGTATTCCCATCACCCACAGACCTATCTCTCAACCCACTAAAACATAATAAAGCTCTCTCAGACAGACTAAGCGAATTAGTAAGACCAATAATACAAACCACATTTAAAACTATTTAAACACTAAAGCATCTCAAAACGAACCAACAACGAAACGACTTCTCACGCAGTTATAAACTCTATCCTATGCAATAATTGCAACAAACATTACATCTGCAAACCTAACGCAATTTAGAAAAAGAATATACAAACACAAAAGATCAATCAAAACAAATGACGATCGAAACACCTTTTTCTCCCACATGTTAGAGCACAAACATACCTTCATTTTTTCTCAAGCCACTTGAATCAAACCCATACATTGCAAAAGGACTATTATAATCTGAAGTCATTTCTAAAACAAACCATATGAGACAACGCTAAGGATTTTATCAGATCTCACCACACCAGGTAAACATCATACTACACGAAAACAATATAAAATAGAAAACGGATAAAAAGGATAAACTCTCAAATACAATACAATCACACTCCCGACAAATCAGACGAACCATCAGATAACTTTTGCTGCAACTGCCACAACTGCAGCCGTAGTAACAGTAGCGGCGTCGGTGTTAGCTGTTTTTTCTTCCTTTCAGCTTTCGGCTCAGAGCAAAATTCCATTATAAACAAGTATTCAGCTAAGCGTAAAAGAGAACGATGCTCATAAGAGGGTGGCTTTTAGTGATGTTATGCAAAGATCCACCCTTTTGAGGACGATTATTACATTGGAGTGTGAGTGATGATATGAAAGTTCATGGCATGTTCAAACTGGTATTACTTGATCCTTAAAAAAACGTTCAGTATCCTCGCTTTCATCAGAACAAAACAGCCTGCTGATTCTTACAAATTTCCTACTATCATATGAATAAGCCTTTAATCAAACCCATACATTGCAAAAGGACTATAATAATCTGCAGTCATTTCTAAAACAAACCATATAAGAGAACGCTAAGGATTTTATCAGATCTCACCATACCAAGGAAACATCATACTACACGAAAACAATATAAAATAGAAAACGGATAAAAAGGATATTTTCTCCACTCTATGCCACCATGCTTTCTCTTTCCCTTTTTTTTTGGGGGGGGGGCTACCTTCATACCTAGATATCAAATTAGAGTCAATGTCTTTGACGTCAAATTATAGTCAATATCTTTCGACGAAAGAGGATATGACGAAAACGATTTCCGCTCCCTCTTCTGCCCTATTTCTCCACCATCAGCTCACTTAAATTATTTCTGCTTCCATACAATCAAAAATCTTTAACGAAATACGATACATTTGACTCTAAAATCTCTTCACTTTATCTTCTCCATCATCCTATCCTGTTCTTTATTTGCTTATAAATAGAAAAACTCAGAAATTTGTTTCAGTTTGAGAATGTTCTTAATGAAATAGAAGAACGAAATATCGTGCCTATAAATCAGTGTTATGGGGGTGCCCGTGGTGTAATGGTTATCGTCGTTGGACATGGACACGGCGACTCGAGTTCAATTCTGGACGAAACTGATTGCATTTCACATGGCACTAATACCTTTGGGAAAGGTATGAATCCAATTATTCTTCCTCCAGCTATGGGCAAATAGTAGGACACACTGGGTTCTTCAGCCTTGCTGAGGCAACTAGTCTAGGAGAAATAAAACTCTGAATTCAAACCTGTTAAACTCCGCTTAAAAACTGACCTTGTGTCATATCCTGCCCGAGCGGAGGGGTTTTTAAATAGGATAAATCAGTGCTAAATGCTTGATTCATTTAGCTTTCCAAATATTTTCAGTGTATATATATTTATATACATATATATATATTCATTTAAAAAAATATATTAATGGGTATGTATACTAATTTGATATATATATATATATATATATATATATATATATATATATATATATATATATATGTTCGCGTGTGTGGGCATGTGTCGGAAAGAGAAAAGCCAGTTGTTAGAATGAAGAAATATACCAGAGGAATTATAAATACAGAGTGATATTTAGATTATATATATATATATATATATATATATATATATATATATATATATATATGTATATATATAGGTTTCCGTTAGTGGCAGGTTGTAGGTAAATGTGTGTGAGTGAGCTTGTTAGAAAGAGATAAAATGACTGTCACGAATGGTGCCTCGCACCTGCTGAACTCTCAAATACAATACAATCACACTCCCGACAAATCAGACGAACTATCAGATGACTTTTGCTGCAACAACCACAACTGCAGCCGTAGTAACAGTAGCGGCGTCGGTGTTAGCTGTTTTTTTCTTCCTTTCAGCTTTCGGCTCAGAGCAAAACGCCATTATAAACAAGTATTCAGCAAAGCGTAAAAGAGAACGATGCTCATAAGAGAGTGGCTTTTAGTGATATTATGCAAAGATCCACCCTTTTGAGGACGATTATTACATTGGAGTGTGAGTGATGATATGAAAGTTCATGGCATGTTCAAACTGGTATTACTTGATCCTTAAAAACCGTTCAGTATCCTCGCTTTCATCAGAACAAAACAGCCTGCTAATTCTTACAAATTGTCTACTATCATATGAATAAGTCTCGACGGTGCACTCTGAAATAGAATCAGTTACGTGAAATTATATATATATATATATATATGTATATATACATTTGCACTCCGGTTTCCGATTTCATTTCCCACGATGATAAACTTTACATTATATATATATATATATATATAAAAGTAAAAGTTGGTGACCGTAGTCGAGGGTGACACGCGGCCTCCCTTTTTATTAGCTACTAAATCGAAATGTAAGGAAGGACGTTACTCTTTGTGTAGTCTGCCGCATTTTTACCCATGATCCTTAACCTATAATGTTGAGTGGCATCATTTTTTAAATGTTCGGCATGACACGATCTAGGATTGAACTCCATGCCCCTTGGCCATTGGCAAACAATATATATATATATATATATATATATATATATGTGTGTGTGTGTGTTCACAAACACCTTTGCACGATCAATTTTAACGTGGAGGTTAATAGGCATGGATTCAGTGTTTTCCATCTAAACTGGTTGCCTAAGTGTCGTATTGTGGTAAGGAAAAGATACACAGTGAAATAAAGTTAATTGTTTATTAACTCAAGTGTTACAGTCCGACACATATTATAAGTCTCGCGCTGTTGGTATTACGTCCGATGTTGGTCTTACTACTGACCGTCGTCATTCAGAGCTATCTCTCTGCTTCTCTTTCTGCTTCTGCTTTTGCTCTTCTATGCTTAAGAGACACGGCGTCTTTTATACTCCCGCGATCACAGAAGTCACATGGTACGAGCCACTATACAATACTCAGCAAAGCAGAAGAATTCAGTGTGCCCTACTATTTACTCATAGTTGTATGGAGAATAAAAGGGTCCATACCTTTCCCGAGGGTAATAATGCTTTCTGAAATGCAATCAAACTTATCCAGGGTTTGAACATGTGTCGCCGTGTGCGTTTCCTAAGATGATAACCGTTACACCACCATATATTATAAAGTTTGTTTTACATAAGACGCGTCTTCAAATAGTATCAAGAGAGATATCGTATTTTTAAGACATAAAACAAAAAAGTGCAAAACATTTATCTTCTTCTGTATAGTTATTTTCGCATTCACCTCAATTATCCAATCAAGTGTTCACTTGGCCAAAGCATCTTGGAAACGCTTCTTATCATATGCTGTAAAGGTGCTCTATTCTTTTGTTTTTTTTTTTTGAAATGTCGTTCAAGCCATTATATTTGGCTTTTGGAATGTTCATTATATTTATGAAAGTATGATAAGCGTTCGGTCCTCTGAGTATGCCCTGAGATGCATTTGCACAATCCTGTGTAACGTTAAAAATCCTAAGTCAAAATCAGACACCACCTCCGTTAATACGACGTGAACTAAATTTATTTACTTGTTCTTATAACAAATACCATTTTTATGCGTCTGTGCATCGTTTCCAAACTAATATATGCTCCTCATCACAATCAAAATAATGACATGCCTGAAACTAAGTACCTAACTATAGAGCCATGAGTAGACTGTTCGCTAATGGTGCGGAAAGACCGGGGCTCCATCCTAAGTCGAGTCATACCAAAGACTCAAAAATATTACTTGATACCACCTTGATTAACCCTCAACGTTAAAAGGTAAGGATAACGGGTAAAGTAGAACAATCCCGGGAATGGAGTAGCGCCCTCCCCAACACCTCGGTGTAGTAGCTATTGAAAAGGGGTCTTCAGACCACCCTCGAATAAGGTCGCCACCTTTAGCTACTTTTACTTACAATGAGGTGGGAAATGATGCAATTTGTTCATCAATCCGCCCTAATGAAGTATGGCACATTGTATGCTGGAGCTGGACACAGTCCAAAGCACACATAACTAGCGGTGCTAAAATACTTGATCCCGTCGGCATTCCCCTTAGTAGGACGACTCAGGCACCAAGCAATAAATTTTGGAAGCACACGAAGAACTGGGGGAGCCCTTGCGGCTAAGATTTGATAGACAGCAAACAACCGCTCTGAACGAATGACACGTAGCGCCTGGAATGGTGTGAATCTGAGGAGGAGGAAAATAATGTATGAAGATACAAATATATCTTCCCACTGGTTTAATCATTATCAGCGTTCGAAATAGAGTCGATGACTGGAGTTCAAATCCTGGATGTGTTTGTTTTCGTTTCACTTCGTGCCAAACCCCTTTGGAAATGCGTGAATCTATTTATATCTCCAGCTAAATACAAACTGCATTCACACTAGATTCAGCCCCTGAGTGGGAGTATTTTGCCACATCCACCTCGAGTAGGAATTCTTTGGTCAATACATACAAGTTCAAAAAAAGACATTAGCTTATGACACAATTGAGACTTGGAGGAAAACCCTTTAAATTTATTACTAAGGCTTTCAAAAGCACCATGTTTTCCGTTGTTAGTCCTGAAACCAAACCAAATTGATCTTCAGATGTTATCTTGTGAGCTTGAATTAAGTAAAATAAATAATCTTACTGTCTTGCTATGAGATGTTAGATATCATTAGAGAAATCACTGCTGTTTAGATAATTCAATTTATCCGTAGTTTGACAAGTGTACACATAATAGAGGTTACCTAACTGATTGATTGATTGATTGATTGATTGATTTTAATGGTGTGCCAACCTATCTTG
Organism: Sepioteuthis lessoniana; assembly: GCA_963585895.1. Classification (NCBI taxonomy): domain Eukaryota; kingdom Metazoa; phylum Mollusca; class Cephalopoda; order Myopsida; family Loliginidae; genus Sepioteuthis; species Sepioteuthis lessoniana. The sequence goes on from OY757933.1 coordinate 48,340,479, forward strand.
TGTTATTTCATTCCTGGAGGTGAGCGATTTGCGTTCCTTGTACGTTGGTATTCACATATTTGGGTTGTTGTTTCTTAGGATTTTTTTTTTGCATACGGTTCAATTTTTAATTGCTACAACTATTTCAGGTTATAGTGGACCAGGCAGTTATACTATGTATTGGTATTCCACACTTTCCGATTTCTAGAACCGGGGACTGATTATCAAATTCAGTTTAGTTTCATACCCAGGTCGCACGCATTATCATATTCTAAACACCATTTGCTTACTCTGATAAAAAAAAAACGACAGATAGATAGAGAGAGAAAGAGAGAGAGAAAGAGAGAGCGGTTGGGTTGAGTTTGCTTAAATATCAACTAGTGTCGGTTATTTAATACCAACTCCTGCTTATACATATGTATCAAATATATGATTTGTAAATACATTTAGTAGATACACGCAGTTAACCGTTTTATTTCTTACAATTCAATTTAGTATAAGTCAACTAAGTTAAATGGTTTAACGTATCGCTATGTATCACGGACAATTCAATTAAGCATCAGTCTTTTGGTTAAATAGAGTTAAATGATCAAACTGTTATTCATCAAAAAGTTCAATTTAATATAAGTCATTTATTTGTACTCAGTTTAAAAGTCAAGTACTACACACTTATATGGTTTCAAGTAGCTATTCTTATTTAACAATTATCTTTGGTTTGCCAACAATGATGTTTTCCTGATAGTGCAAATAATAGTTAGTTTCTAGTAAGTATTCTTAATATCGGTTGTCTCCATATAAATGGGACTCATTTGACTGCTAATAACTCTACTAATAATAATGTTGTGTTATTTTTTGTGTCAGATTTGAAAATAGTATACTATACCACAATCAAACTGCCTTAGATAAGACGGGGGAAATAATTTGCGACACAACTTATTTTGAGATAAAATCATTCAAAATTGTCTCAAAATAAATGCAACCCATTATTTATGATGATGATTTAATACTGGGACATGAAACCCCAAAAAAGATTAGATGTCTTAGAGGCTGATATTATAACAAATGAAAAATTTCGATGTCTCTATCAAAAAGGGTACATTATTTACAGGACGTGTTCCAAATACGCTTGTCTAAATAATCACACATTATCATATAAATGGGTTGTGTCTATTTTGAGACTCCCTGTATGAATAATTTATAATTTACGCCTATCTAACAATGTTATCTTAATATATGAATTCGACTACTCAATTGGACCCTAATACTGTATATGGTAGTTATAGCAATAAAAGGTTTCTTCACACACCCCAGATCTCTAGGTTTCTTTGTTTTATAGCATATCAATCTTTGTAGGTCATTTAATGCTAAAGCCATTCTTCTAGAAGAACAGTAGTGGTACTATTTAACGCATAGCTTAGAGTATAAGGGGGGTTCATAACTTCCCCAAAGGTATTTGCCCGAAAGTGAACGTAATAGCGCGACTGGAGTTTGAACTCGCTCACAACGATTTCTCAGTCCATCGCTTTAACCATTACACCGCGAGGACAGTCCGAGATCTCAAGAATTAGGGGCTTCATTTGCAGATACTTTTTAGGGTACCACTCTTTTAAGAAATCTAAACTCTCTGGTCGAGATTCAGTCAGTAACCAGGGAAATAGTAGATCTTTTTCATAGGATTTATCTAAAAAGAAATCCACTATGCGAGCGGGTGAGAATCCCACATTATTATCCGATATTTTGGGAAAATTTTTGGAAACGGTTTAAAATGATGGCTTACATTCTGCAGTTATTGCAATGTCTGAATGACCCGGACAAAAGTTATCCCAGTCTCCTGGCGCTGTTGAATGCATTGACTGCATTTCTGTAGAGGGGTAAGACTCCTCGAAAGAATGTCCAAATGATGAGGCTCTATATCTGGAGCTTTAGGGAATGCGGAATATCCCTTAATTGCCTTTGCCCTCAGGTCAAATATGACCCGGTAGAAGAGCGTCTGATAGTGTCCTATCTACGACTCAAATAGAACAGTTCAACATTTAAACTATGCAAACAAATGACTTATGTTAAATGTAAAAATGAGTGCTTACTTTTTTAAAATAAAATTACCAACAACCCATTCAATTATAATCCATATGTGTATCCATATGAATGTGTGCAAACAAATGATTTATAGTTAACAGAAGTATTCATGTTAGAAATCTTTTAAACCATTTAACTGTGTGCCAAAAAGATGAGTTCAGTGCCGTTTAAAATTTTATCTATAAAATGTGTTTACATATCAAATATTTAATATACATGTATAAAGAGGATTTGGCATTAAATAAACTACAAGTGTTTATATGACATAAAATCCAATATACCAACCAGGATAAAAAGAATTTGCTGTGATGACTGTTTTTTACTTGCCGGAATTCTTTGAATAGTCCAAAGAAATATATTGACATCAACAGCCTTTGCTTTTATGAATAAAATTGACCAAAATTTTACCCCTTCTACACACACACACACACACACACACACACACACACACACACATAGGGCGATATAGAGAGAAGGAGATAAACGGTCATAAGAATATTTTCCGTCAAAACTGAAATACTCGAGCTCCAGAAAGCCAATTTGCACCACCGGTTTGATATTTAAGATGTTTAGACCCAGAGGCAGAACGGAACATAGCATCAGACGTAAAACATCCAGCAGACAGTGTAAATATTAGTGTTAGCATGAACGATGACCAGCAGCCTCACCGATCATCATTAGTGACCACAAAGAATGCCAGTACGTTATTGTAGCCGAGGTCAACACAACCATATTATGCAAACAATTACTAAATTTGTTCCCTTGTTCTTATAACATGAGTCAAAGAGCACATGACAAGCGGTGCTAAAAATTCCTGACTCCATCGGCATTCCCCTGATAGGGTGCCTAATGCACCAAGCTATAAACCTGGGGGAACGAGCTCCTGTTGCCAAGGCTTGATAGACAGGAAATAACTGCGCGGCATGAACGCTATGTGGCTACTCGGAAGCTCGTGAATCTGATGAGGAGGGAAATGATTAATGAAGATAAATTATATCTACCCATTGGGTTTAATTGTTATCGGCTTTGGAAATAGTCGACGATTAGAGTTCAAATCATGGATGAGTTTGTTTGCACTTCACTTCGTGCCAATACCCTTTGGAAATACACGAATCCATCCGTTATCTCTCCAGCGAAATACCCAACCATATTCAGTGACCAATTATATTATGCGATAACTGCAAACAACAATATATATTAAACCTTATGCGCGGAATTTATCCACGTAACCCTTCTCAATTACCCATATAGATTCCCCCAGCCCCTCTGCACGAGCAAAAATTGACACAAGGTCGATTTTTATGCGGAATTTAAATGGTTTTATTCAGAGTTTTTTATTCTTTTTTTAAAAGTAGTCCGTTTGCCATAACAAGGTTAAAGAGTCCAGTCTGACCCAATATTTACCCTCACCTGATTATAGAATATTTGGATTTTTACCTTTCTCTATGTTAAATGCAAACAGCCTTGCCCAAATTTTTAACTAAGTTTACTGTGTTCCTCTCCGACAGAGACAACCCTTAAACCACAAGTGTTTCCTCATTTATGGAATATAACCTCATAGATAGATTTTATCAGTGATTCTTCTCAGCTTCTCCAATATGCAATACATGCTTAGCTGTGGATGTACCTCTCTGGCGCGCAAATATCATTGAACGAACTACGTCAACCGACCATAACCGAGGATAGAATCTTTCTTCTTTTTTTTTTAAAATCTCAAACTCGTTTCTCCTGCGATAGGTTAAATGTTACCATAATTGTCCTTCTTTGCCGAGTCGGCTGCGGCTGTAAAATACACCGACTGCAGCTCTGTAGAGGGGTAAGACTCCCACCAAAGAGTGTCCTGGATATGACACTAAACAATATGATGGTGAGGTTCCAATAATGCTGGGGCTTTGGTGAATGCAGAGCACCGCTTCATTGCAATTGCTCCCAAGTCCACTCTGGACCGGTATGGTAGCACCTGATAGGGTCCTATATATGGGTTAAATAGAACCAACGGCCTACTTATGCTAAACTGAATTGCTTGACTAAACTGAATAGCTTGAAATAGAAATGTTTTTTACAATAAAACTGTACTTAAATTTAAACTGCGTGCTTATGCTAAACTGAATTATTTGAAATAGAACTGTTTTTGACATTGAAACTGTATTTACCCTAAACTTAATTCTTTAACATAGAACTGTTTTGTCATTTAACTCTGTGTAAACAAAATCTGTAATTATACTAAACTGAATTAGCTGAATCAGAACTGTTTGAATAAACTGAATAGTTTGGAATATAAATGTCTTGCCAATTAAACTGTACTCATGCTAAAGGGAATTGTTTGAAATATAACTGAGGATTTATATAAAAATGGATTCGGTGTTAAATAACCTACAAAGGTTGATATGTCATAAAACCAAACCAACCAACCAACCAATTTTCCTTCTATGTGGATATCTTTGTCATTACATAACAGACGATTGTCAATATCTTATTATAAAAAGAAAACAATGAAACTATTTTTAAAAATCTCCTCTTCATTGTTGTGTCACTTTTCATTCTTTTCCTGCTAAGATAAGCTAAAACTGTTTCATTCGTACAAAGCCTATTCTCACATGTCAATAATATAGCTCCCACTACAAATGGTAGTACCGGCCCATTGATCTAATGGGTAGAGTCTTCGCTAATGGCTCTGGAGACTGGGGTTCAATACCAGGTCGAGCCATACCAAAAACTCAAAGAATTATTCTCGATACCACCTTGCTTAACACTCTGTATTAATAGGTATGTATCAAGGGTAAGGAGAAGCAGTCTAGGAAATTGAGTAGTGCCGTAACCTAGACGTCAGTGTAGTAGCTATTGAAAAGGGAGCTTTTGGGTCATCCTAGACTAAAGTCAACAATTTTACTTTACTTTAAAAATGGTAACGTAATATCGTGAATATAAAGATCAGTTTTTGGAACAATTATTTTTCTGTCATTGGTCGATTCTCTAGTACTGTACTTTAATTATTTTGATGGTTGATTGATTGTTTGGTTTTTACGGTTATTTAACACCAAATCCATATTTATGAATAGAGTTCTATTTCAAACACTTTAGTTTAGCATAAATATGCAGTTTAAATGCAAAAATCATTATAGTGAAGGAACCTCGGTTTAGTTCTATTCAACCCATAGATAGGAACATTATCAGGTGCTTCACTCCGGGCCAGAGTGGACCTGGGAGCAATGGCAATAAAGGGGTACTCCACATTCCCCAAAGCTCCAGCCTTAGTGGAACCTCACCATCAGATTGTTTAGTGTCATATCTAGGACACTCGTTGGGGGGGGGTTACCCCTCTGCAGAGGTGCAGTCGCTGTATTCTATAGCCCCAGCCCACTGGGCAATTAATTATTTAGACAATCCTTGTCAAATAGAAGGTCATTTGAACAAAACTGGATATATAGTTGGGTAAACTACTTTGAAGAGTTGAATAACAAAGACTAAAATTATTTCGAATAAAATGAACTTTGTAATACTTTCAGAGATACTTCAAAACAAATTATTTGGATTTTCTTTTTAAATAAAACAGTATGTTACAAACATATACGTCGTAAAAATATATAGGTGGAAAATCAAATCCAAGTAAATATTCTTGTCTATGTAAGATAATAAAAGAATGAAATATTGATATCTAAACTCCAACTTGAGAGCATTAAATTTGTAACTTTAAATAATTTAAAAATTCTAAATTGGAAAAAAAAAACATTTTAAGTTTCATTTTTAGGGGATTTTTTTTAAAAATCAAATAATGATTATCTATTTTACCAATAAAATTTAAACCTTGAAATTAAAAGAAAAGTGAAGAATTATAAGAATATCTTCTATTTTTTCTTGTTTTGTTTTTTTCAATTTGAACTAATTTTAGATCTTCAAATCAACCGATTTTTTAAAAAGATTTACGAAAAAATTAAATAAAATAGGATAAAAATTGTAAGAGATATTTTCCATTTTTGAAGGTCGGTTCAGATACATATTCTAAGTTTATGGGGAATGATCACTCGTTTCAACAGCCGTTTCAACATACGTAAGCAAGAGCCGTTTCAACAGATGTAAGCAAAATATTATGACATATATTTTTTTTGTTTTTACTGTTTCATTAAAAAAAAAAGTAATAAAATCACAAATCAAGAGCTTAAACAAAAATAACTTTTTGAAAATAAGTTTGAACGAATTACTCCATTTATTTTCTTTAAAATATTTTAGACTTCTTTATTTAACTCAGCTGACTGCTTAAAATAAGAACGGCAACCGGTGAAGAGGAAGGAAAACTTGGAATTCAAAACAGTTGTAATCTTTTAAAGAATTGATCTAAATCGAATTTTACTCTGGGTGAAAGATTTGGGTAAATGGATGTATGAAAAGGATCTCAATTTGTTGAGCTTCATAAAGTTGGTTTACTCCATGACAAAATTAATTCATTTACAATGAATGATCAAAATCACAATGATGGGTAAGATCAGCATCCAAACCAAAATCATGAGTGACAATCATTTACAAAAACTAAGTTTGAAACCACTGTTATAAGTTAATTGTGAAACATTTGAACACATATTTACCCACAGATGAGGAAAGTGTGGTCCTATGTTAGTCACGGAGCCCAATATGGTGTGACTACTAGTCACAGTACTTGTTGTGGATGTTGTGTTCGTGACTACAACATTTGCTTCCGACTGTTTGCTTTTGTTAAGTCCTTCCGTGCCCACGCTGTGTTTGAAAGATCCATGAAGGGAGGTTGACGCAATTCAGCAGGATCTTCTTCTGATGGTTCGGTAATATGAGTGGCTAGATTGTCTAGCAACTCAAATAATAAACAGAAAAACCCGTTGCTAAAAATTTAACAAAAATGGTTTTATTGAAACACCTTTGTGAGACAATAAAGCAACAATGATTGCTTTCCTGGAAAACAGAAGAAGAATATTGAGAGAGAAATGTGACAATTAGACGCGGTTCGCATGATTCTAATATCTCTAAAAGTCTGGGACTTTGAACTTTTATATCCGGAAGGGTGTTCAGAGTGCCTTGGGTCTAGAATCGAAAAGTTTGGCAGTCTCGAGTTTTTTTTTTTGCTTCCTTTTCTTGTTCTCTCTGATGACCCGTTTTAACATCCTATTTTTATAGATCAATATCTGGATCAAAAAGGTTTCTGATTGGTTGTCGAATAAAAGACAATCAGGAGTCACATTCCCATTGGTCAGCTAATTTTAGTTCAGGACCATATCTCACAGGCACAGGGAAAACCCTTCTTAGACGCTTTGACCAATGGGAACAGTAATGGGATTGAACCAAAAACTCCCAGCCTCACCCGACTGGATGAGCCATGCCCAGCTCACCTTTATTTATAATTAGATCTCCTTTTTGACATTGATCTTCAAAACAAGGACCAGAAAAATACGCTGCACGAAATGGCCCTTCCTATCATTATGATCGACGGATGTAGTTGTCAAAATGAAAATTAAACAAAACCCGTCGACCCTCAAAACCCAAAACAAGCGTCCCGCACTTAACTGACCCTCAGAAACAATCAACCAGCTCCCCCATGTCAATACAAGCTTTGAACAAAAAGATACTTATTTTAAGGATCCCTTTGTTTTTGAGATAAACATTAAATTTCATATATATATTTCAATTTTTATACATTATTTAAATATCTAACCGCACACAAAAGAAGGGATAGAGTCATGCTTTTCCGAAGGTCAAATGCTGGATGTGAATGTTTTCCTCCCTGTTAACGCTAATACTCTTTCAAAAGGCATATATCATTTTTTTCTTCCTGGATATGAATAACTATCAGAGCGAATTAGATTCTTTATCTTTGGAATGAAAAATTGAATTAAAATATTACCTGGTGTGGAAGGATTGGGTCAATACATCGATGGTCCTTACCTGGCCAATCCGATAACTTAGGAGGTCATAGAACGTTTTTGAATTTCATATTAAAGTTTCTATCTCATGAAGGAGGTACCCGTGGTGTAATGGTTATCGTTGAAGGTAATGGACGCGGCGACACGAGTTCAAATCCTGGACGAGACTGATTGCATTTCACATAGCACTAATACCCTTGGGAAATGTATGACTCCAATTATTCTCCCTCTAGTTATGGGTAAATAGTACGGCAGAATAGGTTTTTCAGCCTTAGTGGAGCAACTTGTCCAGGAGAAGGAAAACTCTGAATTCGAACCTGTTAAACCCCGCTTAAAAATTGAGCTTGTGTCATATCCTGCCCGAGCGGAGGGTTTGGTAAATATGTAAGTATCTATCTCATTCTACTTGATCATAAATAACATAGTTTTGCGTCGCTATTTTATTTTTTCAACCGTCTGCTGCTTTTTTTTTAACTCATTCTTTTGTATTTATTTATTTATTTATTCTTATTTTTCTGATGACATTTATCTCCAACGCTAAACGTATTTGAATTATATTGTTTTTATAAATTAGAAATAAATAGATTTGAACTTGTTATCATTTAGAATAATATATTTAGGCAAGGTGTGAATATTGGGAGTTGATATTAACTCGATAAATTTTAGCTTATCTTTTATAGTATCATGGAAACATAGTGGTCAGACCGTTTTCTTCTTATGTGTATAATGTAACTTTCTAATATCTTAAAAGATTCGTCGCTGAGTGTTAATGGATAAGATATAAAAAAAAACGCTAGTAGCTGGACGCGTTGACAAAGTTGAAAGTAGTGCCTATGAGACTAAATACAATACGTACTTTATCTGGCATCCCAATATGAAATCAGCTAAAATCAACAGACCCTATCAGCTACCAAAGTAGCCGTGGGGCTGGTGTTCTGATAACCCTTATAAAAGAAGCTTTTCGATTTGGCCTTTTGTGATGGCTGGGGACAAGAGCGAGACAAGTTATAGCATTGACTGAAAGAGAAAGAATCACTTAAGACACGAGAAGTGCTTATTCTTACTAGAACAAAAATGACTCCTGAATATTCACAGTACTTTTTGATCGGTATCTGTTTTCATATAGCTTTACAGCTATCATGAATTGAATGAAGGTTATAAAATATCAGAAACCTCTAGTTACAATTGAGTCAAAATGTGATGTTCAGTTTCCCCATAAACACTAGATCATTACCATCACCGGCAAAGTAGTCTTCGGCGATAATGCTGCAATATGAGAAGCTGAGTGTTTTTCTTAGGGATTAGTGAAAATTTGATTTATTTTTCAGTTTATTAGTTAAGAGAATTCCTAGATTCTACAATATTCAAGGTTACGAACAGAAATAACTTAGACAAATGTTATCCGTTTTCAAATATAGGGTGTTTCAAAAAACGATATCATTTGATATATACCTGGTATTTCAAATAAAACATAACCATTTCTCAATCCGATAATTTTAGCGATTTTCGTTCAAATGATCTCAGCCCAGTGGTCTGGGAATGTTGAATACACTGATGGCATCTCTACTGAGGAGTAAGATCTGCACCTACAATTGCTCTGGATATGGCACAAAATAATTTTATGGTGAAAAGGGGAATGTGGAGTACCCCTTCCTTGCCTGGTCCACTCTGGCCCGTAGTGGTAGCGTATCAAAGGGTCATATATATAGGCCAAATAGAACTGTTTGACTGAGAATTGTTTGATCATTTGACCGTATTTAAACAAAATACTCATGAGTTGTTATCGGTACAGCAATATTTGGAACGATAAAACTTTGTTGACTTATGTTTACAAGTCATATATATCTAAAAAAATCTAATATATACGAATAAACCAGATTTGGCATTAAAAACCCTATACTGGTTGATATGCCATAGAAGCAAACCAAATAATCAATCAAATGATTCGAAATTTTACCAATACACATAGAAAGAACTATAAATGAAGATTTTTAAAAACCTTTTATTTTCTAGAAAATGGCATACCTATAGCTGAAAAAAATACACGGAATTTTGAGGAATTATTCAAGAACGATATCATGTTTTTTCTGAAACACACTGTAAATTTGCTTGAAAATAACGGCAGTTTTTTTTCACAACATATATACGTGTAAATTGACATGTTATTGAGATAATAGCGCCAATGACCCATAATATTTTCTTATGAAAGAATGAGGGAGAAACGGCCACGATCAGGAAAATGGAGTGGAGCAGAGTAACAGTGGGCTGTGAGAAAAAGGCACAGTAATCAAAAATCGGGGGGGGGGGGCAGATATAGATCGAAGGGGAGCTCTAGAGGTAAAAATCCAAGTTCTAAAACAAGACAGCTCCCATACTTTCATAATTCTGCCACCAGTATTCATCTTCGGAGGCGCATGTGGGATGACGATTATGGGAAATGGAGTGGTCAAGCCGAGTCCAAAACCTGGATGAATTTGTTTGCATTTCACATGTCACTATTACCCTTTGAAAATATACGAATCAAAATATTTTTCTTTACAGCTTTGGGTAGATAGTAGGTCAGATTTGACTTTTTAATCTTGGAATAGCGACCGGTCCAGAAAAAGAAAAAAACGTGAAATCCAAACCAGTTATAGATCTGGAGAAGGGTGGACTCTTTCTTGTTATTTCTGTCTAAGATCAAAAGTAGGCCCCGGAGAAAGATACAAATAATTTACTCACAACGTTCACCAATGGTCCAGGAGACCGAGGATCAATCCCAGGTCGAATCATACCAAAGACACAAAAAATGGTACTTGCTTAACATTCTGCATTATAAGGTATGGATCAAGGGTACAGAGTAGCGCTCTCCCCTACATCTTGATGTAGTAGCTATTGAAAAGGTAACGTTCGGGTCACTCCCGACTAATGTCACCGACTTTACTTCATACACCTGCCCAAGCCGAAATCCTGCTACGTAGTCTGGAAAGAGCCGCTGTAGGAATCGACCTCCATGTCAATGCACATAAGACGGAATATATGTGCTTTAATCAAACGGGCAACATCTCCACACTAAACGGTAGTACTCTGAAACTAGTTGACAAGTTCACCAACCAAGGGAGCAGCGTCTCATCAACTGAAACAGACATCAACACGCGAATAGCAAAGGCATGGACAGCTATCGATACTCTTTCGGTCATATGGAAGTCAGACCTGACGGATAAAATGAAGCACAGTTTCTTCCAAGCAGCGATCGTGTCGATACTGCTATATGGATGCACCACATGGACGCTGACTAAACGGATGGAGAAAAAGCTTGACGGCAATTACACTAGAATTCTGCGAGTAATACTGAAAAAGTACTGGAGACAACAGTCCTCAAAACAGCAGCTATACGGCCACCTACCACCCATCACGAAAACTATCAAAATTAGTCCAACCTAAAACGCAGGACACTGCTGGAGAAGTCGGGACGAGCTCGTGAAAAATGTACTCCTGTGGGCCTCTTCACATGGACGAGAAAAGGCAGGACGTACAGGTTGAACCTACATACAGCAACTCCGTGCCGATACGGGATGTAACCCTGAGGATCTGCCGAAAGCAATGGCCGATAGGAAGGTGTGGCGAGAGAGGGTCAGGAATATCCGTGCTGACAGTGCGACATGATGATGATGTCATGGTTTCTAGAAGTCCAACATAATAAATCCTAATCTTATTTAACAAACCCATGGACTTTTATGGTAATTAAGAGTTGACTCTACACGCTATAGATTTTTAGAATTGTAGCCTCACCATCAGATGTTTAATGTCATATCCTGAACACCCGTTTTGGAGAGGTATCTTATCCTTCTGCATGGGGATGAAAACAGTATTTTCTTAGCTTCCCCGACAGAGCAAATGGCTTTCGAGAAATAGCCTAAACTTTTGTAGTCTAATTATCTGTCCAAAGAAACACTTGTGTCTACGGACATAAAGTGGCTGAGATTATTCATCTTTTTTCTTTTCACCACAGAATAATGTGCATAAAGAAGAATTTTAATATTTGTGTTGTACAAAATCGAAACGCTCATGATTGACAAGCTTTGTCGCGTTTCAAAATGTCTTTTTTATTTAGTTTCGATAAACAGTAATTAAATTGTTTTCTTTGCCAAGACAGGGTCAGCGTTTTGGTGTGCCTTGACATCACCCGTTCGTTTGTATTTTTGGCGTTTTGCCCACAGTATTTAACTTACCTTAAACAAAGGAAGCCGCCCTTTAGAGAACATAAGAAACTCAATTAATCGTACGTAACGCTTCCTTTGTTTTAAAATATTTTCTTTTACCTTTATTTGTTTATCTGATGTCGCCATCATGAAGGAGAGTAAGGTGGAACAGTGATGGCGATTAAGGTGGGAAAATGGGCAGCAAGGTTAAAATATAGAGAAGAGAGAGAAAAGCGAGGGCGAGAAAGGTGGAACAGAAATAGAGAACTAGGGGGGGGATAAGTCGGAAAGTAAGCCGGAAAAGTGATGGAGAGGAAGGAAGAATAGTCTATTGTAAATGACACCAGTACAAATAATTGAGCAAAGTCATTGGAACAAAACCAACACGACTCACTAGAAATGTACGAGAAACACTTTGGTGCCTGGTCATAAAACAGGGAGCTCAAACCGAAGGACAAAGAGTGTCATTTTGTCCCTAGAATAACTATGATAGATAAAAATTAAGGTACACCAGAGTAACGGTGGGCTGGGAGAAAAAGGCATAGTAATCAAAAATTGGGTGGGGGCAGATATAGATCGAAGGGGAGCTCTAGAGGTAAAAATCCAAGTTCTAAAACAAGACAGCTCCCATACTTTCATAATTCTGCCACCAGTATTCATCTTCGGAGGCGCATGTGGGATGACGATTATGGGAAACGGAGCGGTCAAGCCGAGTCCAAAACCTGGATGAATTTGTTTGCATTAGATTGCGATACCGCTAATTTGTTACTAAAGAGGGTCTTATGCGTAAACCTATGTGCGAGTTGATGTTTTTGGGGTTTGTTTTTATATCATATTAACTATGTATTGTATTTCCTACATAATAGACTGGTCCTCCTTCATAAATACACTTCAACAAGAACATTAGATGGAAATTCACCAATCAGTGTGACACCATTTGTGTAGTGGACGGATAGTCACTACAGCATTTGAATCTCGAGTTAAAGATTATTTGTTTGCCAACAGTTAAATGGTTTCAAGAATTACTAGTTATGTGGTGAATTCAATAAGTTTCCAGACTTTCTTCGTATGGGCATTTAAAATTGTCGTAGACTCTTGAAAATTCAGTATATTCTTGCTATACATCTTATGAGATGACTGACCAATTTTTATGATTTCACATTCAAATGAATACCTACAGCAGCAATTGGAATACACCCTACTAAAGCCTGATTCTCACAGCTGGTGAATTTCAAAAATGCTATCTGGACATGAGGACACTTTAGAACAACAATATGCAATAAAATTTTGTTTTAAACTTGGGAAAAAATGCCACACAAACACGTATGGAATGCTTCAGACTGCTTTTGGAGCATCTTGCATGAATCGAGCATCAGTTTTTGAGTGGCATAAGAGATTCAAGGAAGACAGGGAGTCTGAAAGGGATGATGAGAGGTGTGGGAGGAGTAAGGAAGTCAACAGACCAGAGTTGATTGACCAAAGGGTTAGGGTTATTATGTTGAGGTTTTAAGGGAGTTCAGGAAGAGATTCCTTGGGAAGAGGCCAGCACTCTTTGAATCAGGTCAGTGGCATTTCCACTAGGACAATGCACCAGTCTACAACTCCATCCTTGTCACAGACTATTTGACCAAGATGGAAATCAAGACAGTTCCTCACCCTCCCTATAGTCCAAACCTTGCTCCCTGTGACTTTTGCTCATTCTCTAAACTCAGAGGTTGTCATTATGAGACAATGGAGGAGATGAAAGAGGCTGTGACAAAGGTCATTGTCACGCTCACACAAGAGGACTTCCATGGGGCCTTGAAGAAGTTGGTGGAACGGTACAACAAGTGCATTGCAGCTAGAGGAGATTATTTCGAAGGGGACTAAAGTTTCGTGTGTGTACTATCAATGAAAGTGCTGATACGAAAAAAAGTCTGGAAACTTATTTAATGATCTTCGTATATGTTTTTCTATCAACACTTTTGGTGTTCCCCGTGTCTTATTTTTTCAGCATCACAAATCTATGGTACATTATTTCAGACCTAACCGATAAAATGAAACGCAGTTTCTTCCAGGCAGCGGTCACATCGATACTGCTATATGGATGCACTACATGGACGCTAACAAAACGGCTGGAGAAGAAACTAGATGGCAATTACACAAGAATGCTGCGTGCAATCCTGAACAAGTCCTGGCAGCAACACCCCACAAGACACCAACTGTACGGCCACCTGCCCCCTATCACGAAAACTATTCAAGTTAGACGAACTAGACATGCAGGACACTGCTGGAGAAGCAGAGATGAAATTATAAGAGATGTACTCTTATGGATCCCCACACATGGCCGCGCAAAAGCAGGACGACCAGCTCGAACGTACATTCAGCAGCTATGTGAAGATACAGGTTGTTGTCCTGAAGACCTACCTAGGGCGATGAACGATAGGGAGGAGTGGCGAGAGAGGGTCAGGGATATCCGTGCTGCCAGCACGATATGATGATGATGATGATATATATATATATATATATATATATATATATAAAGGATTTGGCATTAAAGAATTTACCATATATATATATATATATATAGTATTGTTAGTTTTTTTAAAAATAATTCTGAAGAAGTCCTGTTAATTTTTTTTCGTGTTTTTGGAAATTTCAAAAATGCGTAACGGGATTGAAATAAATTTATAATCCTTTGTGATTCGTTTCGTCGTTTTTTCTTAAAATATATATATATATATATATATATATATATATATATATAATATATATATATAACGTTTGTCAACACATTTTGTAGTAAACATTCTAGAACGGGGCACAGATTTTTTTGCGTTTGCTGAATGGTTTCAAGTATTATATATCACAGTTACAATTTAACATCACTCATGTATTTGCACACAGAATTTGTTCTTTTTGACCTATAAATATTACCCTATCCGTCAATACCAATCCGGATCAGATTCGATATGATAGCAAATACAACGAAGGGTTACTCCACATTACCCAAATCTCCAAGGCAGGTGCCTCACCATCAGATGACTTAATGTCATATGCAGGGAACTTGATGAGGGTTTCTTACCCCTCTTCAGAAATTAGATGAATAATAAATATTTTGGAAGAAAAAAATAGCCCAAGTTGTCAATAAATTGGTTGATTAAATTTAACAGCATGTCAACCGGTATAGGGTTATTCTCTACCATGAGTTTTGTGAATCATGTTTCCATTTTTGTTCTGTTGTTTGTGTATTCTTTCTTTGGTGCATGGTTTTATCGAATTTGATCAATTTTGAACAGTTTTATTCGACAATTAGATACGAGGATCATTAAATAAGATTCCAGCCTTTTTTCGTATGGACACTTTTATTGATAGTACGCACATGAAACTCTAGTCCCCTTCGAAGTAATCTCCTCCAGCTAAAATGCACTTGTTGTACCGTTCCAACAACTTCTCCAAGGCCCCATGCAAGTCCTCTTGTGTGAGAGTGTCAATGACCGTCATCACAGCCTCTTTCATCTCCTCAATTGTCTCATAACGACACCCTCTGAGCTTAGGGAATAACCAAAATTCACAGGGTGAAAGGTCTGGACTATAGGGTGGGTGAGGAATTGTCTTGATGCCCATCTTGGTCAAATAGTCTGTGACAAGGATGGAGTTGTGGACTGGTGCATTGTCCTGGTGGAACTGCCAATGACCCGATTTGAAGAGTGCTGGCCTCTTCCCTAGGAATCTCTTCCTGAACTCGCTTAAAAATTCAACATAGTAACCCTAGTCCTAACCCTTTGACCTATCAACTCTGGTGTTCTGACTTCCTTACTCCTCCCACACCTCTCATCGTCCCACTAAGATTCCCTGACTTACTTGACTCTTATGCCACTCAAAAACCGATGCCCGATTCATGCAAGATGCTCCAAAAGCAGTCTGAAGCATTCCATACAATTCCGTGGCATTTTTTCTAAGTTTAGAACAGAATTTTATTGCATATCATTCTTCTAAAGTGTCCTCACGTCCAGATTGCATTTTTGAAACTCACCAGCTGTGACAATCAGGCTTTAGTAGAGTGTATTCCAATTGCTGCTGTAGCTGTTCATTTGAACCTTAAATGATAGAAATTGGTCAGACTTATTATAAAAATTATAGTAATAACATACAGAATTTTCAAGTGTCTTTGACAGTTTTAAATGCCTGAACAAAAATGACTGGAAACTTATGAATTCACCACGTAGTATCTTTACATGCACTTCCACTCCCTGTAAAATAAACCTGTATGTACTGTCCATGAAGGAGTACTCCATTTTACCAAAATATCCATAACAGTAGTTTTGCCATAGGGTTACGGTTTAGTGCCCCTACCAGCAACGTATTCGAAGCCCCCTCAATACGGTAGTGAAAATCTCAATCTCAAGTCTGGTATGTCTCAGAAAAATTGTTTCTTGGCCTTAAGTAGTGGTGTCTAAATACAGCTCAAAAGACTCCATTTTCCCAAGCAGGACCAGTTCCTATTATCTAAAAAATGCTAAAGTTTTACTCTCTGTACGGTTAGCTAGAATAAGACAATGTAGAAATTAAACCTTTCTGGCCGTTTCCTGTCGTCTGCTTTCCACGTGACGTACAATGATTAGAAAGCGGGAAAATTGTAAATTAATGACAGTACATCGAATGGCGAATGTGGCCCATTGATAAGTGCTGAAAACGACTAGAATTTTCCTCGTGACCATTTGGTGGTACTGTCCTGAATAGTCAAGTCACGATTTACGGCCATTAGTTCAGGGAGAAGACCGGATGATGACCGATGATATTGTTATCAGTCATTGGCAGGAAGTCTGCTCCCCACTTAAATGAAAGAAGAAAACGAGAATAGTTATCATAATCCGAAGAGAGAGAAACGGTTTTAACAGTTGAACATGGGTCAAGTTAATGACCGTCGACTGAAGACAGGATAAGCTTCAAAATGACACGGTAATACATGAGAATTAATTATTTATTTATAGACCTGTGACAGTGCTTATTTCTTATGACATTCATATATATACTAGCTGAACACGTAGAGGGGGTGTCCTAGTGGTGTAATGGTTAAAGCAATGGACTGTGGAATCGTAGTAAGCGAGTTTTTACTCCAGTCGCGCTATTACGTTCACTTTCGGGCAAATACCATTAGGAGAGGTATGGACTCCCTTATCCTCCCAGCTATGGGTTAAATAGTACCACTACTGTTCTTCTATGAAAATAGCTTTGGCATTAAATAACCGACAAAGGTTGATATTCCATTAAACAAGGAAAACAAACGAAACCAATGAACACGTAGAAATTACATAGATTAATTAGTTTATGTCATCAACATCCTCATGAAGGCATAGGAACAGCACAGATTATTTTGACTCTCTCTGCTCATTTGGCTCTATCAAAAATTGCTCTAAATGTCATGCAGTGTCTGCTCAGAGTTGTGGAATTAACTTTTTGTTCTTCGCTTAACACTGGTTTGTCCACGTTGTTGATCTCCTTAGGCAAATGTCACCAAGGACTTGGTCTTTATATTTTCAGCAGTGCCCAGTTTGTCTTGCTTGACTTTCTTGGATAGTTTGCGACATGGTTGGCAAATAGCTGTACAGCTGCTTTTTTATTGAGTTCTACGTGTAGGATTTTCTTTATCATATCAACGTTTTTCAGTTGCTCAAAGGAAACAAGTCTTTTTAAAGTGAGTTGAAAATGGCGAATAAAGGACTTTTTTTCTGACCGACTGACGCATGACGTATTGCATTTCACAGTTTATTTTATGCGAATATACATATGAAATAATACAGCAGAATTACATCAAGAGATTAATCTTATTTTCTTTTTCATTTTTATTGATGAGTATAAGTAAGTAAATTTGGCAACTATAGTCGAGGGCGACTAAAAGGCTCTCTTTTCAATAGCTGCTACACTGAGATGTAGGGGATGGTACTACTCTTTTCTCTGGATTGTTCCACTTTACCCTTGATATGTACCTTATATTGCTGAGTTTTAAGCAAGGACGTATCACTTTCCATTCTTAAAGTCTTTGGTAGGAAGCGACCTAGGATTGAACCCAGGTCTCCCGGACTATTGGCGAACACTCTACCCATTTGGCCTATGTAGCATGGAATTCCCTTGCACACACACACACACACACACACACACACACACACACATACACACACATTCTCTCTCTCTTTCTCTCGCTTCCCTTCTCTCTCTGTCTTTCTCTCTCTTCCGTTGTCTTTCGCCCTCTATCCCTATCATTCATCGCTTCTGGTAGGTCTTCCAGCCTAAATCCAGCATCTACAAGAGCTTATGTACGTAAGTCTTTGTGGTCGGCCAGCACTAAGCGCCCACGCATAGGAGTCCATAAGAAAACTACGTTTCTGAGTTCGTCCTTACTTCTCAAGAAGTACTTAGCATATTTTTTTTCTTATTGGATTTTTTTATGACATGGGAAGTCGGTGGCCTTACTGTTGCTGTTTTGTGTGGTGTTGCTTCCAGGATTTATTCAAAACAAGAGGTTGTATTCTTATAAGGTTTCCATATAGTTTTTTTCTTCCTGTGTTTTTGTAAGCGTCTAAGAGGCCGATACATCCAGTTGTATTGACACGGTCATAGCTTGGAATAACTCTTGTTTAAACATATCGGAGAAATGAGATTCCCATATGGCTGACAACCTATCAATAGCATTCCACGACTAAAACGCATGCTGATATAACTTTCAATAGATGAGATATTGCTGCTGAAGTATATGAAAAAGTCTTCTAATTTTAGTGGCTTGTATTTGATATAAAAAAATTGATTAAAATTATTTTTTAATCAAGAAACTCCCAGGAGCCCCTCACAGGAAGAGAGCCTACGCATGTGCAAAAAAGGAACCATCTCGGCGAAAGAGACAAAACTGATTCTCACTTCAGCTGAACACATCTGACTAAAAAGTCTTTCTTCCACATGGCTGCAAGCAGGTAGAGCGCCCGTTTTATCGTGTCCCCTGGACTTGGTATGCGGGTTGTGTCTGTTGTTAGCGAGCCGATATGTCGAAGTAAGCAATATGAAAACGCCACTGAACATGAACACACTGAATTTGGACTTATTGACCACTGGAGACAAGTAATTATTTCAACGCCAAATTCTGGAGAAAGGACGGTTCTCAAATATTCCAGGAAGACATTTCCTCGCTACAGAGTAACCATGCGAAAATACTAAATGAAATAAAGTTCGGAATTGAAAATATATACTTCACTCTCTGCCTTTCGTCCTTCTTTATCTTCTTTTGCAGAATTCACGGGCAAGAAGAAGTCAAGCAAATGGGGTAATCAGAAACTAACAGAGACAGATATCAACAACAAATAACCCACAACAACAAGCAAAATATTAAACACTTCATAATGGCTCCTTCGTTTTTAAAACTATTGAACTCTGTTTTATTTGGATTTGCGTAGACGCCTACGCCTTCTGCATCTTGTTGTTGGCTATGCAGTACAGAATGGTCTTGGAAAAGAGAATTTCCAATAAGTGCTGGATCATCAGCGTAGTCTTAATTTTTCATATATTCTTCGAGATGATGCCTACTTCTTTTCTTTTCTTTTTTAATCTGAAACCATTTCTTTATTTTGAAAAAAAAATCCCCATACAATAAATAAAAAACAGTTATGAACGGTCATCATGGAAATTTTATTATAATTTCGTAACTGATTACATCTCATTTAATACTCCCGAATATCTTTTTTCGTGATACAAAAATTATCTAAAGCTTTAAGAACATCTACGAACATACACTAGATTTTAGAATGCTTTATCGTTCGCCGTTCTCACATTATGTATCAAATTAATATGTAGCGAGTGGAAGCAAAATTAGGAATATTCTAGAATAATAATGAACGACTATATTATAAAATAAGATTAATTATAATTCTAAAAACAAACAATAAGGGTTAACTTGCTTGACAGCGATATCATAGGAAACAAGTTCAACATTCGTTGCGTGATTGGATCATCTTTCGGACAAATATCCTCACGAAACTTATAAACAGCCTCTAATTATGGGTTTTATAGTACCATTACTCTCATTCAACATTAATGGCTTTAGCATTAATTCACCCCGAAAGGTTGATATCACATTAAAAAAAAATTAATATGTATATCATTCATAAATATATGCAAACACGAACGCATTATCACTATAGTTTTGCAAGGAGATACAAAAGAACCATTTTTTAAATTATTATTAAACGTTAATCGACATAATGAAAGAAAATGACCTCACACAAAAAAAGGCAAGAAGTTGACGATATTCCCCCAAAACACTGGCAGACACACACTACGAAGTTTATCTAGCACTTCTCTCAAATACACCACTCCAAGACGACTTCCTGCAGAAGGATGAAGAGGCATTGGCCTCTGCATGAACCAAGATAAAACAGACTAAATGCATTTTAAATAAATTGTTATATCTGTATTCAACTGCATCCCGAGTAAAGGATTTGCCCTGACCAATATATAATAGACACAGATTTAGAAAGTCAACGAAATCCAGTATATATACTTACACCTCAACACGAGCAGGATGTGACACAAAGTCAATTTTAACCGAAGTTTAACAGGTTTGAATTTAAACTTTTCCTTCTCCTAGACCGGTCGCCATACCAAGTTTAAAGAACTTTGTCGGTCCTACTGTTTTGCTCAATGCTGGAGTGAAAATAAATGGATTCATATCTTTCTTGGGTGTGTAAGTGCTATGTGAAATGCAAACAGCCTTGTCCAGGTTTTGAATTCGTGTCGTCTTGTACATTTCTTAAGCCGGCAAACATCGCACCATGTACGCCTCTCGATATATATATATATATATATAGAGAGAGAGAGAGAGAAAGAGAAAAGGAGGGAGAAACAAAACGAGGGAAACTGAGCTCCATACAGACAGACATATATCGTTTCATTGCTATAGACTTTGTTAAATAAATAATTTATTCTGACATGTATTTTGATCACATCATGTTCAACTAGAAATGCTAATATCTTTGGTCATGTAAAATCAGTCATATATATATATATATATATATATATATATATATTATGAGGGCCGAAAATACCTTGTCTTACAAAGAATCGATGCAAATGTTGTGATTGGTTGAATATGGGAGTAAAAGAGATGTGAGAATTCTTATATATATATATATATATATATATATATATATGCGTGTGTGTGCGTGTGTGTGTGAAGTGATGTTTTTTAGAGCTTAAACAAATTCTGCCATAAGTATGTTTGTGTGAGACAAAGGCTGAGAGGGTGTGTATATGTGTTTTCAAGGTACTTCCCTTGTTGCAACATCACCATCTGCTTTTATCTATTTTGGGAAACAAATGAATGTCGGTCAACCAGCAGGTTTCCATACCCTTGCCTACGAGAATGAATTCGTTTTAGTTTTGAAACAAGATAAATGATGACGGTAAATTTAGATGGTTAATTAGCAATTAAATATCCTAATTAGCAATTAAGAGACGTAAATGAGTACTATTCAAATAGTGAAAAAGCACAAAACAAACTCTGCGGGCGACTTAGTAAAATTTTAAAATGGCAATAAAAAGTAAATGGCAATCGAAAACCTACATTAAAATTATTCACAGATAAATAGATAACTTCAATTAAAAAAAAATGATCAAAGCAACCTCTTAAACCTGCATCTAGTATTGAATATATGTAACGTGGAATATTTTTTCTGAATGAAGTTTTCCTGCGGCGTCGTAGCTCATGTGTTGGAGTGTGAGTTTCAGTAGTAAAACTGCTGGAATACGTTTGGTGAATGCAAAGAGGATTCTTGTAAAGAGAACGTTTCCTTCATAGTTAAGTTATGCCTTGGTAAATACAGCTCGAGACTTGATACTTTTCGAACACACCTCGCATATTCCTACCTAATTCCCAAAATGGTAGTTATATTTAGAATAGATATATAAAAAACACAAAATATCACGGGAGAAAATATGTCATCATAAATACATCATCAGTCTAGATACCTTTTGCACATATCTCTTATAATCTTTCAAAAGTTCCATCATGGAGTTAAACCACTTAGTGTAATGGCTGGAATGCAGCATCGAAGTGAGCGAGGTACTCCAGTCACGCCAGACGTTCATTTTCAGACTAATTCACGAGTGAAACATTCGTATCCTTCACCAGCTATGTGTTAGAAAGTATCCCTACTTTTCTCTTTAACAATGGCTTTGCCATTTAAATAACCCACAAAGTTTGATATGCCATTAAAAAAGAAACCAATGTAAACCACTTCCATAATGGGTCGTTCACATAATATAAAAAACGTATATTTAAAATGTAGCAATCATGGGACAAAAATAATTTCATTTTTCGTTAATGAGTCTTGGTAAATACAGCTTCAATCTCGCTAATGTTGGAATGCACCTCTAATTTCGTCTTAAAATGTTGATTATATGTAAATTAACAAACTGCTCAATCAATTTATATGGGTTCAGTAATAAATTATTTTTAGTATCTAAATTGATTGAGTTCAGATTAGTTTAATGCATAACACATTACCATAAATAGAGATAATTGGCAGAATTAAAAAAAAAAAATACACTACGTAAATTGTCAATGTTTTGGAGTTCTTCTGCCCAATGTTTATACTATATGTAAAACGAGTCTTAAATAACACTGAGAATGATTTTTTTTCTGCTAATGTTTTTTGCCGCTGCAGTAATATAAACATATTTTTCAGAATGAATCGAATGATTTGATTTCGAATGTGTGCTTAGAATTCTTCTAGCACGTCAGGATTTTGTAAAAATGTTTATCATATGCCACTGGCAGTCCTATAATAGTCTCCTTTCTTATTCTTTCTATTAGACGTTCGTGCCCAGTGGATTAGAATTAATAACAGATTCCCCGAAGGCAACGGTTATCATAGCATATTTAAGACCATATTTTTAGTTGGTTAAAAATATGTATCTAATAAAATTAGATAACCTTTCTGTTTACGCCAGTTAAGTTTGTCTTAGTTTATTTGTTTAACGGCACATCAAACTGCTATAGAATATATAATGCAAACATTTGATTGATTTTTTAACTCTTGTAATCATAACTATTTTTAACGATCAACCTTTTTTTTATATTGCACTTTTAAAAAAATATCTATAATCATTTGTTTGCACAGTTATATGATTCCAGGTATTCCAATCAGACACCAATAATTTTCACGTGATTATATGTTTTCAGATAATTTGCAAAGAATAATGAGTAGAGTGTTCACCAATGGTTCGGGAGACCAGGGTTCACACCCAGGTTGAGTCATACTAAAGACTCAAAAACGGTACTTGCTGTGGCCTTGTTTAATGCTCAGCTTTATAAGGTATTGATCAAGATTAAAGAGTTGCAATCCAGGGAATGGAGTAGCACCGCCTCTACACTTCTGCGTTGTAGCTATTGAAAAGGGAGCCTTCGGGTCACTCATGATTAAGGTCGCTAACTAACTTAACTTAATAAGTTACTAATGCTCATTTTCTTTAGTAAATACTTATCGCTTTATAACTATATTTTCAGTGTTCTAGTGTTTTTATTTCACTTTCTGTCAATAAACAATTGTTTGCATAATTTTATACAGTTTCAAGTATTCTAATCTAATCCTAATAATTTTTGTGGTTTCAAGTATTCCTATTTAATTATATAATTCATCGGCATAGTTATATAGTTTCAAGGTTTTTTTATCAAATGCCAATAATTTACAAGCAATTGCATGGTTTCATCTAAATAATAAGAACAGTAAACAAAGATAAGGGGGGTGTCCATGTGGTGTAATGGTTAATGCGATGGACTGCGGAATCGTAGTTCGCGAATTCATACTCAAGTCACGCTATTACGTTCACTTTCGGGCAAATACCCTTAGGAAAGTTACGAACCCCCTTATCCTTCCAGCTATGGGTTAAATAGTACCACTACTGTTCTTCTAGGAGAATGGCATTAGCATTAAATAAACCTACAAAGGTTGATATGCCATTAAACAAAGAAAACTAACCAAAACAAACCAAAGATATCTTCAAGAAACTAAGCTAAATACATTTAATTTGGTTTTAGTTTAATGGTTTCAATAATGACTGACATTAATATCATTCATTTGAATAACCATCTTAATTTTTCACACAGTTTTATGGGTTATGGTATTCCTCTCCAACCCTTAAAGTTTCATAAAAGATCTATTTAATCCATGAATGAAAATCTAAGAGACACAACCCAATCGGCTGGGGCTGTAGAATACCCCCACTGCATCTCAGCAGAGAAATAACACCTACATTCCAATGGTGGGGCTTCAGTAAAGCTGAAGCTTTAGGGAATGTGGAGTACACCTTTATTGCCACCGCTCTCAGGTCGACTCTAGCACTGAGTGGTAGCATCTGATAGGGTCCAATCTATGAGTACCATAGGACCAACGTTTTGTGCTGTAAAGAAAGAATTCCGCAGAAAAAGAAATACTCAAACTCGAAGGTAAGGAAAGAAAATATAGCAGTCGTTTTTATTCAGCTATAATCGCTGTGATTCAAAAGTTCACTTTTGTCGTGTCCTTCCTTTTCCTTTCCCTTGGTGGTGACAGGGTGTGTGTGTGAGAGCTGGTTGTTTGACACACGTTTGTCACAGCAGATCGGTCGCAGCAGACTGGGGTATGACGGGCCGGGTTCCAGAACCTTTAACGCACCCGTTTTGACAACTGCCTTCAACTCTCCAACTTTCTTTCAATTCTCCACAAACTTCTGCGCGCTTCCGGTGTGTGACGTCACTCGCACTCCGTCACCCGTTTCGTCTCGGACTACTGTGACATCTCTGAGAGGCACGTCTGCTCTGTGCACACACGCGCGCGCGTGTTAACACCTGCATCAAGTTGCACCTAACTAACTCATGTGCTGAGCCAAAAGGTTCTCAGCCTAACTAAACTCAAAGGTATGGACCGAAATCCCTTGGCCATTACGTTACATATGGGTCAAATAGAAATGTTTGACATTTAAACTGACAGTAAACAAATGACTTATGATAAATTGAACCATTTGAGAAAGAACGGTTGGATCATTTAACTGTGTGTAAGTAAATAACCGATACTTGATTGAATTGTTAGTAATAAATAGCACTACTTAGGACTATATAGCTTTGCTGACTTATGTTTACAAATCGTATATATTTAATGCCTAACGAAGAAAAATAATACTATCAAAACATGCACTCTAGACCACTGCCCAATAAGAGAAACAAATACATGCCAAAAAACGTTCACTCTATCGTTTAATTTGCTTAAAATGTCATAATTTTTATACAGGAAATACAATCATACCCCTCCACATCAAAATTAAAATCACCTCTACACATTTATATCCTCTTTCCATAAACATTTAATTAAATGCAAAAATAATAATAATAATAATGTTTCCATGAAAATAGAAGCAATATCAAGTGATGTTGGTAATCTCAGAATGAAGGAGGCTTTATTAATAGCTAAGTTACACCCTCAGATTAACAGTATGTTAGAATTAAATTATGAATAGAACATTAATTAACATACGCATTTTAAATACATATTCAATTGAAAAAAAAAAAAAGATTAAGTAAAAATAAAATAAAATAATATGAAATTGATTAGGTCAACTGAAGTCACGTCTGTTCCGCATGGCGTTTAAACGCTCCACGTGACACCATGGTTACAACATTTAACATGGTGTTCTAACACCCAACGTGATACCATGTTTACAACTTTAAAAATATTGAACCTATATATATATATATATATACATGTACATTGAACATATATATATATATATATGTATATATATATGAGCGTGTGAGGGAAAGAGAGAGAAAAAGAGAGAAAGAAATAGAGAGGTTTAATTGTGTTTGAATTCATAAAAATCGTATGTATAGAATACGATGGATACATGATCAACATTCTTGATTATTAATTTAGCGCGTGCACAGTGTTCGTTTCTGACAGGTCTACAAAGTGCAGAAAAGTAGACTGTATCAACATGATGCAATTCATATGTCGAGAAGTTTAGAAATGACAGTTCAGCATTCATCAGAAGTGCCAACTTGAAGATGTCGAAGTGTTTAGGAGTCAATCTGAAAAAAGTACGTAGAATGCAAAGAGTTGAATAAGTCTAAGAGTTCCACTCTAAAAGGAACCCCTCTTGAACTAGTAGACAAATTCACGTACCTAGGAAGCAGCGTCGAATCAACCGAAAAGGACATCGAAACGAGGTTAACGAAAGCATGGACAGCTATCAATAGACTATCGACTATATGGAAATCAGACCTAACCGATAAAATGAAACGCAGTTTCTTCCAGGCAGCGGTCACATCGATACTGCTATATGGATGCACTACATGGACGCTAACAAAACGGCTGGAGAAGAAACTAGATGGCAATTACACAAGAATGCTGCGTGCAATCCTGAACAAGTCCTGGCAGCAACACCCCACAAGACACCAACTGTACGGCCACCTGCCCCCTATCACGAAAATTATTCAAGTTAGGCGAACCAGACATGCAGGACATTGCTGGAGAAGCAAAGATGAACTCATAAGAGATGTACTCTTATGGATCCCCACACATGGCCGCGTAAAAGCAGGACGACCAGCACGAACGTACATTCAGCAGCTATGTGAGGATACAGGTTGCTGTCCTGAAGACCTACCTAGGGCGATGAACGATAGGGAGGAGTGGCGAGAGAGGGTCAGGGATATCCGTGCTGCCAGCACGATATGATGATGATGAAGAGTGACTACGACTGTACATCAGCTCAGGTGTTCTGATCCTTCTGATAAAAAAATAACTCACAAATCCAGGCCATAACAGGCGACAACTCTTGCATGGCAATCAGGTCCATTGACAGCAACAAGCAAGTGCTTAAGTCTCTTATCAAGCAGATTGTACCATTACGGTACCAACTAGAAGTTGTAAAACTATCCATATGAATGGCCATTTGTACCACAACACGTTCAAATGTCTTAATGGCTCTATCGCTACGTGTTAAGTAATAGTCGGACCCAGTAGTAAAATAACGTGGGAAAAGTTAACGAAAACACATAACAGTGTCTTAGTGCACTAACACAAAGGCTTATTTCCAACTACACTTTTTTAAAAAGTAGTCTTCAAGATAAGAAATTATATGAAAACTAAGCCACCCGCGTTAGCTGCACAAAGAGAAGCAACATAACATGAAGAGAGAAAGGGAGAGCTGAGACAGACCTTGAATATCATTCCTGATTTTCTGTTGAATTCCTAACGTGTTTGTTCGCTGGTTTCGTCTTCACAGGTTCATGTCTGGTGTGATATCCCTTTTCGGAGGCCACTCCTAATTGGGGGCCACAACTTTCAACTATCTCCGCATTGTCTTAGTGTTCATTCGCATCATTACCTCTTCGCGTCTTATTGCAAACTCATTTTCAAATCCGAGTCGTCTCCTGACTTCCCCTTGGTGCCGGAAGGAGGACCATATCCGTTTCCAGTGTACCTCAGCTGCTCAGATTGGGTCATCCGGGTTTTTTCTTGGCATTTTGAATTACCGTAATAATTCACCCGGGACTGGCTGACCTAAAGCCAGTGCTTTGGCCTGTGTCACTTGTTCCTGTGGACTCTATGTCTGCTTTTCTTCTTGTATTTCGTTCTCTCTCATTCCGTAGAAATTAGTCTATATTTTTCCTAATAACTCGGACCTACCGTATCACGTTACAAGGTAGTACATGATGACATTTGGCATTTCTGATATAAAATTAGAAAGGGCCAGTTTTTATCACGAAGAACGAAAAGAAAGACCGAGCTTCAAAGCTTTTTAGAAAATTTTAACATCCTCGACTACTGAACATGTTTTAGTTTTTCTCGGATAAGAAAAACCTTTTGGCCTGGATCAGATGATGAACTGACAGAACAACTGTCGGCTTGCTCTGTTCTCACAAGTTGTAGAGATATTAATAAAAAACAACTACCAATTCCAATTTATTGTGTTGGGGATGATCCTTAAAAATGGTGATGTTATGCCTCCATTAATCTTTCCACATGACGTCAAACTCAACACAGAGGCCAACATCAAGTGAATAGAGAATATAGGGACACTCTGGATCGAAGGAGCTGCTGTTGGAAGACTCTATCTCTTACAATAAGACAGTACGAAGTCACAGAAGCTGGAAAACTCAGAAAACATTAAGTATATGTCACCTTCGACTGCACAGATTGCAATACCTTTGAATGATTAATGATTAAAATGATTAATGATTAACATTAATGACTATAATTAAAATTCTTAAAGATTAATGATTAAAATTATTAATTAAAATGATTAATAATTAAAATTTTAATCAGGAAAACTCGGAAAACTCCGAAAATATATCACCCCTAACTGCACAGATTGCAATCCTCTTGGTTAAAAGGGTAAGACCCGATGAAGCGCGAAACCAAACAAAAAAAACTCTATTCAATATGACAGAGGTACTGAAAGCAAATATAAATGCAACATTGTCTAAGTTATCCAAAGATAAACCGTCAGAAAGTTTTGATGGATATTTTGAAGTGGTTTGGAACACGTAGTTGAAGACAATGGCGATTTCTTTGGAGAAATTTAATAGATAGTATTTCAAGATATTTTCCTGTTATTCTGCCTAATGTATCTGATTAAGTGAGATATAAGGGTTATTTTAATTTTTGCGTTTGAAAATTTGGCCGTCGAATAGTATATGTATGTGGTGCCTTTAATAAGTTTTCAGACTCTTTTGTACAGGCATCTAAAATTGACTTAGGCTCTTGAAAGTTGAGTATGTTATTGATATACATCTTATGAGATGATTGACCAATTCTTATGATTTCAGGTTTAAATGAACAGCTACAGCAGCAATTGGAATACACCCTACTAAAGCCTGATTGTCACAGCTGGTGAATTTCAAAAAAGTAATCTGGACGTGAGGACACGTTAGAAGAACAATATGCAATAAAATTCTGTATTAATTTTGGAAAAATGCCACAGAAAAGTATGGAATAATTCAAACTGATTTTGGACCATCTTGCATGAAACGAGCATCAGTTTTTGAGTGGCATAAGAGATTCAAGGAAGCCAGGGAGGCTGTGAGGGATGATGAGAGGTGTGCGAGGAGTAAGGGAGTCAATACACCAGAGTTGATTGGCCAACGGGTTATGGTTAGGGTTAGGGTTACTATTTTGAGGTTTTATGGGAATCCAGGAAGAAATTCCGTCGGAAGAGGCCAGCACTCTTCAAATCGGGTCAGTGGCATTTCCACTAGGACAATGCACCAGTATACAACTCCATCCTTGTCACAGACTATTTGACTAAGGTAGGAATCAAGACAGTTTCTCAGCCTCCCTATAGTCCAGACCTTGCTCCCTGTGACTTATGGTCATTCCCTAAGTTCAGATGCTGTCGTTATGAGACAACTGAAGAGATAAAAGAGGCTTTGACGAAGGTCATTGACATGCTCACTCTAGAGGACTTCCATGGGGCCTTTCAGAAGCTGTTGGAACGCTACAACAAGTACATTGCAGCCGGAGGAGGTTACTTCGAAGCGGATTATAGTTTCATGTGTGTACTATCAATAAAAGTGCCCATACGAAAAAAGTCTGGAAACTTAATAAATAATCTTCGTATATATATATATATATATATATATATATATCATTAACAAGAGTAAAATTCAATAGATATAATGCTGTATATTTTTTTGACCACCTAGTTAACAGGGATTTGAACTGAAAGATGTTTCTTTTTAACTGTTAACATCAGTGAATATGATATATATATATATATATATATATATATATATATATATATATATATATATATAATGTATGGAAGTTACATTTTGATTGACTAACTACAATCAACTATTTTTGGCCTTATACCATACAATGCTTAACTTAGTATGAGCTTTCAGGTAAATAGTTGGGAATTGTATGATATCTAAAAGAAATAATATATCCGATAATATATTGGAATAGGAAAATATTCACAATTTTCTGTTTCTATACAGATAAAGTCTGGAAGAAAAATCCGGAAAACACACTTCAAAAAAATGCAACAGAAAACCGACAAAATCACGAAAAATCAAATATGATTGATGTTGCCTGTCTTTTGAGGATAAGCAGTCTAGGTTTATGCTAAGAGATTTGATTAATAAAATGCCAAGTAGCAAAGGAAGCTAGTCGTTTTGGTAGAAACGGAATTCTTTAAAAATATTTCACAAAAAACGTTAGTAATTGCTGTGGGGTAGCCAAGGCGCCGAGAATGTAGCTTGGAGAAACTATCTCATGTCTTTAAAAACACACACCGGGTTTATATATATATATATATATATATATATATATATATGTGTGTGTGTGTGTGTGTGTGTGTGTGTTCGTATATGTGTGTGTGTGTCTGTGTTAAAGGATTTATCATTGCATTTTTTCTATTTCGATTGTTTTTACTTTCTTTTCATTCAATAAAAATCCCCCATGACAAAAAGTTTCACCAAATCATTGCTTTATTCTTTAAATATTTAACTACAAAATGTGAAATAAAATTAGGCGTACAAAATGGTTTCTTTCCTGCTGAAAAAGCATATATTTCTCAGCTGGAACACCCCCACACACACACAGAGTTGTGTGCGCCAGACCGGCTTTTTAAGAGTCTAATTAAATCCAAATATCGTCTAGTTTTGTGACCGTTTTATCCACATATAGAGCAACATACACACATGCACAAACGTGTGTGTGTGTGTGTGTGTGGTAAAATGTTAAAACTGCAAATCAGTAACTACTGTTTATGAATTTTATTCTCACTGAGTGCTATTGGGCTTGTAGCAAACTAAATTAAGCTTCTTAGATAAAGGACACGATATTCAGGTGTAATAGTTAATAAGCTAACTAAGTAAAATAATCACTAATGAGTCGTGGGTTTGATCCACACTTAGAGCTAATTCTTTATGGCCTTGTGTAAAGCTAAGCTGAAATTACTTACTAAAGTATTCCATGCTAATCATATTTTATAAATCAGTATCCAAGAGCAATTACTTCTGAGTTGTTTGTTTGATCGTCATTGGGTGCTCAGTGCTTTTGACTTTCTGCCAAAACTCGGTTGTGTCTAGTAAACAAAGGGCACCACATAGGGGCATTAGCGGATGAGCAAGTCTTGCAAAACAATTAGAACTGCGAATGATTTGAATACTTGTCCGGTAGAATAAATCGTTGTTTTGAAAAATGTACATGTATTTTAGTTATGTGTCTT
Source organism: Sepioteuthis lessoniana (assembly GCA_963585895.1). Taxonomy (NCBI): domain Eukaryota; kingdom Metazoa; phylum Mollusca; class Cephalopoda; order Myopsida; family Loliginidae; genus Sepioteuthis; species Sepioteuthis lessoniana. The sequence goes on from OY757933.1 coordinate 48,371,839, forward strand.
GGTCGAATTATGGAACAAGATTTCCTCATTACAAATTGTCTATGGCAATTTAGAAAAAAATTCCCAATTCTGAATTAGTTTCTTCTTAAAGGAGAAATTTTCGAAGCATCCTAATAGCAGAAGGAACAAGTGGATCTTGGTTAGAATTAATGCGCCGAACAAGAGAGAGGGTTTATTTATTTCCAATTGTCTGTTTGCCCATGAAAAAAATGTTCTGATTCCAATTACCTTAGGACTTCTTTTGATGCATAATAAATATGCATATATACACATATACATACAGAATACATATTGACGCAGTCTTTTAGAAAAATATATCTCTCACTTTATTTGAAAGGTTTGTGTGTGAGAGGAATTGGAGACCGAACAGAACTGCAACATATTGACCCCCACTCTTATGGCCATCAGCGTTGTGCCTTTCTCGTTCTCCAGGGCTACTCAATCGGAGGCCCTGGGGCCCACTCCGCTGGATGCTGGCCTTCTCTACCACATTTTGTCACAAAGGGGTCTGGTCTCCAAAACTAACTGACTTCCTGTCTTCACTGTGTTAGATAATAGTTCAATCGCCCACTCAATATTACCCCATAACTTGCCATCGGGATGTGTCACTTATGCTGTCCTTGGAATGGCATGTTTGTTTGTCATCGAGCGGAAATAACTGTCATGCAATTCACAGGTCACTCTCTTTTGGTGCATCAGTCTATGACTGATTTTACCTTGTCCCATATTGTCAGCCAAGCCCGCCTACGCGATTTCTTCCCATAACTACCATCGGAATGCGTCACTTCCGCCGTCTTGGAATAGCATGTTTGGCCGGGTCAAAGGTCAATATACAACACTTTAAAAAGTAGACCTAAAAAGGAAACGTCTCCATTTTTCTATGGAAGAATTCCAATGAGAAACTCATATAATCATTTTCTCTCTAGTTTGCTTTCTCTGGTTCAATGGCATATCGACTCGTTTAAGGTTATTTAATGCTAAAGCCATTCTCCTAGAAGAACAGTAGTGGTACTATTTAACCCATAGCTGGGAGGATAAGGGGGTTCATACCTTTCCAAGGGTATTTGCCCGAAAGTGAACGTAAGAGCCCGACTGGAGTTGGAACTCGCGAACTACGATTCCGCAGTCCATCGCTTTAAACATTACACCACGAGGACACCCCCTACTTTCTCTCTAGAAAGGAATTACAATCAGACACAGAGAATAACAGACTAGTTAAAAGATTAGCGAAATCTTATGGCCAACCAAAATAATTATTAGTCTGCGAATATGATCAAATGAGCAATGAATTTCACGAAATAGTCATTATGTCAACCTCGAAGAAGCTAATCTAAACTTGTAAGATATGTGGTCTTAGATATATAAACGTGAATATTTGGAAAATAAATACGAATAAAAATCTATCTAATTATATTTCTATCTTTTTATCAGTAAAAAATTATTTTTTCATCTCTCTTTCTCTTTCTTCACACACACGCACACACAAATTTATATATATATATATATATATATATATATATATATATATATATATATATATCCATCGGTTCTGCACCGATAGTGGATGCAATATCGAGGATTTAACAAAAGTAAGATTCGATTGGAACGTATGGCAGTTGAAAATGAAGAGAATCCGCATTTTCATCATGCCTCGCTGAAATTACCGACAGATTTCTCTAAAGAAAAGTAATCGTAATAAAAGGTCCGTTTATAATATTTTAAAAAATATTGCAATCGTTTTGAAAATATTTCATTCATTTTAAATACAAGCTGGTTATTAAAAAAACATTGTTTCAACCTTTCACGTACCACACTATATATATATATATATATATATATATTAGGGAAAAAGAGGTGTGATCTAGTACATCTTTAGCGTAAAAGTAGTCAATGACAGCACATCTTATTTACATTGTCTGCTTTTTGGGGTTTTCTGAATAAACTAGGGTGAGTATCCGGTGTTCTAGTGAAAACAACAAGTAATATGGCTGCCTATATTTCCTTTTATTGTTGACAACTCAGATTTTTTAGCATGTGAATGAATATATGTAACTAACTACTCAAATCTTCCGCCATACACAGGATGTGGAACAAGTGGGGAAAGCTGGTATAAATACAGAGCTTTCCTTTTAAAAGCTGAACAAAGGCTAAAAATTCCAATCTACCCAACTAATTGCACTAAGCTAGGAGAAGAAAAGACGGATAATTCATGCCTTTTTCCCAAATTGAAGTGCAAAATCCACCTATATATATATATATATATATATATATATATATATATATATATATATACGGTATAAATATATATATGCATTCATATATATATATATATATATATATAAACATACACATATATGTATGCATATATATATATATATACATATATACATATATATATATACACACATATATATACATATGCATGCGTATATACATGCATATATATATATGCACACACACACACACACACACACATATATATATATATATATATATATATATAGAATACTTAGTCCAGTTAAACCGGAGTTAGGAGTAATTCCATCAGGACAAGAAAATATTCGTGAATATTTAGATCTTCCTGGTAAAGAGCTCAATGTATCAATTATACAGAGCAATAATTTCATTAAGAAAAAAACAACGAAACCAATCACAAAGGATTATAAATTTATTTCAATCCTGTTACGCATTTTTGAAATTTTCAAAAACACGAAAAAAAATTAACAGGACTTCATCAGATCAATTAGATAAAAAAATGTGTCTACTCTAGTTTTTTTATCTAATTGATCTGATGAAGTCCTGTTAATTTTTTTTCGTGTTTTTGAAAATTTCAAAAATGCGTAACAGGATTGAAATAAATTTATAATCCTTTGTGATTGGTTTCGTTGTTTTTTTCTTAATGAAATATATATATATATATATATATATATATATATATATATATATATATATATATATATATATGTTCTAGTGACCTGGTCCAATTCCAACGAAGATAACCGTTACGCTAATTACTTGAGTCTGTGTATTTATCTATGTTTTTGATGGGTGGGTATATATTTGATTATTCTTATATATTTCACTTATGTGAAAGCGTTCGTAAAGATAGATACGCTGGTGCATGTGAGTTTGAATTAGTGTATGTGACACTGCGAGTTTTCTCGTCCATAGTCATTTGAGATTCTTATTCCAAAATCTCATGCATGTATTTTCCCAACCGACCCCAACAACACAATATGATACAAGGTCAATTTAAGCGAAGTTTCATGGTTTAGAAATAAGAGTTTACCTTTCTCCAAGACAGATTGGCTTACCAAGATTAAAATGCTCAGTCACCCCTAAAATTTAACTACGGGGGGATAGTTGGATACTTACGCTTCCCAAAGGTTTTAGTGGTCCGTGAAATGCAACAGTTTTTTCAAGGTTTGGAACACGGTTTGTAGTATCTATTTCTACAGGAGTACTTTCCACAATCTCTTGTAGGGTCCTAATATCTTCTTACCATTCCCCTATTTTCAGCTCTGTTCGGCTTCTTTATTAAAAGAGATTATCAATCCTTCGTGAGTTATTTAATAACAAATGTTGCATACCGGCAAATGAAGACAATAACTGAAAATATATAAAAATAAAACCTGCTTCTTTTTTTGATATTCTTTATTACGAAATATATGAAAAAGTTGCGTGAAGAAGGGAGTCAAGAATTGCTAAGATATACACACAAGGGGGATACGGATTTTTCAGCGAACCACTTCTTATTACTGCTTCCACGAGACTGGTACAGGGCCAGTTTAAAACATCTAATCATCTCAGCTTTTATGTTTACAAGGTCTTCACAATACATTTTTTCTTCTGAGATCATCCCCGCTTTCAAATTTAGTTCAGACATTTCTCTACTTCTTAACTATGGATTGTCTGGCGTTTAGTCACTCTTCTTCTGGCTCCTTTCTTCTCCACCCGGGATCGAAAGTTTTCAGTCGTTATGTCATTTTCTGGACACCCGTGCAATCCTTATGGTCATTCTTCCTTTCGGTATGTTACCCACGCAATTCACGTATTATTCCCGCCGTGTTTTATTTACATTAAGACCCATGTGTACATCCTGTTTGCCCACCGAATAAATTTGGTGACCTGTCAAAAGCATCTCCCTGTCTTTATTATTACGGTGTTAATTGATTATATGAATTATTTGTTGATAATTGATTATATTAATTATCTTATTATTTAGTTTGGTGAGCTTGTTAACTGGTTACAAATCTTTGAGTGTTATTGTATATCGGCGTAAAAGTTCATATGGTCTGATTCTTGTAGGCGTGGTGAGTTGTCAGATTGTTTTGTAGATCGCCAGGTGACGTGTTTTCAAATCATTGTTGAGGCCAGATGTCGTTAAATGTAAACAAGTCATGTCATCGACATAGCATAATAATGATTTGGATTTTTGAAAAGTTAATGACATGTGTTCTGATATTAATTGCTGATACAACAATTAATTTATATAATAAAAGATAATATTGGATTTAAGGGGAGTTGAGTTAGAAACCCAAGGAGAGGAGCTAGGTTAGATATTCGTGAGAATCGGTCTTCTATGGTTATGGATACTTCTTTGTTGCCGCAAGCGATATTTTCTCATTAACCCTTACTAGGTCATCGTCTTTCCTTGTGATTGCGTTGGACTGCCAGAAATGTAGACTTTCCCTGTCGGCTGGGACTGTAGAATACACTGACTGCACCTCTGCAATATGACACTTAACAATCTTATTGTGAGATTCTAGTAACGCTGGAGCTTTGGGGAGTGCAGAGTACTACTTCATTGCCATCGATCCCAGTTCCACTCGAGCCAAGAATGGTAGCACCTGAGAGATTCCTATCTATAGATCAAATAAAACTAAACTGCGTACTTATGCTAAACTGGATTGCTTGAAATAGAACTATTTTCACATTTACCTGAGTGTAAGCAAGAACTATACTCATACTATACTGAATTGTTTGAATTATTAGTGTGTGAGTATACTGAATAGCTTGAAATAGAAATGTCTTATGCTAAATTGATGTTTTTGCAATAAAATTATTTTTTTTGTATAAAAATTGATTTAGCATTCAATAACATACGGAAGTTAATATGCCATAAACCCAAACGGACTGACAAACAAACAGACAAACATACCTAAAAGTAGGTAGTTTTAATAAAAACTTTTTCGTATTCCGAATAACAGTGTCGCTTGTTATTTTTTAATTATAATATTCATAATGGTTCATCGTGTTACATGTGTATCTAACACAGGCCTTCTTTGTAGAAGCACAACAGCGGTTTTGTTTTTCTATCTAACGCAGAGCAAGGAAGATAAAGAGGTCCAACCCTTCTCTAAGGTTCTTATTCCAAAACTGTACGGAAGTGCGAAATTGGTATTCGCACTCACTTACTGCAATGTCGCAGCTTGGCACGTTACCGACTCCACCACGGAGGTCCATCCCTTTTAAATTTGATGTCATGACATGATATGCTAGTGACGTTCACTATCTGAACAGACGGTGATTACTGACATGTTTGCGAAGGAAGTATTTTTAAGATTAAACCAGAATCCCCTGTTAATGTCAACGCACTAAAATTCTATATCTTCTGAATGGATTAGGGGAATGATAAGAATACACCATAGATAGATACATTTGGAAAGATACATCTATATGATCAAGCAAATATTGCTTAATAACGCACTTGCTTGATAGATGGATTGATAACTAGATAAGGTGATACACAGATATATACAGAGAGAGACAGAAACAGAGACAGACATAAATGCCAGGTAGGAGGGGGGGTTATCATACAAGAAAAAACATTAAGTAATGTTGTATAGCCACATACAACTAGATGCATACATATACTCATATACTCTTATATGCAGAAACATCATTAACCGGTAATATACGACTTCAATAGCGAACAAAAACACTTCTTTACAAAAATATAAATCTCTCTCTTTATTTTCGAAAGGGTGATGTTCTGTAGTGTGTGAGAGATGGGTGGAGACAAGGACGGAATGCTATATTGACCCAAGTTCTTTTCTTGACTTTTCTTGGTTGGGGTCACTCAACCGTGGATCACTGAGGTCCCAAATCCCTCAGTCTGCAATCTGGTTCTCAATTGCTTCGACGCCCCCCGGGCCTCTGCTTATATTATTTCCTAACACCCACCTGCTTCCGCTGTTCTTCCGCTTATTTACATAAGTGCATCTCTTGATTGACGGGTCGGTCGAAAGTAAATATATAACAGTAAGTTTGGTTAGTTTAGCAATGTAACTATTTAAGTTGTAGCTGAAAGGATAATGGGTTTCATAACTTCACCAAGAGTATTAACCCGAAAGCGAATGTAAAAGCACGAAAATCCCTCGGAAATATATCTACGACCTCACTGTTTATCACTGGACATGCTCTTTGTTTTTATCATGAAAAGAAAAGGTTGTCTCTGGCAAACCACAAGCATATGATAGATAGATAGATAGATAGAGAGAGAGAGAGAGAGAGAGAGAGAGAGAGAGAGAGAGAGAGAGATGGAGAGAGAGAGATGAAAAAAACTGTGTGGTTGAGTCAAATAAATAAGCACGGTACAGCAAAATAAAAACTGCTATCAGTCAAAAAAAGTATATATATATATATATATATATATATATATATATATGGGGGGGATTAAAACCTAAAATAAGTTTATGTGGAGCACACAATCATCAAAAAGAAATATAAGAAAATTTGGCTAATTATCCTTATTCATGAGATACTTGTCATAAGTTGAAATGCTAGCTCACGTGAAATTATCACAAAAAAAAAAAAAATATATATATATATGTATGCGTGTGTGTGACCAGTCTAAAAGCAGTGGAGAATATGGAATTAGACTGTAAATGACGCAGTAGAAATATTAATTTGTCTCCACTTAGATATCAATTCATTTCTTTTTTTTTTTAGTTAATTTTTTCTTCAGCAATTTATTTTCGGCATATTCTAGGATACAATCTGAAGCTATCACCACCTCCTTCATGACTTTTTCTTTGATCTTTTTTTTTCAGAGACTCGTTGACTAACATCTTAACACGTGACAACTGCATCATAAATATCGTTGAATGGCCGTTTTATTTTTTATATTACCACCTGATGGTTTTCAACTCAAAAAGAAACTTCTAGAGTTCATAATTCGAAATATCTACGTTTTATACCTACGCGGTCGCATTAGTATCTAGTAAATTTTTCGCCAAACAAATAACTTATATATGCTTATGTATCAGTATGTGTGTGTGTGTGTATGTGTGTTAAAAATTAGTTCTGAAATATTATGAAGTTGGAAGTATCAGTTTTGCCATTGTGGAATAAAAACGGAAGTACCAATCTCGCCATTGTTTTTTTCAATAAGTGATAGGTCACATACACACACACACACACACACACACACACTCACACACACACACACACACAGACTCTCTCTCTCTCTCTCTCTCTCTCTCTCTCTCTCTCTCTCTCTCACTTTTTCTCTCATTGTCAAAGCTAATATCTTAACTGGAGTGTAGTGCTAATTTAGAACAGCTAAGCTACCAAGCAATTATAAGAATATATATATGTGTATGTGTGTGTGCACGCGTGATTGTGCGTGTGTTTTTATATTCTCACATTATTATGTCAGTCTAGTGAGTATAATATTGTTGTGTTTATAAAATATAACAATCTTTATATGAAAAATCAAACTTATGTTCTTTGAAGTTATAGACATGTAACTGGTATGAGTAAATTAGAAAATATTTTTTCCACTGGCCAGTATTCGACTAGGCAAATTTCTGATATCCAACATGGGTCTTTTTAACAAATCTGCAATATATATATATATATATATATATATATATATATATATATATATATATATATATATATATATATCCCAGGTCGAGTAATACCAAAAACTTTAAAAATGGTACTTGATACTTCCTTGCTTAACACTCAGCAGTATTAGTTACGTATCAAGGGTAAAGTGGAGCAATCCAGCGAAAGCAGTAGCGCCCTCCCCAACACCTCGATTTAGTAGCTATAGACAAGGGAGCCTTCTGGTTGCCCTTGACTACGGTCGCCAACTTATATATATATATATATATATATATATATATATAGTGGTGCTTGTTTTTGTCTTCATTCACAACATCAAAAAAACTTAAATAAAAGAACTCAACCTTTTTCTACATGTTTTTGTTTTGTTTTGTCTTTTTGTTTCTTTGTTTTTTTTAACTTCACGGGTAAGACCGCTATTTTCTAAATACAGGAATACAATCCCTATTATAATTACACATGAATAGGATTTCTTTTAATTTTTCACTCTCGAAGACGTTTCCCAGAATAAATGTTTTCCACACAGTAATCCACATGTACGACTTCTCTTTCATTAAAATTAAGTTTCATCGAGACAAAAATCCCTAATAACCGAAGGCAACGTCTGCTAAATGAATATCGAACTATCATCAACAAAGTAGAGTTTGAATATTATGGTTTATATTTTATGTTTCTGAAAATAATCGTTAGGAATAATCTTATGTAGAGATACTGGATTCATACTATATATATATATATATATATATATATATATATATATATATATATATATATATTGTATCACAAAAGTGAGTACACCCCTCACATTTCTGTAGATATTAAAGTATATCTCTTCATGGGCCAACACTGACAAAATGACACTTTGACACAATGAAAAGTAGTCTGTGTGCAGTTTATATAACAGAGTTAATTTATTTCCCCCTCAAAATAACTCAAAATATAACCATTAAAAGCTAAAACCCTGCCAACAAAAGTGAGTACACCCCGAAGGGAAAGTTGTCAATATTAGCATACACCATGTCAGTATTTTGTGTGGTCACCATCATTATCCAGAACTGCCTTTACTCTCCTGGGCATGGAGTTTACCAGAGTTTCACAGGTAGCCACTGGAATGCTCTTCCATTCCTCTATGACGATGTCGCGGAGCTGGCAGATATTTGAGATTTGCACACCTCTACCTTCCACTTGAGGATCCCCTGAAGATGTTCTATTGGGTTCAAGTCAGGAGATATGCTTGGCCAGCTTTACCCTCAGCCTCTTCAGTAAAGCAATGGTCGTCTTAGAGATATGTTTGGAGTCTTTGTCATGTTAGACCACTGCCCTGCAACCCAGTTTCTAGAGTGAGGGGATCATGTTCTGCTGCAGTATTTCACAGTACATGTTGGAGTTCATGTTTCCCTCAATGAAATATAACTCTCCAACACCTGCAGCAGTCATACAGCCTTAGACCATGACATTCCCACCACCATGCTTGACTGTAGGCATGACAAACTAATCTTTGTACTCCTCACCTGGTCGCCGCCACACATGCCATCAGAACCAAACAAATTAATCTTCATCTCATCAGACCATAGGACATGGTTCCAGTAATCCATGTGGTTTGTTGAAATGTCTTCAGCAAACTGTTTGGAGGCTTTCTTGAGTATTGTCGTCAGACAAGGCTTCCTCCTGGGGTGACAGCCATGCACACAAATTTGATGTAAAGTGCGGCTGACCCACAGCTCTTCAATCTCTGCAGCAATGCTGGCATCACTCCTACGCCGATCATTCAAAGAAACCATTAGGATGTGATGCTCAGCACGTGCGCTCAGCTTCTTTGGACGACCTACCCAAGACTTGTTCTGAGTGGACCCCGCTCTTTTGAAACGCTGGATGATCTTAGCCACTGTGCTGCAGCTTAGGTTCAGGGTGTTGGCAATCTTCTTGTAGCCTTGGCCATCTTCATGTAGCGCTACAATACGTCTTTTAAGATCCTCAGAGAGTTCTTTACCATGTGGTGCCATGTTGGAACTTTTAGTGACCAGTATGAGAGAGTGTGAGAGCTGCACTACAAATTTGAACACACCTTCTCGCTATGCACATGAGCCTAGTAACACATGAGCTGAGTAACATTAATAAGTCACATGACATTTTGGAGGGAAAATGACCAGCAGTACTCAATTTGGACATTTCGGGGTGAAGTTTCTTAGGGGGGTACTCACTTTTGTGGGCAGGGGTTTAGCTTTTAATGGTTATATTCTGAGTTATTTTGAGGGGAAAATAAATTCACTCTGTTATATAAGCTGCACACAGACTACTTTTCATTGTGTCAAAGTGTCATTTTGTCAGTGTTGTTCCATTAAAAGATATACTTAAATATCTGCAGAAATGTAAGGGGTGTACTCACTTCTGTGATACACTATATATATATATATATATATATACATATATATATATATATATATATAAAGTAAAAGTAGGATCACCAGATGTAGACACAGAATACTTCGACATTGTAGCAGGAGTACTACAAGGGGACACGCTGGCTCCGTACCTCTTTATCATCTGCCTAGACTACGTACTTAGAACATCGATTGACAAAATCAAAGAGAATGGCTTCGAACTGACGAAGAAAAGAAGCAGAAGGTACCCCGCAACAACAATTACCGACGCCGACTACGCCGATGACATAGCGATACTGGCAAATACACCTGGCCAAGCCGAAACACTACTGCATAGTTTTGAACGAGCAGCAGCAAGCAGAGGCCTCTATATTAATGCACACAAAACGGAATATATGTACTATAATCAAACGGGGGACATCTCCACTCTAGAAGGAACCCCTCTTAAACTAGTAGACAAATTCACTTACCTAGGAAGCAGCGTCGAATCAACTGAAAAGGACATCGAAACGAGGTTAGCGAAAGCATGGACAGCAATCAATAGGCTATCGATCATACGGAAATCAGACCTAACCGATAAAATGAAACGCAGTTTCTTCCAGGCAGCGGTCACATCGATACTGCTATATGGCTGCACTACATGGACGCTAAGAAAACGGCTGGAGAAGAAGCTAGACGGCAATTACACAAGAATGCTGCGTGCAATCCTAAACAAGTCCTGGCGGCAACACCCCACAAGACACCAACTGTACGGCCACCTACCCCTATCACGAAAACTGTTCAAGTTAGACAAACCAGACATGCAGGACACTGCTGGAGAAGCAGGGACGAACTCATAAGAGATGTACTATTATGGACCCCCACACATGGCCGTGCAAAAGCAGGACGACCAGCACGAACATACATTCAGCAGCTATGAGAGGATACGGGATGTTGTCCTGAAGACCTACCTAGAGCGATGAACGATAGGGAGGAGTGGCGAGAGAGGGTCAGGGATATCCGTGCTACCAGCGCGAGATGATGATGATGATGATGATGATGATGATGATGATGATGATATATACTGAACCATCACCAAAATCAGCATGTAACATATAGTCACATTTTCAGCAGATCTTAACAGCCGATATGTCCTCCAGCCTTCTTCAAGTGTTTGTCGAACTCGGGAACCTTCACTGAACCTCGAACTATGTCATTTATTGAATCCACGGTGTTGCTTGTTCGGATTCTGTTAGCCATTAACGGGTATAAGTGTTAAGTATTACTGTATTGGAAATGACAATAAAGATGAAGACAATAGTCCGAAGACCCTTAAGGATAAAAATCATAAAGCTTCGTCTCAGAAATATAGACAACTAAGATTTTAACAGGTTTAAATTCAGAGTATCCAAACTCCTAAAACTGCTGCAATACTAGTTTTAAAGAGCTATATCTGCCCTAATATTTGCCAATAGCTGAAGGAAGAGTTGTTATATTCCAACCTTTCCCAATTGTATAACCATATTGTGAAATATAGACACGTCCAGGATTGGAACTCGGGTCACGATGTCAATTTTCCATGACGGTAAACCCTACAGCACGTACGTACGTACGTGTGTGTGTGTGTGTGTGTGTGTGTGTGTGTGTGTGTTTAAATATATACACTATCAGTTAGAAAAATGTGGTGACCATAAAAAATATTCATTCTTAATCCTAAAATTGATATTTTTAATGAAACAAGTAAAGCCTCAATGTTTTATTTATTATACTAAATACAAGTCTTCCTTTGTAAGTTTGATTTCAGCATAACCAGATATATTTTGAAAAATTGATTTAAACGTGTTTTTCTTCCTATAATACTTTGCATGATTAAAATGTTTCCTAAAAGTTCAATTATAACACCACTTGAACTAACATTCAAATATATTGTGTTGAATTACTGCTTGCGAGATACTTACGATTTTTCCAATAAAAATGACAATTTCATTAATTTCATTAGAGTCACCAGCTTGAAAGACAGAAGGTTGACCGCTCAAGATATCACTGCACAACAGAATCAAAGTAGTGAAAAAATGTGTCAACATCCACTCTGAAGAGAAGACTCTGGGAAGATAGCCTATATAGCAGAGTTACTGTCAAGAAACTACTGTTGAGGAAGCAGCAACAATATCAAAAGGCTCCAACTGGCCAAGAAGCACAAATCTGGATGGAGCAGAGGGATAAAATTGTTTGGATTGACGAATATTTGTTCGAAATATTTCAGTCAAACTGGGGGGTCTGTTTTAATCGACGAGATAGTGAAAGAGCTGCGACCTCGGCATGACATCAATCGTAAAGCATTGAAGACGCTCTGTTATGGTTGTGTGTGTGTGTGTGGGGGGGAATTGGCATTTGGAAAATCGTGGTATTGCACCAGGTGAAGAGCTAATTTTACAGAACGGCTATCATAGCATACAGCAGCATCACGTGATCCCATCAGAAACGCGGCTTGTGGCTTAATTATTTGTACTCATGTTAGATAATGAACTAAAGCATTCAAGTAAATGCTGCCACTGGTGCATTAAAAGCAAAGAGAAATAGTAAAATTCGTCTCTATTTCAATTTTTACTGTAAAAACTCGTCTGACACATGTGCGGGAGCACAACTAACTGAAATGAAAATAAAAAGGAAAACAAAGTAAAATTCATTCGCCGACTTATTCATTGTAAAAGATGTAAGTTGACCGACCGTAGTCGAGGACAACCAGAAGGCTCTTTTTTCATAAGCTTTTACACTAAGGTAAAAGCAAGATCGCTAGTTCTTTCCCTGGATTGCATCCAGTTAAAATTTCGTATCCAGCGATGATTATCATTACAGAATTCAGTTATGGTGTATAATGTAGAACTAAAATAAAAACTTCCCGCTAAAATTATTAAATGTCCATTTAAAATTATTATAACGCTATTTGGATCATTAAAGTGTGTAACAACCACCTACAATTAAACATCCTGCTAAAATTATAAAACATCCAGCTATTCACGCAATAAATATGTATAGCCTCCAGCTAAACTTTATATCTAACTAAAAGTACACATCCAACTAAAAGTACACATCCTGCTAAAATAATTATAACGCTGTAGTATTTGTCGCTGCCTCCCACCAGACACGACTTGACACAAGGTCAAAAGCCCGAAGGCCAATTAAAGCCCGAAGGCCCGAAGGCCAATTAAAGTGCTGTTCGTGAAATAAATACGTGATGCCTTCAATAAGTCTTCAGACTTTTTTGTATAGACATTTAAAATTGTCGTAGACTCTCGAACATTTTATTATGTTATTGCTATACATCTTATTAGAAGACTGACGAATTTTTATGATTTCACGTTCAAATGAACAGCTACAGCAACAATTGGAATACACCCTACTAAAGCCTGATTGTCGCAGCTGATGAATTTGAAAAATGCAATCTGGACGTGAGGAAAAACGATATGCAATAAAATTCTGTTTTAAACTTGGATAAAATGCCACAGAAACGTATGGAATGCTTTCGACTGTTTTTGGAGCATCTTGCATGAATTGAGCATCAGTTTTTGAGTGGCATAAGAGATTCAAGGAAGGCAGGGAGTCTATGAGGGATGATGAGTGGTGAGCGAGGAGTAAGAAAGTCAATACACCAGAGTTGATTGGCCAAAGGGTTAGGGTTAACCTTAGGGTTACTATGTTGAGGTTTTAAGGGAGTTCAGGTGAGATTCGGTCGTAAGAGGCCAGCACTCTTCAAATCGGGTCAGTGACATTTCCACCAAGATAATGCACCAGTCCACAACTCCATCCTTGTCATAGAATATTTGACCAAGATGGGCATCAAGACAGTTCCTCACCCTCACTATAGTCCAGACCTTGCTCCTTGGGACTTTTGGTTATTCACTAAGCTCAGAGGCTGTCGTCATGAGACAATTGAGGAGATGAAAGGGGCTGTGACACACTCACACAAGAGGACATCCATGGGGCCTTACATAATTTTTATAAACGGTGCAACAAGTGCATTGCAGCCAGAGGAGATTAATTCGAAGAGGACTAGAGTTTTATGTGTGTACTATCAATAAAAGTGCCCATACGAAAAAAAAAAACAAAAAAAAAAACTGGAAACTTACTTAATGATCCTCGTATGTATAGCCTCCAGCTAAAATTAGACATCCTACTAAAAGTACACATCTTGCTAAAATAATTATAATGCTATTCATGAAATAAATATGTTTAGGCTCCAGCTAAAATTAGACATCCAACTAAAAGTACATATCCTGCTAAAATGATTATAACGCTATTTGTGAAATAAATATGAATCGCATCCAGCTAAAATTTGGCATCCAACTAAAAATACACATCATGCTAAAATTAAACATACTGCTTATACTCCCCACTAAACTTATTAAGCATACGACTAAAATTATTATTCATTCAACTAGGTTTACTATAAATCTGTTCATCCTATTAATTATTATTTTTATCAATTAAGAAACTATGATTAAAATAATGGAAACTACGAATGTAAAGCATTATAAATGTCATGGAAGTATTTTTGGACGTGTATTTTAAAAAAACCAATATTTTTTTTCGAAAATTAGCAAAATGTTTTGAACGGAAATTGGTAATTTTCAATGGAAAGTTTTTTTCAAAGAAGAATGATGTCTTAAATGTTGATAAATTTACCGAAATTGTCCTGAACGCCCTTTTATAGTCTATTTCTTTTAATAATGTTCTATTTACGTAGATAAAGTTCTGTTTTAAATTCGTTTGATGCCATTGACATCCCAGTTTAATCCCACAGTACATTCTCGTAATTTTGCAATGTTTTAAGACACCTAAAAAAATTTTTAAAACAATCTTTATACTTGTAAACAACCCCTGATGATGCCCTAGAAAAGGTCCTAAAGGACTCTGGACAATTTTCGTAAATTCATCCACCAATTCCAATCTAAAACCAAAAAACTTGTCTGAAAACTTGAAAGGATCCTAATAAAATTATAGACAAAATTTGTCCTTATTATTTAATCAAACTTGCTTATACATATATATATATATATATATACCTTCAAGACAAAAACAAAATTCAGTCGCATTACGATTCTAAATTTATTTCCATCCAGCTAAGAGCATTGATATGAATCAACAAATTAAAAAAGAAAAGAAACAGGATATTTTCAGATCCAACATGGATTTACTTCCATGTTGGACCTAAAGAAGTCCTGTTAAATTTTTTGGAGGATTTGTTGATTCATATCAATGTTCTTAGCAGAAAGGAAATAAATTTATATTCTTATTGTGACCGAATCTTGTTTTTTTTTGTTTTTTTTCTTGAAAGAATATTTACTCTGTGATATCATTTACATTGAGCTCTTTAGCAGGAATATTTAAATATTCAAATTTGGAATATTTCAATTATCCTGATGGAATTGTTCCCTACACCGGATTTACTGGATTGAAGAATAACTTTCCCTAGAATTTAGCTCTCTGATAATCTAGTTAATATCAACAGTTGGATAATCTCAGTTATTTAACTTATCTCCAATATATATATATATATATATATACAGAGAGAGAGAGAGAGAGAGAGAGAGAGAGAGAGAGAGAGAGAGAGACTCCCCTACCCCCCAGGGGTTGAGTTCTCTGGCGAAGAAGTAATCGTGTTGCCATTAGCGTCTATTGCAAGCCTCTTCGTAGTTGAATTGAGGTCTCGACTACCGTTGAACGGATGTATGTAAACAATAGTAATTGTGATTCATAACCGTTTAAAAAAAATTACTTCGCAGCTAATATCTCTTCTTGGCTGAATGGTTAGAAGCTTTGGTTTGATGTTTGAGTCAACCGGGTTTCGTTCCCAGCTACGGGAAGTTACTGTCTAGCCACACCGATGAGTTCTGATAGAACGAAACAGATCTGTCTGTAGATGACTATATATATATATATATATATATATATATATATATATATATATGACCTCTTTGCTACGCTTCCCCGCAATGGACATAGGGTCAATTTGTGGTGTAATGGTTAAAGCGATGGACTGCGGAATCGTAGTACGTGAGTTCGTACTGCAGTCGCTCTATTACGTTCACTTTCGGGCAAATACCCTTGGGAAAGGTATGAACCCCCTTATCCTCCCAGCAATGGGTTAAATAGTACCACTACTGTTCTTCTAGGAGAATAGCTTTGACATTAAATAAACTAAAAATAGTTGATATGCCATTAAACAAAGAAACCAAACCAATCAACTATTTTATTCCAGAAGAAATGCATCTGCCATAGAAATGGAGAAAACTTGATTCGTTTTTCTCTTCTATAAAAACAGGACTCTTAAGTGGGCCCTTTAGAAATCACTGCCGACCATATGTCGACAGTGGGCCGCAGATTGCCCATGACTGGTGTTGAATAAGTCATTTATAATATTAGCAGTAATTCTCATTTCAAACAGCTTTGATTTAAATTCTGTTCACTAATATTAGACGCAACTGTATATGATCTTACCATTGGTACCATGTTGCATTAGGAGCTTGTATATTACTTTTACGTTCTCGCAAGTTATATGACGAGAGAAGACATCAGAAAAAATGTTAAAATACATGAAACGTTATAAATGAAATATACTAATTATTTTATCTTTGACAATATCCCAAAGATACATATTAGTTTTTAATTAGATGAAGTGACTCAAAGAAAATTATTTGTAACGATGACATTTTTTTATATATATCATAAAGAAAGAAAGAAAGAAAGAAAGATGATGAAATAACTGAAAGAAAGAAAAGCAAATGGAAAGACTAAGGAAATAAATAAAAAATGACAAAAATGAAGAATAAAAGAGAGATAGGGTTAAAGAGATGGAAAATCAAAACAAAAGAAAACGAGAAGAAAGAACAAAGAAAAGTAAAATGAAGATAAAAATAAAATAATATGAAAGAAAACAAAGAAGGAAAAATTAAGAAAGAAAGAAAGAAAGAAAGAAAGAAAAGGAAAGAAAGAATGGATGACTGAATGAAAAAGAGAAGAAGAAAGAAAAGAATGAAGAATGAAAAAAGAAAGGAAAGAAAAAGAAGAAGACGGAAGAACCAAAAGAAACAAACGCTAAAGAAAGAAAGGAGGAAGAAAGAAAAAAATAACAAGGAAAAGAACGAAAAAACGAAACAAACAAAGAAAGCAAAGGAAGATAAAAGGAAAGACGATAAAACAAATCTTATATATAAACTTTTTTCTATGAATACTGCCTGAGTTTGTATTAATTAGTCTCCTTAAAAATGTGCAGAGGAAAAAAAAAAACTTATGGCACCATTTTAATTGCATAGTTTTTTTTTTACCGGTTTTATGTTTGGGCCAAAATAAAACGAGAAGTATTCAAAATAAATAACGCACACAAGATACTTTTATCATCTGTATTTCTTATTATCTTTTACTTGCTTCCCGAGGATCCTAACAAAACATACGGAGAAAAAAAAACTATATAAGTATGTCAGATGCTCTTTTGATCAAATGCTGGAAACAACTTCCCATAAAACAGCCGCTGTATGGCCACTCATATCCCATCATGCAAACCCTCAAAACATTACAATGTAAGATATGGTTGATACTGCGAGTAAAGTAATGATGAACTCGTAAGAAAAATCCTCTGATGGACTTCTAACTATGGACGAGCCACTGTTGGCTGACCATCAAAGACTAGCATACATCAGCAGCTCTGTGCAGACACTTGATGCCGTCCAGACAACCGGTTAGGAGCGTAGAAAAAGAGGGACATATAGCAAGAGGGAATCAAGGAACTCGGTCCTTTCAACGCGACTTGATAAGAAAGAAGCTTTCATATTTCATTTTTTTTAAAATATTTACAAATTTTCCGAGCTTCACCCTTTAGTTATTATAATCTATTTTATCATGGAATAATCTAACAGAAGATATTTACAGCCCGGTTGGCTCAGGTTGTAGAATACACCTCCTTTATTTCTGCAGAAGGAAAAAGCTCCCCAAAGAGAATCCTGTATATGACACAAAACACTTTTGGCAATTTCAACCTCTTCATTGTAATTCCTCTCAGGTCCACTATGGGTCATCGTTGTAGCTCCTGCTGTGTCCTATCTATGGGTTTAATAGAACTGTTTTAAATTAAAACTATGAGCAAACAAATGACTTATGGTAAACTGAATTGTTTAAAAGAGAACTGTTTGATCATTTAACCGTATAAACAAATGACTGATGTGTAATTGCATTGTTAATGATACACTGCAATAGTTGGAAGCATTTGATTATGGGCAAAATAATGAGCTTAGGCTAGTTTAAAAACCTTATCAACAAAATGTGGTTATGAATCATACATGTTTGTTTTGTATGTATGAAGAGGATTTGGCGTTAAATAACCCTGTAATATAATGGCCGAGGGATTTCGTTTTATGCCTTGAGTTTAGTTAGGCTGAGAACCTTTCGGCTCAGAGCATGGGTTACTTAGGTGCAACATTAACAAAGGTGTTCGCTCGCGTGCGGAGTGGACGTATCACTCAGAGATGTCACATTAGAAACCCGAGATGGAAAACAGGGCTAGGGAGTGCGAATGAGGTCACGTACAGGAAGCGCGCGGAGGATTTGGGGAAATTTGTAAAAGTCAATTAGTTGAGTTGAGAACTGGACACTGAACGAGAAGGGTCGACTTTCAGGGCTTGCTGAGGCAAGACGAATTTGCGCGCTACGGGCGCCACACGAGATGGTTGCGGGGAGGCTGATGGAAAAGCCAGAATAGAAAGAATGTGTACCTCTATTCTTTACGTCGAAACATTTAACTCAAAGGTAATAAAAAGTTTTGTACCTGAACTAAGAAGTCGTAACTGTTTTTCGTGTTTCCTATGTTATATGTATATATTTATTGAACATTCTATGCACATTTCATGTACCCGTATCATGGGTATGGTACAACCTTCCCAATGAGTGTCTTGGGTATAACGCTAAACAATCTGAGGGTGAGGTTTCAGTTACGTTGGAGCTTTGGGTAATGCAGATTACTCCTTCATTGCCATCACTCCCAGGTCAATTCTGACCCGGGGTGGTAGCACCTGATAGGGCCCTATCTATGGGTAAAATACAACTAAACCGTGTACTTATGCTAAGCTGAATTGCTTGAAATATAACTGTTTTGGCATTTAATCTACGTATTAATGCTAACCTGAATTGTTTGATATGTAACTGTTTTTGGAAGTTAAACAGGATTGTCTGAAATATAACAGTTTTTATATTGAAATTGTACTTGCGCTGAACTGAATTGTTTGAAATAGATATGTTTTGACATTTAACTGTGTTTAAACAAACTCTATAATTATACTAAACTGAATTGTTTGAAATGTAACTGTTTTTGTAAGCTAAACATTATTGATTGAAATAGAACAGCTTTTGACATTGAAACTGTGCATATGCTAAACTGAATGGTTTGAAATAAAATTGTTCTGACATTTAACTGTGTGTAAACAAAAACTATAATTATACTAAACTGAATTATTTGAATTAGAGCTGTTTGACTAAACTGAATACCTTGAAATAGAAATACGTTGGACAATTAATCTGTGTATTTATGCTAAACTGAAGTGTTTGAAATAAAACTGACTTTATGTATAAAAATTGATTTGGCATCAAATAACCTACAAAGGTTGATAGGTCATAAACCCAAACAAACAACCCTTTTTTTCAGTATTTCACAACCCTTTCTTCCCTCTTTTTTTCCTTCGGTCTTTTCTTTTTCCTTTTTTTTTTCTTTTCTTCGTTATTTGTTTCTTTCCTTTCTGTATTCCATATTCCTTTCTTTCCTTCCAAACCTTTCCTTTTTATTGTTTCTTCTTATCTTTATATAATTCCTTCGTTTATCCCTTCAACACTATTTTTTCTGCTTCATTATTTTCCTGTTTCCTTCCGTCTTTCTTTCCTTCTTTTCTTTGATCTCTTTCTTTTTTCATTTCCTTTTCTTCCGCACATCCTTCATTTTATCTCTACTTCTTTTAAATATAATTCAAATCAGAATACCATTTCTGCAGGTGCGTTCGGCGAATTACCAACGCCGCAAATAGGACATTCATTTTAATGGTCTTCGGATGATGATCTATGTAGTGCCAAGATTTTTGGATCAAGATTATAATCCACGAGCAAGTCTTAGTTCTGGGCAGAATGTATTTTCCCTATGGAAAATGCCTCACATGCCAAGTGGGGACGAACTTGAAATAGTTAGATTTACAATGAACAAAACAATTTCCTCTTTTGTAAATCTCTCTTCCGTTGTTAAAGCATTCCAAGGTATTTATTTGTGTTCGTCTCAGACAATTTTGCAATTTCTTCTTTTAATGCATTTTCTATTCGTCTCTCCCGGTTTAATGTAGCAATTATTAAATAATAGTTATTTATTCCAATTTGCAATTTATTTCGTGGGTTTGTGGAACACCGTTTTTACCAATACCTGTCAATATCACTGTCCTCGTAAAAAATGCAAATCTTCATTATATTTTTCGACATTATAATGCTATGCAATAACAGTAGAATGTATACGTTTATCTGTTTCTGAGGGCATGATTATGTACATTCCAAATTATATAAAAATATAATTAATTGCGCTGAAATACACACACACACACACACACACACACACACACACATATATATATATATATATATAATTTAAAATATACATACGCTGGGATATATGATTCTGAACACACAAAAGTATATCAAATAAACTGGTTCAAACATCTGACTTTATAATTTCCCGCACACATACATTCACTTCTATAAATAGTATGTAGTATACACATATAGGATCATGTATAAATATCTACGAACGAAAATTTACGCAGCACTAACAAAAAGATACACACACACACACATGTATATATATATATATATATATATATATATATATATATATATATCATTCAGTACATACGCATAGAAACATGTACTCATACACAGAGATTCATATTCTCATATTTTATGACGCCAAAATCATCAGAAACAGACGCTCTCAGAAACGCACGCACGCACGCTCACACGCATATATATATATATTCTTTAAAGAAAAAAACAAAGACCGGTAATTTTAGGATTATAAATTTATTTCCATCCTGCTTTGCGTTTCTGATGTAAACCAAAAATACGAAGAAAAATATAACAGGACTTCTTTAGATCCAATGGATAAACAAAACAGAATAGACGCGGGGGAAAAAGAGAAGGGAGAGAGGTGAAGAGTTACCTCCTGGTTTTTTTAAATTTCGTTTTTTTATTTGCCTATTTATTTTATTTTCAAAATTCTTCTGTCAGTTGGAACTATGGTAATTTAACTTTTTTATCTATTTTATTTTCTTTATTTTCTTTTCTTGTTAAGTTCGATAAATAACTTGTATATGCTATGTTAATGTAATGAATTTTTGTAAGGGAAATATTAATAGTTATATTAAATTCGATTCAATTTCCTCCGCCAACAATGTGCGTATATTGGATACGTTTTTTTCCTTGTTTTACTATTTTTTCTAGGTTTTTTTAAATATTAGTCTATAGTTTAAATTTTGTCTTATGTCTACATCTAGCTATTAATTCATATCTCTTATTTAATAACTTTTCAGGCAATTTAATCGTCATTATTTGTATTTTCTCTTCTAAGCACAAATTGCATATACTTTCAAAACCATTTGAAGTATTTGATTTTTTCAAAGTAGAACATTCAGTCTCAGAGGTTAACCCTTTGTTTTTCAAACACCAGAATTGCTTCGATCGTGCCGTATGGTGTTTTATATATATATATCGGTTTGTCTTCCACGAAATGGAAAGAGAGGTATGCAAACCATAAATATACATTCTCCCACGAACATCTAAAACACCGCTCCCAGGTCAACTCTGGGCCTGAGTTGGAGCACCTGACAGGTTCAAATAGAAAAAATTGTGTACTTAACCTTAAGTGAATTGTTTTAAAAAGAGTTGTTTTGACATTTAACAGTGTGTGAATAAAAACAAAATAAATAAAAACTATACTTATACTAAACTGAATTGTTTTAAATTTAATTCGGTGTTAAATGATCCGAAAAGGGTTTATTCGCAGTGAAACAAAAAAAAAAAAAAAAAAAAAACAACCAACCAAACATTTCTATTGTTCAAATATAACTGTTCAACCATTTACAACGGATTATTATTATTAATCATAAGAAAGCGTACTGCTGTGTGCAAATTGATTGTATTTGATAGGAATACTTAGTAAATAGGATTACTAATATTCAATTGTGATGCTTGAAGCCATTTAAATGTGCGCAAACAAATGATTAATATCAAATAGAATTATCAGTTTACGATACTTATACATGAAACCATTTCACTATATACAAACAAATGAGATCTAACTAGTTTAAGAATAAAGTTATCAACAAACTTCTCGCTTACAAATCATCATATATATATATATATATATATATATATATATATGTGTGTGTGTGTGTGTGTGTGTGTGTGTGTGTGTGTGTGTGTGTGTGTATCTATGTATGTGTGTCTGTCTGTGTGTCTGTGTATCTGTTTATTACGAGGTTTGGTTTTAATTAAACTACAAGGGTTGATATGCGATAAACACCAAACAATGAATATGATACGCAACAGTCTTCTCAACTTCGACTTAAAGTAAATAAAGTAAATACCAATGATATGTTACAGCAGTCTATTATTTTAAAATATTTAAACCAAAAAAAGTGTGACAGTTTTTTTTAATAATTTGGTAGGCATATAGGAAATCAAAGAACTGCGTAAATTATTTAAATTAATATTGGTTAATTTAAGCTATAACCGTTTACAAATGATTCCTATTTTTAACTTAAAATTATATGATTGCTTAAAACGAATAAAACTCCATAATTATGAACACATTTTTAGTATTACATAGGATTACTTATGTTGTATATTGACCTTCGGCCCCGCCAGACATGCCATTCCAAAGACGCGGAAGTGCATATTCCATTGGCGTGGGCGAGCTTGGCTCATGGTGTGAGACAACGTTAAAATCCCACGGCACACTCATAGACCGATGCATCGGAAGAGAGTGGCCTGTGAACTTCATGACAGTTATTTCCGCTCGAAGACAATCAAACATGCCATTCCAAAGATTGAGTGGGCGATTGAACAATTATATAACTTGGTGTGGACAGGAAGTCAGTGAGTTGGAAGAGAACGAGTTGGAGAAAGGTGTAGTAAGGAAAGCAACTACCCGGCAGAAGGGGCCCTCGGGCCCTGCGGTTGTGCAGCCCTAGAGAACGAGAAAGACACAAAGCTGATGGCCATAAGAGTGGGGGTCAATATGTTGCAGTTCTGTTCGGTCTCCAACACCCTATCACAGTAAAACCTTGAGTAACCTTTTTCGAACCCTTACAATAAAGTGAGAGGTATATTTTTTTAAAGAAGTTTCGCACGTTTTTATCCTTTGCGTCAATATGTATATGTGTATAGATGTATATGCATTTGAGTATACAACACTTAGAAACATTTAAATATGTACAGATAATTAGGATTAGAAGTAAGAATCATCACGTTATCAAATCACATTGACAACACTGATTCCACCCCACTCCCACTCTCTCTCTCTCTCTCTCTCTCTCTCTCTCTCTCTCTCTCTTTTCCGTCCGTACTTAATCTACTCCGCTCCCAGCCGGTCACCCAAACTAAATATCGTGTCCACTCCCAGTTGATGCAATAAGTCCTTGATGGTCGACTATAAGTGTCGCGTCCATACGTCGAGATACATTGGAGAAAGAAACTTTTGAGTTCGTCCTTGGTTCTCTTACTGTACTCCGCACATCTTATTCGTCATGCTTAGGCGGCTTTTGAGGTGGTAGTTTGGTGGCTATAAACCTGCTCCTGCCCGTGGTGTAATGGTTATCGTCGTAGGAAATGAACACGGCGACACGAGTTCAAATCCTGGACGAGACTTATTGCATTTCACATAGCACTAATACCCTTGGGAAAGGTATGAATCCAATTATTCTCCCTCCAGCTATGGGTAAATAGTAGGACAGACTAGGTTCTTCAGCCTTGGTTTGGCAACTAGTCTAGGAGAAGGAAAACTCTGAATTCAAACCTGTTAAACTCCGCCTAAAAATTGACCTTGTGTCATATCCTGCTGAGCGGAGGGGTTGGTAAATAGGATAAACCTGCTCCTTTGCAGGGTGTTGGATCCAGGATTTATTCAAAATCGCTTGTAGCATTCTTCTTTAGTTTCCATCTAACTTTTTCTCCAGGCGTTTTGTCTTTTCTATGTAGTGCCTTTATATTGCAGTAATGACACAGGTACAGCTTGGAAGAAATCCCGTTTTATTTAATTAGAGAGATCCGATATCTATACCATCGATAACCTCTCAATAGCAGTATACGCCTTCGTCCAGCGGATGTTGATATCACTTTCAGCAGATGAGATTCTGATGCTGAAGTTTATAAACACCTACGACTTAAAGATCGGATGGGTCCTATAGAAATTACTGAGTTCGAATTATGAAGATTAGATAAGAATTCATCATTCTTATCATCAAGCCACGCTGCAAGCATGAATTTTATTCTGCCCCTTTCATCCATTACTCCTGGCAGGCCTTTGAAATAACACACTGTGTCTGCGCAGAGCTCTTGGTTGTAAGTTCTTGCTGGTCGGCCTACACTTGCACGACCATGTCAAGAGGCCCCTTGAAGAACGTCACTTATGAGTTCGTCTTTGCGTCTCTAGAAGTGTCCAGCATGTCTTGTTTGACTTACTTGGGTAGTTTTCAAGGTGTTAAGTTATAGACCGTTCAGCTGTTTTTTTTGTTTTCGTGGGGTATTGTTTCCAGGCTTTGTTCAATATAGCACGTAATAGAAATGATTAATTATAGCACTTATTTGTTTTAAATAATTATCGTTATTTATTTGCTACTCTTTAATTGCTTGAGAAAAAGGCAAACTTTGGTAATCATTAAAATAACAGGGGTTGTAATGCCCTAAATTAACTCAGCCAAACAGTGAGATTCAAAATCTCTAATAATAATTCGATAGTTGATTAGCGTCTCATCAACCGAAAAGGACATTGACACACGACTAACGAAAGCATGGACAGCTATCGATAGGCTCTCGATCATATGGAAATCAGACCTGACCGATAAAATGAAACGCAGCTTCTTCCAGGCAGCGGTTGTATCGATACTGCTATATGGATGCACTACTTGGACGCTAACTAAACAGCAGAAGAAGAAACTAGACAGCAATTACAGAAGAATGTTGAGAGGAATTTTGAACAAGTCCTGGCGACAACACCCCACAAAACACCAACTATACGGCCACTTGCCTCCCATCTCGAAAACTATACAAGTTAGACGAACCAGACACGCATGACACGGCTGGAGAAGCAATTACGAACTCATCAGTGATGTACTCCTATGGACCCCTGCATATGGCCAAGGAAAAGCAGGAAGACCAGCTCGAACATACATACAGCAGCTATGTGAGGATACGGGATGTAACCCTGAAGACCTGCCGAAAGCGATGAATGATAGGGAGAAGTGGCGAGAGAGGGTCAGGGATATCCATGCTGGCGGCACGACATGATGATGATGAGGATTAGTCTGAAGTTGTGTTTTTGTTTGATTGCTAGTCTAACCGACCGAAGATCTTTATTTACCTAGAAATGTCCACCATAAACCCAGGCAACCCAATTTTGACAACTAAGATTATTCTTTATTCACCGAATTATACTAATGATTTATACGTATAAATGAACTCCTTCCACGATTTCTGTTTTGGCTAAAAGTCTTTCCCACAACATCAGAAATTCTCCCCTGGGAGCACAAGTAATTCCTGTTTCGAAGAGTGTTTCTGAAACATTAAAATGTAAAAACAAAAAGTTCGACGCTGAAATCCGTCACGACATATACACAGTTATTTTGGCTCTCCCTCTCATCTCATTTGTTTTTTATTTTTGGGTTCTTCTTTTTAGACATTTGACATCACCTACAACGTTGT
The DNA here is from genome assembly GCA_963585895.1 of Sepioteuthis lessoniana. NCBI lineage: Eukaryota > Metazoa > Mollusca > Cephalopoda > Myopsida > Loliginidae > Sepioteuthis > Sepioteuthis lessoniana. Next base: position 48,398,052 of record OY757933.1, read on the forward strand.
ATCTGTGACGTTTTGGTACTCTGTCATTGTAAGCGTGAAACAAAAACGGGTTACCATCAAATAAGACGGGTGTGTTTTGCCGTGTCAGACGATGTCGAATATAGATAAGGTAAATTTAATTTGGGGTTGATGTACACTACCGAATGTTTGAAGAAAGAAACAAACACAGAAACAAACAAGCAAAGTCTGAAATAGCAAAAAAATGAATAAAACAAAGAAAGAACCTGCGGATTTAAGAAAGAAAGAAAGAAAGAAAGAAAGAAAGAAAGAAAGAAAGAAAGAAAATGGATGAGAAAATGAATGAAGGAAAAAATCTCAGAAGCAGTGAAAGAAAGAAAGAGAGAAAATTGGAGCAAGGACAGAGAAGTATGAAAAAGAAAGTTTGGCTTGGTTTGGTTTTATGGCATGTCAACCATTGCTGGTTATTTAATGCCAAGTCCTATTTATACATATCTATTGAATATGTATGATTTTTTACACATTTTGTTGATAACGCTTTTAAATGCACACAGTAAAATGGTTTCAAGCATTTTTTTTATGTAATACCAATTCTTCTTCTTACTATTACTATTTTTTTGTAAAAAAGGTGGCATCAAGTACCATTTTTTTAAGTCTTTCGTATGACGCGACCTGGGATTCAAGTGCTACCACTCCCGGTGAGAGCGGACCAAAGAGCAATGGCAATGACTCTATACACTGGATTCCCCAAAACTTCAAGACTGGAGCCTCAACATTATATGATTTAATATCATAAGCAGGACACTTGTTGGGGGGATTCTTACCCCTCAGCAGATTAGCAGTTGGTATATTTTACAGCCCCAGTCGACTTGGCTGAAAAAAAAAGTGAAATCGAAAGAAAAGAAGAAAGAAAAAAGAAAAGAGTATGAAAACCGAAAAAGGAAAACACAGAATAGTATAAGATGATAACTACACGAAGAAAATTAAATGGAAGAGACAATAAAAATGAAGAAAGAAAGAAAGGAAGAAAGGAAGAAAGAAAGAAAGAAAGAAGAGCAGAAATAGAAAGGCAAAGAAATAGAAAAGAAAAGAAAGATAAAAAAAAAGGAAAAAGGAAAAAAAGAAATAAACAAACAAACAAATTTATATAAGCGTGGAAATGCGAACGATACAAGAAAGAAAAAAAGAAAGAAAGAAAGAAAGAAAGAAAGATCAGATCGGTATCATCATAAAACAGCAATTTACTTATGTAACATGTTGGTACAATTGAAGCATCATGTAATGTATTTGTATCGATATGTAACATTGATATGGCGAATCTGTAACACGTATTACATATTGCTATAACCTATGTAACATACATTTATAACATGGGGAATCTGCCATAGGATATATCGTTTTTTATCACTCATCTTGACGGTCAAATCAGATGACATGTTTTTATCCTAATATTTGTCTGTGTAATATCTTTATTATGTCATCTTTCCAGACTCATATCGCAGCGTATTTATCTTAATATGTAACTGCATCTTTTTTTTTTGCGTGGTGTACAAAAAATATTTGTCAGTATGGTTTAATTTCAGTGTCTTGCACAATTCTCAGTGGATTACCTTCTCCTCACATTCATGCTTAGTGCTGCATTCCTTTCGTGAGTTTTCTTCATTCGCGTCTAAAGTGATTAAAAGTTTCTTCTCTATTGCCATGCAACAAGTGGGAGCCCCAGTGGCATTATGGCTAATATGCTGAATTGCAGCCTCGTTGTAAGCGGGTTTTAACTTCAATCGCCCGATTACATTTTCCTTCCCACCAATTCCCTTAGGAAATGCACGAATCCTCTTATCCGTAGGTTAAATATTATCACATCTGAGACGGCTTTGACATTAGATTACACAAAATGGTTGTACACTGTTTAAATATCAAAAACAGCTCGATTTCAAACAATTCAGTTTAGCATAAGTACACAGTTGAGTAGTATTTGATCAATAGAAAGGACCCCATCAGATGTAACCTCTCCGGGCCAGAGTGAACCAGGAAGAGATGGCAATGATGGGGTACTCGGTATTCCCCAAAGCTCTAGCATTACTGGAGCCGCAGCATCAGATTGTTTAGTGTCATATCTAGGACACTCATAGTGGGATTACTCCTCCGCAGAAATCAGTCAGCGTATTTGATTGCCCGAGCCGACAGGGCCAAATGAATTAGGCGAAACGAGTTTAATTTTTGAATGAGGCAATTTTTTTATGCATGTTGTAGGGTACTGGCATGTCTTACCCCCTGTCTTTAAGCAGGTTACCTGTCCACTTACTTGTATCAGATATCTGTTCAAGTACCGTCTACCGACTACGTTGCCATAGAGATGTATTAACAACTTTGTCAAGTATCACTCATTATTAGAAGTAATATACAGTCAAGTATACGTTTTCGAAACAAACAGGATATTTGTCTAACACCTTTTTTATTATTTCTGGCCAAATAAAAATTAAAACTTTTAATAAAACACAATTATATTTGACAGTGTCATTTGCCTAATTAATAAAGTGTTTGCCAATGGGGCGGGAGGCCGGGATTTCATCCCTGGTCGAGTAATGACAAAGACTCAAAAATGGGACTTTATGCCACCTTGCTTAATATTCAGCATTATAAGGTAAGAAAAGAATCAGAGGTAAAATGGAGCAATCCAGGTAATGGATAGGCGCCCTCTCCTACATTTCGGTGTAATAACTATTGAAAATGGAGCCTTCGGGTCGCCTTCAACTACGATCTTCACCTTTACTTTACTTATTACCTTTGTTATCCTCACATGAGTTCATTCATTTCCGAACGTCTGCATGGTCGACGTATTCATCGAGTCTGCGACACACGGCACCAATGTCCTTGCAGAATTCCTGAATAAGAACCGCAATATGGCAAAACAGCAAATGTAAAGGTAACTCATTTGAGAATATTCTATAATGCACAGGTCAAAGATCGATTCTTGCTGCTATAGAAACTATCACATACTGGAGAGGAGATAGGTCCCAAATGGTTTGAAATATACTATGTAGAGAAATACCCAGCATGGCACATCGACGATATAAGAGGTCATGAAAGCCTTCCAATTCATAATCCTTAGATGATTAATTCTGTTCTGTGACTTGGCCGATTTTTATCCACTTATTTGTTGAAGACACTGGCTCAGAATATTCTATCGTAATCATAGTACTGGTGATCATGTACTCAATATGTTCGTAATCATTATTAGTTGTAGTAGTTGCTCATGCAAAGAAAAGAAAACCGAGGTGATGTATCACTAACAAATATATACAACGCTATCATTTTGAGCACATGTTGTGTAAGTGTTTGATTTGAATTGTAAGGCCTCAGTGAATGATTCCAGAGATAAATACGAGATAAATGTGTCGACGAATTCACATAAAGTAAAATGAAAAACATCTGACCAGTGGTCAAAGAAAAAATACCTGTCATTTTATCACTATTTCAACCTCGATCAAGGATTGTGTCCAACACCGAAGACATAAAGTGTTATTTTTCCTCCAATGAATGAAAGTGTTAAATTGTAGCCCAACCCTAATGCTGAGGCATTGGGGAGTGATTTAGCTAACCCAAAATTTAATTCTTTTGTGGTCGCACAAACAGTTCATAAGTAACCGAACTTTTTCGAAAATCAACGGCTTTCGAATGACCGTTTCTCGCGCCTACTGCAAAACTTCTCAAAGTTGAAACTTGGTTGATAATTGCACTTCCAGTCACAAGATTTACTTAGCAAACAAACAGCATAATGGTTTGAGCGTTCTCCAATGTTCCAGGATACCCTGGTTCAATCCCAGGTCGAGTCATACCAAATACTCAAAAAGTGGTACTTGATTCCTCCTTATTTAACTCTCAGCATTATAAGGTACGGATCAAGGGTAAAGTGGAGCAATTAAGGGAAGGGAGTAGCGCCCTCCCCGACATCTTGATGTAGTTGCTATCGAAAAGGGAGACTAGAGGTCACCCTTGCCTCCGGTCGCCATCATTACTTACTTATTTGCAAACAAGATTAGCATATCATTCTTAATGAGATCGATCCATATAGTGTTCTATACTGATCGCTTAGTACCATAAAGACACTTTAAGTATCTATATTTTTATAAACGGGTAGATTTTTCTACTAAAAAAGATGCCAGGTTTTTATAATGTTAGAGAAATATAAAGGGTGCGACACAAATACCGTTCACATTTAAAACTGTCATCAGTATGGTGCAAGTGAACTTAGGTAAGCGGCAACTGTAGCTCGATCAAGCCAATGTTTTAACATTTTATTTGCATTTATGATCAGAAACGATCATGGTTTAGACATGCAATGAATTTGCTCTTGAAAATATTTTAAATATTGATGGTTTCATACTGCTCATTTCAGGTGACTTGGGAATGATTCCTATCTGGATATAATTTTCAACCCATTGCAGTACCAACGTTCAATCGGTATGAGCATTATTCCGACGTAAATTGAAATGAGCGCGAAACGCTTACTATTTTAGAAGTACATGTTCACTAGTCTAAAAAAATATTTTTCAGTAAACAAATTTGGTGCACTGGTTCAAGCCACGATCATAACTGACTTTGTTTGAAAAAAATTATAGCACATTCGCTAGATGGAACTACAATTACTACTTACCACAATTCACTTGCAACACACAGGTGACTATTTTGAATGTGGGCGATATTTACGTCTCATTCGGTACAATCACAACATAAAAAGTATTAGTTATTCACAAATTTATATTATATCAATTCTGTAATCAAAAATAGGATTCTGTCAACTCAGTAACCCAAATTATAACCATGAAAATATGTATCGATATTTCCAAAGCTACCTCCCTTTCTCTGTCTGTCTCTCTGTCTGTCTGTCTGTCTCTCTCTCTTTATATATATATATATATATATATAAAGGCAATAGAAAAACAAAGTATTCAAAAATTGATGGATTTATTTTAATTGAAAGGCAACTATGAAATATTTCAGCTTTATTAAACCTTCCTCAGGACTTTAAGATGGTGAATAATGTTACAAGAACAGCATTGAACATTTTAATATAACAACAAAAGAAAATGTGGGATTTATTTCCATTATTTACTTATATATATATATATATATATATATATATATATATATATATATATATATATATATACTTATGTGTGTGTGTCTGTGGGTATGTGTGTGGCAGTACAGCCATCCTCGACAAAAATTAGGCTAATTCCGATTCCAATCCAATGGACGTTCCACTGGTTGGATATAGTTTCAAGTAATTCTTTCTATTTAATAATAGACATTTGTTTACACACAGTTATTCGGCTTTGATTAACTAATAATTAAAAAAAGTCACTAGTTTGATAGAAATACTTTACTCTTTTATGATATCAAGTATTTCTATCAAATACTAGCTGGTACTGCTATTTTGGGTCAACAGAGCTTTAGACACGGTGATTTTTGAACATATCTCTCATTTTGAACAAAATTTATGTTTCATTCATTGTTTATTTCTGTGTTAGTAAATATAGCTTCAGTCTCGATACTTTCTGAACATATATTGTATTTTTAAGAAAATTAATATTTCATCAATTGTTCATTTCTGTCTTGGTAACTACAGCTTCAGTCTGGGACATATCACGTATATTTACGCACACAGTCAGAATTTCAGTAACATTTAGATAGATTTTATTAATGTCTGATTCTTTGAAACGTGACAAAGTGATAAGAAGTAATAAATCATCTGATATAAAATAATAAAACCGTAGAAAGTAGATAATCTCTCGTTGCCGTGATAAACAAAGGAAGCCATTTTATTTCAGGAATAAAGTTCTCTGTCTGGCGACAATCTGACGTCATCGCTTTCTTAAAGTTCGACTCCAAAGGCAACTTGAAAAAATGAACTTTTAACGAAACTTTGCTTGAGGTTTTGGTCATCTGATTTAAGTATTATTTACTTGCCCAACCTATCCGACCCAAGTCGGCTGGGGATGTTGAATACACCGACTGCATCTCTGCAGAGGGGTAAAACTCCTGCGTCTAGTGTCCTGAATTTTGTTTTGCTGCTAACCAAAAAAAGACACTGGGAACACAAAAGGTTTGATTGTAAAACATAGATATTTAAGTAAGAGAAACTAGATACAAGTGAACCTGGTTAAACAGTAGTTATTTGGTAGAAAGCTGAGAGTCCAGTGTGTGAGTGACTATCTGTCCACTACGCAAATGGTATCACACGTGATTGTGTCACGCTGATAGGTGCACTTTCCGTTTATTTCCTTGTTGGTTACAAGGAAGGCACAAGGCCTTGAAGTTTTGTTAGGGAGTGGAAGGGAGCGGCCATGCAGTTTCTAGTACAATATATAGGCATTCATCTATCACCATGCGCGCTACAACCACCAAAATGCCACATTTGCTTTGTCAGAAGATCTACTTAAAACCCCGAATGGAATGTTTGATTTTATTTACAATTTATGATTTATTTACAAAAAATGTTATATGATGGGGATGGGAGAAAAACCTCGAAATACAAAAACGAATTCGAAAACCAAGGAAAAATTTCCCGTTCAGTTGCCCTCCAATAACTCCGTCTACAAAATGGAGGCCGACTGTTTTCCGGTGTCCGAAAACACCGAAAACAAGCCGAACCTGCCCTAATTGGTACACTCCTCATCTGATGCTCTCATTGACGTGTATTTCTACAGGAGGGCGAGACCATTATGTTGGGAGTACAACAGATATTAAACAATGGTACTATTTACCAACCCCTCCGCTCGGGTAGGATATGACACAAGGTCAATTTTTAAGCGGAGTTTAACAGGTTTGAAGTCAGAGTTTTCCTTCTCCTAGACTAGTTGCCTAACCAAGGCTGAAGAACCTAGTCTGTCCTACTATTTACCCATAGCTGGAGGGAGAATAATTGGATTCATACCTTTCTCAAGGGTATTAGTGCTATGTGAAATGCAATCAGTCTCGTCCAGGATTTGAACTCGTATCGCCGTGTTCATTTCCTACGGCGATAACGACTACACCACGGGCACCTCCACAAACAATGGTGATGCTCCAGTAAATCGGAAGCACTGGATAATGTAAAGTACCTCTTCATTTCTATCGCTATCAGATCAGCTCTGGCCAGGAGTAATAGCACCTGAAAGGTCCTATCGATGGTTCAAATGGAATTGTTTGATATTTAAACTTAGTGCAAACAAATGACACATGCTAAACTAAATTCTTTGAAATAGAACTTTGATCATTTAACTGAATGTAAACAAATGCCTGCTGTTCAATCAAATCTTTTGTGATATATAGCAATACACGGAATCATTTATATTGGCTTGTATTAAATTGAATCGTTTGAAATAGAAAGGATTGATCATTTAACTATAAGTAAATAAAAATTGACTAATGTTGAATTACATTGTTATGGATATATAACAGTGCTTGAAACCATTTGGCTGTTTGCAAGGGAATGAGCTGGGGGTCGTTTAAAAACATTATCAGCAAGATATGTTAACAATTTATATATATTTAATATATATGTACAAAGAGGAGTTGGCATAAAACAGCTTAAAATGGTATAGTTTTGTTTGGTTTTATGGCACATCAACCATTGTATGTTATTAATGCCAAAACAATTTTAGACATAAAAACAGTTCCATTTCAAGTAATTCAGTTAAGTATAAGTATATTTTTTTTTACAAACCGTTAAATGTCAACACTGTTCTATTTCAAACAATTCAGTTAAGCATAAGTACACAGGTTCAATGTCAAAGATACTTATATTTCAAACAATTCAGTTTTGTCTAATATATCATTTTCAATGTTAAAAGCAGTTTTATTTCAAACAATTCAATTCAGGATACAAAAAATTCTATTTCAAACAAATCATTTTTGCATAAGCACACAGTTTCAATGTTATAACTGTTCTCTTTCAAGCAATTTAGTTTAACATAAGTATACATTTGCAATATAAAAAACAGTTCCATTTCAAACAATACAGTTTAGCATATTTACATAGGTTCAATGTCAGAACAATTTTATTTCTAACAATTCTGTTTAACATGAGTAAAAATTCAAAATATCTACTAAACGATTGACCTTGTGTAGCATCCTGCTCGTTGAGTCGGGTAAATACCTTTTGCAATGGATGACGCATCAACATAAAAATCCGTTCACATCAGAAATATTTAGAAAAGTGAATTTACAACTAAGTATTATTTAAATACGTTATGGGTATTGGCAAAGGGTAACTTAAGTCTCATGTTGAGTTTGTTAGTCTGTGTTTTAAGGCATATCAACCTTTTATGGCATATCAACCTTTGTCAAATCCATTTTCATACAAATAAACAGTTCTATTTGAAACAATTCAGTTTAGCGTAAGTACACAGTTTAATTGTTACAAATAGTCCTATTTCAAGTTATTCAGTTGAGTCAAACAGTTCTTAATAAAACGATTCAATTATAAGTATACTAATAGTATCAGTATAGTTTTTGTTTACTCACAGTAAAATATCAAAACAATTTTATTTCAAGCAAATAAGTTTAGCATAAGTACCGAGTTTATTTCTATTTGACCCATATGTAAGATCTTATCAGGTGCTAGCACTCAGGGCAAGAGTGGACCTGGAAGCGACGGCAATGAAGGGGTACTCTGCATTCTCCAAATCTGCAGCCTCACTGAAACCTCACCATCAGATTGTTTAGTGTCATATGCAGGACACTCCTTTTGGGGTTACCCCTCTGCAAATGTGCAGTGGGTGTATTCTACAGACCCAGCCGACGAAGCAAGTCATGCTGAGGTATAATAAAAGATTATGCATGACTTACACAGGCAAACTTGTATAACTTCATGAAAGAAAATATAACGTCTGTAAAGTGAAGAGAAATTCTTTAAAAAATTAAAAAACTCATCGCATAATAATGCTACTCTCCTTTAGTTTAATGTATCAAACTATGTTTTTTTTTCTGTTTGAGAAAGATAGAATATCGCTCAAAATTCTGGTATATTCTGATTTGCGTTTGTGACCTACTCATCATCTAACATGTTTCGACTGTTTGAAACCTCCTCTAATCTCTAAGGGTTCGTCGACGAGTCTGGTCAAGTCCTCTGAGACTGTCATAATACCTCTTTTTAATAAAAACAGATAGACTAAAACTTATTATTCTGATATATTCTGTTTTGCGTTTGTGACCTACTCATCGTCTAACATATTTCGACTCTTTGACACCTTCTCTTTTAATCCCTTAACGTTCGACGTCGAGTCTGGTCCAGTCCTCTGAGCCAGTCATGATATTTTCTTTCAAAATGTCAAAGAAGAATTATTTTCGTTTTATCTCTTGGTTGTTCTGAAACAATGGATGGCCACGTTTATTTTCTTTTGTAAAAAAATACTTTCATTTTTATCTTTGAACTCCTCTATGTTTGATCTTATACAAGGAATATGCACGTGTTTATTACCTATTAATCTTTATTTTTAAAAATCATTTCCTTTTCTTTTTTGAATGTTCGAATTGTCTGTGTTTTTAGTGTTTATTCTTTTTCATCTTTGATCTCTAATAAGACGTGCAGTTATACGCTTGATTTTTGAGTTCATAGAGCCCAAATGAGGTCACTTTTTGTGCAGATTTTACTAGATTAAAATTCAGAGTTTTCGTTCTCCTAGACTGGTTGCCATACCACAGCAATAGAGCTCAATATGCCCTTCTCTTTGCCCATAGCTGAAGTGAGAATAGTCGGGTGTATACCTTTCCAATAAATATTAGAGCTATATGAAATGTAAACAGCGTCGTTTGAGATTGGAACTTGGGCCACCTTGACCCTTTCCTGCGACGAAACCATTATACTATGAACCCCTCTTTAAAGCTACTACGGTTAAAAATTTGGCTTTATTTTGAAACATCTCGAATCCAATAATAACATCTCATATATGTTAAAAAAAAAAACGAAGACGTTTTATTTTTATTTTTTGACTTTTTATTACATATTTAGATTCAAACGGAAGAAACATTGAAAGGAAAGAAAAATCGGACATCAACCCAATAAGAATAAGCCAGAGTATTCCAGAGATTAAAAAAATAAGATATGGAATTTGCGTTTAGATATTTAAATTCAAACGGAAGAAACATTGAAGTGACAGAGAAATCGGGCATCAGTCAAAAAATAATCAACCACAGTATTCCAGAGAAAAAACGATATTGAATTTGCGTTTAGATATGTAAAATCAATCAGAAGTAACATTGAAGTGACAGAGAAATCGGGCATCAGTCAAAAAAGAATCAACCAGAGTATTCCAGAGATTAAAAAATAAGATATAGAATTTGCGTTTAGATATTTAAATTCAATCAGAAGTAACATTGAAGTGACAGAGAAATCGGGCATCAGTCGAAAAAGAATCAACCAGAATATTCCAGAGATTAAAAAATAAGATATGAAATTTGCTTTTAGATATTTATATTCAAACAGCAGAAATATTGAAGGGACAGAGAAAGTAGGCATAACCCCCCCAAAAAAACAACCAGAGTATTCCAGAGGTAAAATATAAGATATGGAATTTGCTTTTTGATAAATAAATTCAAACGAAACAATCAGTCGAACCTGAGATTAATCGAACATCCGTTGTATAAGAGAAAACGAGGGGAGTTTAAAGTTAAAAACAATTTCTTTCTTTTTTCATTTGAAATTTTGAAATTGAAAATAAATAAACATTGCAGGTTCCTTTGCCATACAAGGGCAACCAAGACGTGTACAAAGATGATAAAAACAATATTTGATTTTTATATTTTGTAAACTAAAATTAATAAACATTACAGAGTCATTCATCTTAAGAAGGCAATCAAAACGTGTCCAAAGATTCGAAATATATACATTTTTTTTATTTTGAAATTTAAAAGGAATAAACATTGCATGCTAATTTATAGTATCGTTTCAACCTAAACGTGTACAAAGTAGATGAGAATAATATCTTCTTTAAATCTTGAAATTTAAAAGGAATAAACATTGCATGCTAATTTATAGTATCGTTTCAACCTAAACGTGTACAAAGTAGATGAGAATAATATCTTCTTTAAATCTTGAAATTTAAAAGGAATAAACATTGCATGCTAATTTATAGTATCGTTTCAACCTAAACGTGTACAAAGAAGATGAGAATAATATCTTCTTTAAATCTTGAAATTTAAAAGGAATAAACATTGCATGCTAATTTATAGTATCGTTTCAACCTAAACGTGTACAAAGTAGATGAGAATAATATCTTCTTTAAATCTTGAAATTTAAAAGGAATAAACATTGCATGCTAATTTATAGTATCGTTTCAACCTAAACGTGTACAAAGTAGATGAGAATAATATCTTCTTTAAATCTTGAAATTTAAAAGGAATAAACATTGCATGCTAATTTATAGTATCGTTTCAACCTAAACGTGTACAAAGTAGATGAGAATAATATCTTCTTTAAATCTTGAAATTTAAAAGGAATAAACATTGCTGGTTCATTCATCGTAAGAAGGCAATCAAAACGTGTATGAAGATTAGAAAGATATATTTTTTTCATTTTTGACTTTTAAAAATAATTAACATTGCAGTCTAATTCATCGTATAGGTTCAACCAAAACGTGCAAAAATATGAAAAAGAATATTTTCTCTTTGGAAATTTAAAAGGAATAAACATTGCAAACTCATTTATTGTATAAATTCAAACAAGATGTGTACAAATACGATGAGAAAAATAAATTATTTTCACTTTGGAATTTAAAAGGAATATATATTGTAGGCTCATTTATCGTCTAAATGAAACCAAGACGTGTACAAAGATAAGAAAAAAATATTTTATTTTCCAATTTTGAAGTTTAAAAGAAATAAACATTGCAGGTTCATTTATCGTATAAGTACAAGCATGACATGTTCAAAAATGAAAACAAAAAAATTGTATTTTTCAATTTTGAAATTTAAAAGAAATACACATTGCTAGCTCATTTATTGTAAGAGTGCAACGGAGACGTATTCAAAGATAGAAAATAAACATTTTTTTCCAATTTCAAAATTCAAAAGGAATAAACATTGCAGGATCATTTATCGTATAAGTGCAACGAAGAAATGTTGAAACGAAAATAATTTTCTTTTCACATTTGTCAACTCGAATGAAACTAACTCGTGAGTGCGAGAAACCCAGATATTAATCGTTAAAAGCTACCGAGAAGTGTTTAAAGATCAATACAAAAAGTCTGTTTTTATAGATCTGAATTGAAATGAAAGCATCGGAAATCCAAATTACAGTAGTAACACAGAGGTGTTCAAAGATAAAAAAATGAAAATATTTTTATATATACTGAAACTCAAAATGAACAAACACTCAAGCGAACTCGGACCTCTATCGTATAAAAGCCAATGCATAAAGGTGTCAAGAGATTTTTAAAAAAAACAACTCCTTAGACCCCTCTGGTGGTATAATGGTTAGCAAGCTAAACGAGCAAACCTTCACGAAAGATTTCAAGTCTCATTGGATGCTAAATTCATATTGCCTTGTAACATCTAAGCAAAAAGGTTAATAAAGTTCTTTAAAAAATGATTTTTTTTACGTAATAAATTCCAAGAGACTCAGAGTGATCCGTCATTGTGTACTCGAAAGTAATCGCAGGTGATATCTAACGCATACAAATACTTATCTGAAGTAAGTTCGCCATTACCTAAGTTTATTTTATTTTAGCACAACGCCATGATTATCAAAGTTTTTATAAGAATATAAAGAATTCCTCTTTGCTCGAATACTTTCCCCGTCTCGGCCATGCTTGTTGGTCTTGTTTGTTTTTTCGGGATGTCATGATCCCGAATGATTCTTTGGTCTGACTTTTTGTCCGAATCTCCCACTTGTCTTTCTCATGAACAAATCCAAATAACCATAAAATATTCAGGGTAGTTTTTTCTCTCTTTTATCGCCACTGAGATTCCTAATTTGTATTTTGAAACCAATAAACATTTTTGTTTACATAGCCTGACC
>OY757933.1:48416012-48471012 GCA_963585895.1 Sepioteuthis lessoniana
TTGATAGCCAACATGGGAAACTTGATTGGCATTCTGTTAATCTTGTATGCCCTTATTTCAGGTATACAAAGACCAAGAGAACAAAGCATCTGAGATAAACAAAAGGAAAGAATAGACTACAGATAACAACAAAAAATTCATCCACTTTAATTTGAAAAGCAAGACTACTTAAAGAAGATATAGGAAACGGATAATGGACAGAGTTTGCTAAATTCAATAAGTTGTACATTGACCTCCGACCCGGCCGGCCTGTCAAAATAGGAAATGCACGTGTGTAAATAACAGGTACATCCGGTCGAGGGATATCAGAATATAACCTTGACCGTGGACGGGTTGAATGATTGCGATTTGGGACGCCCACAAGAAGGTGGGTGTTGAACAATTATATAACTCGGTGCACAGGAAATTCAATCAGTTGGAGATAAGAAGCGGTAGAGAAAACCAGCACTCAGTGAGACTGGGCCCCCAGGCCCCCGGTTGAGTATCCCAGGAGAACGGGAAAGAAACGCTGTTGTGGCCACGGGAGTGGGGGCCAATATGTTGCTTTTCTGTTCAGTCTCCAACACCTTCTCACACACAACCCTTTCAATAAAGTGAGAGGTATATTTTTCTAAAGAACTGTGTCGATTGTCTTTATTGTGTCTTTGTTATGATACTGCATGCATATGTATATGTATTATGTGGCTATACAACAAATACAGCAATTCAAAAGCTTGCTGAAAAAGAGAAGTTGATTTTAAGGAAAAGTATATTTTCTGGCCTTGAAATATGAAAAATATTGGTTCAGGTAAGTCGAGGAAAATGCACTCAAAGAGAGCTACTAAACGAGTTGAGACACTAAATTTTGAAATTCAAGCAACAACAGAACCGAGTACCCCAATACACCAAAAGACAAAACAATACAGAATTAATGAAAAATATCATAAGAGAATAGAAGACTACAATGCCTATGTAATAAAGGCTGGAAAAAGTCATAGTAGTATTCGGAACAGTAAATAAATTATTGAATACATTCCTACGGACAACATCACAAAACAGAATTTGTTTATATATGAGGGAGCAAAACTTGTCAACGATAAAATAGGCATTCTATTAAGGAATTCGATCTGTGACACAAAATCAGGATTGTAAATGAAGATGGAAGGACAAATAAAGAAACTGAGAAAAAAATGTTAAATGGATAAATAGCATAAAAATATATCTAAAAGGCTCTGAAGCGAGTATACACCGGGACTTGTTACGAGCAACATTGAAATACGTAGCAAATTGGAAAACACCTGTTAAAGATGGCGATCATGTATTCTGGTTTAAGAAAATTCATGCCCATCCACAACACACTCACCTTGAAACTGATTAAATACCTATAAGTAGCAAGAGTACCGGAATGGATGACAAAGTGGAAAACTACCTTAATTCAAAAAGAACGAAAATGATTAATCTTAAGAAACTATAGACAGATAACCTGTTTACCAATGATGTGGAAAATTTTGACCACACGGATAAAAGAAGAACTATATAGCTTGTTCCTAGGCTATTTCCGGAAGAACAAAAAGTTTCCGCAAAGGAATAAGACAAACAAATGATTTTCTTTAGACGGATCAACAACATCTTCAAGGAAACCAAAAGAGACGGAAAAATTAATCCGTGCATGGATTGACCATAAAAAGCGCAATGATATAGTCCAACAAAATTCTATGTTAGAGTGTCTGGAAATACACAAATTATCCAAAAAAATATAAATTTTATGACAAACGTAATGGGAAATTGCTGGCTGGCATTGACAGAGAAAGGACAAACTCTAGCTGTGGTAAAGATCCAGAGGCCTATTCCACTGAGGTGTCCTTCAATGCAGAAGATAAATCAACTCATTTATATAGATGATATAAAGGTATTTGCCCAAAATAGAAAACAAATTGAGACCCTGATACAAACATTATACCTTCTGTATATAGGAATGGAATTTGGCAATGAAAAATGCGTCTTGCTGATAATGAAAACGTAGAAAAAAGAAGCAACAAAAGAAGTAGAACTACCAAATCAGGTAAGCATAAGAACACTTGGAAAGATGAAAAACTCTATGTTATTGGGTATATTAGAAGCAGACAGCATCGAAAAAGCCGAGATTAAGGAAACATTAGAAAAGAAAGCTTCAGAATAACGACGAAGCTTCTCGAAGCCAAATTCTGCAACAATAATCTCATTGAAGGAATTAAAACCAGAGTTGAACCTTTTGCAAAATACTCGGGATCATTCTCAAAATAGACAAGGGAGGAACTCAGACAAATGGACCAAACAAGAAAGTTGATGACTAAGCACAAGGTATTATATCCGAAAGACAACATCGACAGGTTGCACGTCTAAAGAAAAGAAAGAGGAAGACGACCCACCGGTATTGCTCTGTTATCGCTAGAACGCTGGATTTATTTTAAAAAGAGAAAAGCAAGAGTAATTACAGCAGCAAATAACAGCATTAGCAACATAAAAACAGAAAGAAAATCAGCAAAATCTTAGAAACGAAAGAGGGAAGCAAAGTAACTGTATGGATATTTCAAGCGACAATCAAGCGAGATTACACGGAAAAAGATATTGGCATGGCTAAGAAAGCGAAGGCTCAATATAGAAACTGAATCTTGACACATGGTAGCACGAAAGAACGACATAAAGACCAAATATTTTAAAGCGAAATTCACAAAGATGCAACAAAATAATAAGTGTAAAGTACGTGTAGGGAACGAATAAATAAATTTAAAAAATTAAACTAAAGAAAAATAGATAAAAAGAAAACTATTAAATTTGAAGAAACTCCCAGAGGTCTCTAACAGAAAAGGAGATGACGCATGCGTAAAAGAAAAAAGGATTTTCCCTATGAAAAAGGAAACGATTTCATCTTTATCTTTCAGGCAGTGACGCCGAACCGACAACACCAATTTTGCTATCTGGTGTTTTGGGCACCACGCTGCGTCACAAGACGTAGCGTCGGTTAGTCCCTTCACCAAGTAAATAAAGGAAAGTATGGAAGAAATGTTTTCGTCTCTTATATGTGTCTATCTTTTCTTTTTGTATATTTCTTTTGGGACTTTCTTTGGGCAAGGCATTGCGCCGGCCAGGGGTAAAATAATATAACCAAAAAATGGAGTCAGTAGGGAAGTAGTACAAGACTAAAAATAATTAGGTCGGCGAGGTGACCCACAATTAAATGTGCAAGAAATTTGAACGAACTACCCAAAGATATACACACAAAACAAAATCCATCCCAGAATATGAGACGCAAAGCTTCTATGGGATTGTGACATGAACACGAATCATCTAATTCTGGCCAGAATTTGAAAAACTCTCAAATGCTAAATAACAAAATTTAACAATGACTATCTCAGGAGAACTAGTATGCTATTCGAGACAAAACTATTTAATAGAAACCTTATCAAAGGAATAAATACCTGGGCTATTCTTCTCGTAAGATATTCGAGACCATTCTTGAAGTAGACCAGAGAAGAACAAAAGGTCCCGAGAAAAAGAAAACTAAGGACCATGCATAAAGCATAACATCCCAGAGATGACGTTGACAGATTATATAAGTCAAGGAAAGGAGGAGGAAGAGGACATGTCAGCATTAAAGACAGCGTTGATACATTAATACAACGACTCGAAGACTACATATGAAAGTGCAGAGAAAGACTGATTACAGTTACTAGAAACAGTACTGAAAACCTAAGGATCAACAAAACGGCAATAACAAGAAAAAAAAATAGGTAAAAAAAAAATCCCTGGACGTTTTAAGCGATAAATAAGCAACATCTCACACGGGGAAATATGGAATGATTAAGAAAGGAAAATCTTAAATCAGAGACTGAATTTCTCCAAAGAGCAACGCAAAATAACCCCATGAGAACAAATAATATAAAAGCAAGAATAGATAAGATGCAACAAAAGAGCAAATGTAGTTTGTGTGGTGATAGAGACAAAACGATCAATCACATAATAAGCGAGTGAAGCAAATTAGCAGAAAAATGTATAAGACTAGACACAACTGGGAGGGCAGGGGGATCAACTGGTGTTGTATAGCCACATACATATACAAAGCGGAAACCTAATCAAATATAATGAACTTCAATGAATGAACGAACAGAACAACAATAACAAAACAAAAATGGGAAAGAAACAACTCTATGGACTTTTAAGCGACTACTAAATAACATATCACACGAGAAAACATGGACCTGGCTAAGAAAAGGAAACTTGAGACAAAAATATATACCAGAAACCTTATCAAAGAAATAAATACTTGGGCAGTTCCCCTCTTAGTATATTTGGGACCATTCAAGAAGTGAACCAGAGAAGAACTTAAACAAATGAACCCGAGAACAAGAAAACTAATGACTATGCATATGACATCACATTCCAGAGATGACTTTTATAGACTATATGTGTCAAAGAGTGAAGTAGGAAGAAGACACGCCAACGTTGAAGACAGCGTTGACGCATTAATACAACGACTTGAAGACAACATGAAAAAGCGTGGAAAAAGACTGATTACAGCTACCAAAAATTAATACTTACAACCCGAGGTTCAACAGAACAACAATAATAAGAAAACAAAAATGGGAAAGAAACAACTCTATGGACTTTTAAGCGACTAATAAACAACATATCTCACGAGAAAACATGGACGTGGCTAAGAAAAGGAAACATTAAGACAGAGACTGAATCCCTCCTAATAGCAGCACAAAACAATGCTAAAAGAACCTATCATATCAAAACGAGAATAGATTAATATGCAACAAAACAACAAACTTACATTATGTGGTAAGAGATATGAAAAGATCAATCAAATAATTAGCCATTGTGTTGCATACTACGCGTATACATATACAAATATAAATATTAAGTAGAAATATAATCAAACGTAATTTACGAACTTCAAAGAACAAAGAACACACTTCTTTATAAAAATATGTATCTCACACTTTATTCTCGATGCTTTTGGGGTGTGTGAGAGATGGGTGGAAACAGTGACAGACTGCTATATTGACCCAACTTTTTCTCCAGACTATAGCAGCACTTCTTCCACATCTTGGCTGGTGTTGCTCAACCGGGGGTCTCTGAGGGCCACATCCCTCACTCTGCAAGCTGGCCCTCACTCTGACGTTTCTGGTACTCACTAACTCAACTGCCACCCGCACATGCCTATATTTTTTCATAACGTCTACTGGCTTCCGCTTCTTCCGCTTATTTACATAGGTGTATCGCTTTATTGACGGCTCGGTCAATGGTCAATATATTACACAGGGAATTGTGCAAGAAATTGAAATATGACCATCCGAACCTATGTTATATGAACAAACTAGCATGTCATGGAGAATGGGACACACAAAGTCCTATAGGATTTTGACATACAAACGGATCGCCTAATCTTGGACAGACGACCAGAACTTATGGTAATTAACAACAAAAAAAGATAACATACAAAAGTGTGGATTTTCCTGTTCCGCTTGAGCATAGAGTAAAATTGAAAGAAAGCGAAAAAAAGGGATTTTTTTAAAAAAAGGTGAAACATTAAAGTCACGTTTATACCAATTGTAATTAGTGGTTTTGGTAAAGGAAGGACTAGTGGAGACCATCTAAACTACTACATTTTTGAGATCAGCCAGAAAACTGAGAGGAGTTCTGGAGATTCCAGGTGAATTTCTGTCAGTCAAACTTAAGTGAAAGACCATCAGCTAACGCTGATGTGAAAAACTCCCATAGAGTAAAAAATACTAATAATAATTATAATAATGATATTTATAATATTAATGATCATAGTTTCTATTTTATCGTTGCTTTTTTCATTATTATTAGTATTATTTACTCATTAGAGTTTTTCACATCAGCGTTATTATTATAATTATAATTCAATAATATACACGTATTATAATTATATATATGTTCGTGCGTGTGTAGTTAATATATATACATATATATATATAGGTGTGTGTGTGTGTGGTTATAATAACTTCTTTGTTATAAAATAATCAACTGAATTGTATCAAATGTAAGGAATTCAGTTTTTCTCTCCACTCAAAACCATTTCAAAATCCAAGATTAAATCATTTTAAAAGGAAAATTTCCCCGCTTTAAAATAACGACAAAGTCATCTGGCCGCTTCACAAATACCTGGATCTTGCAAAAGAGCTGGCATAGTTGATTATTATGACAGTTATATTTGGTGACCTTTGAATGGTCCCCAAAGCCCGGGAAAATTGACCGAGGGAGATGGTATTGAAAGAGGAATCGATATTATTCAAATTAGAGTACTGTTAAACTCGATAAGAATATTTAGAAAAGTCCTGGAGACCCGAGGAACCATTCCAGACTTATACTTTAGTTAAAAAAAATACCATGAAAAAATGTCGAGAATAACTTGTTACTAGTGAAGAAAAATAATTACAATAGTGGTTATAAAAACAAATGGAAAATTGCTTTTTTTCCTTATCTTATATGCACACAGATGTTACGGCGCAGGCACACGCACATATACATTTATATGTGTGTATATATATATATACGTCGTACCTTTAATAAGTTTTCAGACTTTTTTGTATAGGCATTTGATATTGTTGTAGACTCTTGAAAGTTCAGTATGTCATTGCTATACATCTTATGAGATGACTGACCAATTTTTATGATTTCGGGTTTAAATGAACAGCTTCAGCAGCAATTGTAATACACCCAACTAAAGTGTGATTGTCACTGCTGGTGAGTTTCAAAATGCAATGTAGACGTGAGGACACTTTAGAAAACGACATGCGATAAAACTGAGTTTTAAACTTGGAAAAAAATGCTACAGGAACGTATGGAATGCTTCAGACTGCTTTTGGAGCATCTTTTATGAATCAAGCATCAGTTTTTGAGTGGCATAATAGATTCAAGGAAGCCAGTGAGTCTATGAGGGATGATGAGAGGTGTGGGAGGAGTAAAGAAGTCAATACACCAGAGTTGATAGGCCAAAGGGCTAGGGTTAAGGTTAGTATGTTGATGTTTTAAGGGAGTCCAGGAAGAGATTCGGTCGAAAGAGGCCAGTACTCTTCAAATCGGGTCAGTGGCATTTCCACCAGGACAATGCACCAGTCCACAACTCTATCCTTGTCATAGACTATTTGACTAAGATGGACATCAAGACAGCTCCTCAGCTTCCCTAGAGTCCAGACCTTGCTCCCTGTGACTTTTGCTTATTTCCTAAGCTCAAAGGCCGTCGTTATGAGACAATTATGGAGATGAAAGAGTTTGTGACGAAGGTCATTGACACGGTCACACAAGAGGACATCCATGGAGTCCTCCAGAAGTTGCTGGAATGGTACAACATGTGCATTGCAGCCAGAGGAGATTACTTGGAAGGAGACTAGAGTTTCATGTGTGTACTGAAAGTGTCCATACGAAAAAAATCTGGAAACTTTTGTAATGATCCCCGTATATATATATATATATATATATATATATATATATATATATATGTGTGTGTGTGTGTGTATGAGCAGGATACGATACAAAGTCAATTTCGAAGGAGTTTAGCAAGTTTAGATTGAAAGTTTTCTTTTTCTTAAACTGATTGCCATATTAAATTTACATGGTCTAGTTTTCCCGCTAATTTAACCATAGCTGGATTTTTAACTTTCTGAAAGTTATTCGTCATATGTTAAATGCAAACAGTCTAATTCATGATTTGAACGCAGACTGCTGAGACTCTACACTCTTACGCTAATCCTAAAGTCACGACTATATATATATATATATATATATTCCAAATTGTTGAGGAAGTTTTTCCTCAAAACAAGAGAAAAAAGTAAAAATTGACTCTGGCCAGGCCGGAAAGAAGTAGCAGAACCTACCAAAATAATCCACTGCGATTCCATGAGTGTAAGGGTCGAAAAATATGTCTTCTTGTGACCTGCTTAAGGTATATTAACATGAAGATAGATGTTTGATGTACCTCTTGTCTCCTTAAATCATAAAACAGAGGTAACGAAACACTCCTGGCGCGAATCCACTGACTATAAATATTTGAAACAGTGTGTACAACATATGGAAATCTGTTCTCTGATCAAATAAAACAGATTTCTTCTAAGCTGAGGTCGTGTTGGTACTAATGTATGATTGCATTACCTAGACTCTAAGATAAAAAAAATAGAGAAAAACCTAGGAAGATACTACTTAAGAATATTACGTGCAGTTTTGAATTCAAGAAACTTTAGCCCATAAAACAGCAGCTCTTCGGCCACTGTCCTCCAATCTCACAAACTATTTAAATAAGACGAGAAAGGTATACTGAGCACTGCTGGAAATCTAAGGATTAACGCACAATCAACGTCCTAATATGGACTCCTACAAATGGACACACCTATGCTGATCAGGAAACAAAAACATTAGCTTTCTGCGGACACGGGGTGTAACCTCGAAGATTCCATAGCACATACACACACACATACACACACACACACACACACACACACAGAAAAATGAATATATACCAAATTGTAAAGAAATGTTTCCTCGATGTCTTAGAATAAAAGAAAAAATAATGTGAGGCTGGTCAGGCAGAAAAAAGGCAATATAACTTACGTTTAGAATTAACTACGAATCCTTTGGGGTGGGATTATGACTTCCTACGACCTGTTCTGGTCGATTAACTTGAAGATAACAGTAATAGGTAAATTTTGCTTCCTTAAATCATAAAACTAATGGTCATAAGACAATTCTAGCGCGAAATTGCTGACTATAAATGTGAATAATGATTAATAATTCGCTTTTGGTTAGTTATAAGGAATCAAACGCATCAAGTTAAGTACACCACTCTTTCCCACCTTACAATCTATTGACAATACGGCTAGCCAGCCGTCAATTTTTTTTTCCACAATATATACATTACATAGAAAACAGGACAATATATATAGCGCCCAGATAGTCGAGATATCGATGTACCATTAAACAAAGAAACCAAACAGTATTCAGTAAAGGATTATAAATGGATGTGATTTCGGATCCTACAATATTATTTGTCGTCGAAGGCAGTTAATAAATCAACTGGTTTGGATAATCAGGCTCCTCTGTGGCAAAATTGTACGTGAGTTCGAGTCTCACTGATAGCTTTTTCTATTATTATTGTTATTCATATCGATGCTCGTTTTACCTTGTTGTCATAGAAATATATATTGAAGAGGTTATAAGCAACTAAAAATGAACCTAGAAAATTACATTTTCGAGAGACAATGCCCTTAAAATGAGAATAACGTGTAACTACTAAAAGCGTTTGAATTTAATGTAAGATTAGTTTCCCGATAATTGTTATCTTTCTTATGGATTCGTTGAAACGGGCGATCAGACAAAGTGGTTCATTATGACATGGATAGAAGTTCCCATTATGGAGAATGGTATTCCGGAATTAATTCGTCTTACGTTAATGGCATTAAAAGAATGGAACCATTTATACCCAATAAGACGACGTCTTAAGTGAATTATGGCAGCACTGAAGATTTTCAATGTTAAGTGGGGTAGAAGATGAAGAAGATGAGCTGTTGTCGGGAGAACGAATGAAAAGCTCTAATTTACAAGAATGTAATGAAGATATCAGTGATAGTTACAGTATTGTGAAGAAAGAGGTTAATTAAAACAGCAATAGATATGGATTATTAGCGTCCGTAGACGTACGTTCAGTTAGCATGTGTTGAAAAAACCTCATTTTGTATGGCGCGAAGGCCTGAGTGACCTATTGCTGTTACACTCCCCACACCTTCTGGAATAATTGATTTGATCTCTTGTAAACGATAAAATCTGCGAATTTTCTGAAGAAATTATTACCGAAAGAATGTTGTTTAAAACACCCCAGCGCACGGTAGGTCACGTTGCCAGGATGGATGACAACCTCACACTATCCTGCTTTGCTCATGTATATGTATGCCATGTCTGTGAAGGTTCGACTATGGTCAAAGAATCCTTTTTCGAAGAGGTAAAAAAGCGGGATTCCCAGATATGATAGTAAACTGCATTTCATGGAGATACAAGGCTCATTAAATAAGTTTCCAGACTTTTTTTCGTATGGACAATTTTATTGATAGTAAAAACATGAAACTCTAGTCCAGTGGTTTTCAAGCTTTTTTTGCCCCGACCCCCTTCACCGCCGGACAAAAATGCCAGCCTCCCCTCTTACAAGAATTGGTTGATTCTTCAATCACAAACATTTTGAAGAGTATAAAAAACAATTTTAACAAACAAAAATGGTTAACATTTATTTTTCAATCTCAAACAACTTGAACTGAACATGAAATGAACTGTAAAACTGTACGAGTAATCATTAAAAACTACCCTGCTTAATGAGATGGGTGGGCTTGGTGCATTGCAATCAAACTGTAAACATCTGTATGAAGGTTTTTCAGGAGCAGTCTCAGATCACCACGCTCTGTTATGTTGAGTTTGTTTCTTTGTTTGGTGAGGAGCCTGGAAACAGCGCTGAATCCCCTCTTAACCAGTTAGGAAGTCGGAAAAGCAATGAAAAACAACATGATGTCTTTACACAGGGTTGGGTAGCGTTTTGGGATCGCTGTTAGCATCCAAAAGGCTTGGTGAGAGGTTTTGATCTTTGGTTTCAGATCCTCGTCATTTTGCAAACTTAAAGTTCCTCTTCTAGATGGGTTGGCACCTCTGTGCTGAGTTCAGTAAACGAGTCGATCACCCAAACAGGGATTTCAAGAGAAAATAAGTCGTTGAATCTGACGGACATATCCCTGTGGAGTTCCGAAAAATGAGCGCAGTACACGGCAATGCCATTGTCCTTCACTCTGTTTTCTTCAGACAAACAAGGAAACTGACGGAATTCTCGGAGTCCAAGGTTCCTGCTGTAGAGCTGTAATTTTGAGAGGAATGCCGAGAGGGCGGACTTGGCTTTGATTAATGAAGTCTCATCACCTTGCAGCTGCAAATTCACTTCATTGAATTCGGAAAACATTTCAGTGAGGTAAGCAGAATCTGTCTTACTCGATTTCAGTTTGTCATAAAGCTCAGGGTTGGATTCTTGAAAAAATCCAGAAAACTGTTAAACAGTGTGTAAAACCTTTATAAACAGTTACCTTTTGTCAACCACCTAACTTCTGCATTGAGAAGCTGGCATTGAAAATCTTCATTTTCAATACACAGCTCATGGAACAGTCGAGAATTGAGAGCATTTGCTTTGATTTTGTTGACTGCAGTAATCACAGTCGATAAGGATTCATGTAGCTTCTCACTCAGATTCTTTGCCACTAAATGTTGTCGATAGGACATTCGGAACAGCTTTTTTCAAATAACTCAGAAATCCGCGGTGGCGACCAACCATGGACGGGGCGCCATCTGCTGCACATTAGATGATGTTTGTAAGTGGAATGCTTTTTTTCTGGAAATAGTCCTCCACAGCTCGATACACTAATTCTCCTTTCGTATCTTTTTCCTGGAGCCGTGCAAACAATAATTCTTGACACAGTGTACCACCCTTGATGAAGCATACATATGCGAGAAGTAATGATTCCTTTCTCGGAAGAGTGGATTTATCCAATGCAAACTGAACTCAGTTGTCATCAACATCTTATTGAGGATCCCTTCGACGTTTTCAGCCATTTTGTCTACTCTTCGTTGAATTGAGTTGTCACTGAGAGGAATCGATTTTATAACTTTTTCAGGAGATTTGTGCAAGACTGTTTTAATAACCTCTTTAACTGCTGGCAGAATCAGTTCTTCTCCAATAGTGTGGGGCTTGCCAGCTTTTGTTATCATCAAAGAAATGTGGTAAGAAGCCTTCAGACCGTCATCTGAATTTTTCGATGAGGAGGTAAGCATATTCATTGTTTTTCGCTTCATAAATTGATCTCGAAGAGAATGAAAGAACGCCAGTGTTTTACAAGATTTGTCGGGATGAATCTTCTGTAAATGTTCGAGGAGTCTAGACGGCTTCATTGCTTCATTAGAAAAGTTTTTTCTCACTAACCAAGTACATGGGTTGTTGTGGATTGGTCGGTGATTGTATAAATCCATACTTCAAGTACTCCACGAGTATTGC
Source organism: Sepioteuthis lessoniana (assembly GCA_963585895.1). Classification (NCBI taxonomy): domain Eukaryota; kingdom Metazoa; phylum Mollusca; class Cephalopoda; order Myopsida; family Loliginidae; genus Sepioteuthis; species Sepioteuthis lessoniana. Next base: position 48,428,071 of record OY757933.1, read on the forward strand.
TCCTGGGGTTGCCATGTATGTATGCTGCCCTCACCAATTGCTAATAAACATCTTGCTTAGACAGCCAGAATAAACTCGGACTCATGCATAAAGAAACATTAACTAATTCCAAAACTATGAAAGAGAAATTCATTCCAAGGTTAGACAGTTAAATATCTGAAAGAAAAAATAAAAACAAAGAAGTTTTCACTGCGACGAAGGGGAATAAATAAGTAGAAATTTCAGGGGAGAAAGAGAAAGGCAAAGAAGAAAGAGAGGAAGGGAGGGAAAGTAAGGCGACTGTTACAAGTAGAATTTTAGTTTACTACTAAGTAATAATGCGGGTAAAAAGCGAGACAAGTAGCATGGCAAATTGGAAAAATATTAATATATTTAAATTGAAGGCAACAAGTAGGTAGTAAACAATGAGAGATAAGGCAAATGAAACATACCAGAGTCATGTTGAAGCGGTGACTGAAGCGAGGAGAGAATGCGTGTTGTCGGGAAGAAAAATGTCAGGCGGAATAGTTGAAAGTCTCTCCGAGAAGAATAAGTCCCGTAGATTTCGGAATGCCGAGAGTTTGGGATTAATTAATAAAGAGAGGATAAACTCCCAAGAGCAGAGCTTGAGGCAAAATTAAGAAGGGGAGAAGAATGAGAAATAAAAGTAACGGAGTTAAAAAGGGGCAGAAACTTTAGCGTCACAGCGAGCAAACGGTAAGTAAACAAAAGGGAAAGCGGTGTAGTCGTTATCGCCGTAGGAAATGAACACGGCGATACGAGTTCAAATCCTGGACGAAACTGATTGCATTTCACATAGCACTAATACCCTTGGGAAAGGTATGAATCCAATTATTCTCCCTCCAGCTATGGGTAAATAGTAGGATAGACTAGGTTCTTCAGCCTTGGTTAGGCAACTAGTCTAGGCGAAGGAAAACTCTGAATTCAAACCTGTTAAACTCCGCTTAAAAATTGACCTTGTGTCATATCCTGCCCGAGCGGAGGGGTTGGTAAATAGTACCAGGAGAAAATTATCCCTTACGAAGAGAGTTCTGGATACAGACGTGACATGTACGTTTAGTCGCAGCGACTGAGGGGATGCTTAATTAAATCGCCCTGTTTTTCCGGCCTTTCTACCAACACCAACGTCACGTTTTACTGTAATTTCTCCAACGCCCCTTCACAATTTCAACGCCCCCATCCGACTGGTTACTCGCCTGCACCCCTCTGAAAGTTCATATCACCCCAGTGAGGGCGGTACCACCCACTTTGAAAACCACTACTCTAGTCCCTTTTGATGTAATCTCCTCCGGCTGAAATACACTTATTGTACCGTTCCAACAACTTCTGGAAGGCTTCATGGAAGTCCTCTTGTGTGAACATGTCAATGACCTTCGTCGAAGCCTCTTTCATCTCTTCATTTGTCTCATAACGACAGCCTCTAAGGTTTTCCTTGAGCTTAGAGAATAACCAAAAATCACAGGCAGCAAGGTCTGGACTATATGGAGGCTGAGGAACTGTCTTGATGCCCATCTAGCTCAAATAGTCTGTGACAAGGATGGAGTTGTGGACTGGTGTATTGTCCTGGTGGAAATGCCACTGACCCGATTTGAAGAATGCTGGCCCTCTTACGACGGATTCTCTTGCTGAACTCCCTTAAAACCTCAACATAGTAACCCTGACCCTAACCCTTTGGCCAATCGACTCTGGTGTATTGACTTCCTTACTCCTTCCACACTCCTCTCATCATCCCTCACAGACTCCCTGCCTTCCTTGAATATTTTATGCCACACAAAACTGATACTCGATTCATGCAAGATGATCGAAAAGCAGTCTGAAGCATTTCACACGTTTTTGTGGCATTTTTTCCAAGTTTAAAACACAATTTTATTGCATATCGTTCTTCTAAAGTGCCCTCACGTCCAGATTGCATGTTTGAAACTCACCAGCTGTGACAATCAAGCTTTAGTAGGGTGTATTCCAATTGCTGCTGTAGCTGTTCATTTGAACCTTAAATCATTAAAATTGGCCAGTCATCTCATAAGATGTATAACTATAACATACGGAATTCTCAAGAGTCTACGACAATTTCAAATGTCTGTACAAAAAAAAATGTATGGAAACTTATTAAAAGCACCTCGTACTCCTGTTCTGGAAATCTGAACAGTGTTGAGTACCCCTCCATTGCCATTTCTCCAGGTTCACTCTGGCTTGGAGTTAAAGTACCTATTAGGATCACATTCATAGATCACAGACATATATTTGCAAATTATTTTCATTTGATTGGAAGATCTGTTATATAACCATGTGCCAAAAACTTAAGAAACTACTCAAAAAGTGTAAAAAGAAAGAATGGCTACAATTCCTAAACCTCTTGGTATAAAATATAGTTAAACGATTTGACATAACTTTAAAATCAATCAATCAATTAATCAAGGTGCCCAGAGACGTTGAATCGTCAACCTTGATATCAAATTTATACTTTTTCAAAGAAGCTGGGTTTACAAACGAAAAGCGTTGCAATTTCTTTTCATATTTTGCGGGTGAAATGGAAGATCTCCATTCTTTCCGACCTCAAACAAAACAGTCATTTTTATATCGATATTTAGTTTTTGTGGAGTCTTTAAACAGATTAAAATCTGTTAAACCTATCAATTATTATTATTCACCCATTAGAACTTTTCACATTAGCGTTAGCCGATAGTTTTTCACTGGAGTCTGAGTGACAGCAAGTATCCTCAAGTCTCCAGGACTCTTCTCAGTATTCTGGCCGTTCGTGATAATGCTGTCGTTTGGATGGTCTCCACCCGTCTCCCAACTTCCAAGTCCTCCAGTCCCTTTAGTAATCCTTTAGTTATTGTTCCAAAGGCACCAATAACAATTGGTATAATTGTCACCTGCATGTTCCACAGTTATTATCATTATTATTACTATTGATAAACCTTGTGAGTTTTTTTACACCTGTGTTACCGGATGGTCCTTCACTGGAGTCTGAGCGACTGCGAGTCTATTCAGGTTTCTAGTTTTCTGCTTGATCTTAAAAGAAAAATAAGTTTAAATATTTTCGGCTTGTTCACCGATTTCCAATTCTACCAGACCTTTAAGTAAGCTTTTGAACACCGCACCAGTTACTATTGTTATCACCGTGACCTTTATGTTCCATGGTATTCTCGTTCTTTGAGGTTCGTAAATTGTTTGATTATATTTCTACTTATATTTATATGTGTATATGTATACGCGTAGTATGCAACACAACTGCTTATTATTTGATCGATCTTTTCATCTCTCTTACAACATAATCTAAGTTTGCTATTTTGTTGCATATTATCTTTTCTCGTTTTGATATATATTCTGATAGTATTGTTTTGTGCTGCTTTTAGGAGGGATTCGGTCTCTGTCTTAAAGCTTCCTTTTCTTAGCCATGTCCATGTTTTCTCGTGAGATATGTTGTTTATTAGTCGCTTAAAAGTCCATAGAGTTGTTTCTTTCCCATTTTTTGTTTTCTTGTTATTGTTGTTCTGTTGAACCTCGGGTTGTAAGTATTAATTTTTGGTAGCTGTAATCAGTCTTTTTCCACGCTTTTGCATGTCGTCTTCAAGTCTTTGTATTAATGCGTCAACGCTGTCTTCAACGTTGGCGTGTCTTCTTCCTACTTCACTTCTTGACACAAATAGTCTGTAAACGTCATCACTGGAATGTAATGTCTTATGTATGGTCAATAGTTTTCTTGTTCTCTGGTCCATTTGTTTAAGTTCTCTGGTTCACTTCTGGAATGGTCCCAAATATACTAAGAGGGGAACTGCCCAAGTATTTATTTCTTTGATAAGGTTTCTGGTATATAGTTTTGTCTCAAGTTGGTTCTTCTAACATTGTCTTAATTTTTTCGTTCATCTCCTGTTGTTTGATGGTGTCAGCTTCCTTTGTATCCAAGTATTTGTTGTTTTCCATTTCTCCGAGCTTTTTCATTTTGTCCTGATTTAGTAGTTGTATTATGTTCCTTATTATTATTATTATTATTATTATTATTATTATTATTATAAACTGTGAAATAATCCAGTGCCATAAAAATTTCTTTGAACGAAAACTATTTTATATTTAGCCTACCAAACAAAACCACATTGTGGTCCATCTTTATTAATTAATAATTTTACTTTCCAAAGGGGATATAATTTAGTCTCTTTTTATTGCAGGTTACCGGGATATTTTTCCTTTGGGCCACTGATATTAATTATGACGTAATCTCGTTAAAAATTCTCGCGCAATAGGTTATAAAAAACTTGCTTTAAAATCAATGATATCGTTATGCAATCCTATGGTATACTATAATTCATCACGTTTATCGTCAATTCTTTTCACTGGTTTCAACAAGCAAACGACCAAGTGCATTGAGTCTACCTATAAACTATTTATTACCAAATTCATCTTGATCATATTAACCGTGAAATATTGACAAGCTTCTTAATTATTTTCTATCGATCCAACGCAAAAACGGACATATGAATGGTAAATTTTAGTAGTGGACACAGAAAAATCACTGAACATCTTCTATATGAATCCGGTGTCTCATCTCTTAAACTCTTTCTTAGAACTTTCTTCTTGAGTGAGTGAAACAATTTACAATATTTTAAGCTACCGGGCCGAGTCAAAAGATTTTCAAGGATTTCACTGATGATTTTTTGAGTCCTCTTAGCGTTGTGGCTAATGTGCCGAACAATGATATGGTAGTAAGAGAGTTCAAATTCCAGTGGCGTTAAGTTAACATTATAATGAAGAGTCGTAAGCTTGCAGAACTAAGTCAAAGCCATTTAAATTTTCATTTTAAGAGGTACAGATTTCAAAGATTAAGGTCAGTTTACAAACTTCCAATTATTCATTTAAATACGTATAAAAACTTTCGAGAAATGTTTGAACATGCTTATCCCTCAGTTAGGGGCTAAATAGTAAAACTACTCTTCTTTACAAGGATGGCTTCCAAATTAAATAACTCACGAAGGTTGATATGTCATTTTAAAGGAAAATGTTCTGTGATTTTTGGCAACTTGTAATTTATTGTCATACTATGAATTTGATACACGTTGCTTAATTGTTTATTTCATTTTCATATAAAAGTTATAACATTCATTGTTTGCTCTTTTAGTCTTAGTTTGATTTGGTGGGATTTTATAACTTATCAAACATTATAGGTTACTTAATGCCAAATCCGGTTTATACATACGAGGATCATTAAATAAGTTTTCAGACTTTTTTTCGTATGGGAACTTTTATCATATTTACCCAACCCCTCCGCTCGGGCAGGATATGACACAAAGTCAATTTTTAAAGCGGATTTTAACAGGTTTGAATTCAGAGTTTGCCTTCTCCTAGACTAGTTGCCTCATCAAGGCTGAAGAACCTAGTCTGCTCTACTATTTACCTATAGCTGGAGGGAGAATAATTGGATTCATACCTTTCCCAACGGTATTAGTGCTATGTGAAATGCAATCAGTCCAGGATATGAACTCGTGTCGTCGTGTCCAATATGGGCACTATTATTGATAGTACGCTCATGAAAATCTAATCCCCTTTAAAGTATATCTCATCTGACTGCAATACTCTTCTTGTACCGTTCCAAAAACTTCTAGAAGGCCCATGAACGTTCTCTTGTATGAGCGAGTCAATGACCTTCGTCACAGCCTCTTTTATCTTCTCAATTGTCTCATAACGACAGCCTCTGAGCTTAGGGAATAACCAAAAGTCACAGGGAGCAAGGCGTGGACTATAGGGAGGGTGAGGAACTGTTTTGATGTCTATCTTAGTCAAATAGTCTGTGACAAGGATGGAGTAGTGGACTGGTGGTGTATTGTCCTTGTGGAAATGCCACTGACCTCATTTGAGGAGTGCTGGCCTCATACGACGGAATCTTTTTCTGAACTCGCTTAAAACCTCAACATAATAACCCTAACCCTAACCCTAAACCTCAACTGTGGTGTATTGACTTCCTTACTTCTTCCACACTCCTCTCATCATCCCCCACAGACGCCCTGCTTTCCTTGAATCTCTTATGCCACTCAAAAAACTGATGCTCCATTCATGCAATATGGTCGTAAAGCAGTCTGAATCATTCCATACGTTTCTGTGGCATTTTTTCCAAGTTTAAAACACAATTTTATTGCATATCGTTCTTCTAAAGTGTCCTCATGTCCAGATTGCATTTTTGAAACTCACCAGCTTTAGTAGGGTGTATTCCAATTGCTGCTGTGGCTGTTCATTTGAACCTGAAATCATTAAAATTGGTCAGTCATTTAAGATGTAGAACAATAACATACTGAATTCTCAAGAGTCTACGACAATTTCAAATGCCTGAACAGAAAAGTCTGGAAACTTATTAAAGACACCACGTATATTTTATACATAGGACTTGCAAGAGGATAGGCTATATGCAATGTTTTTTTTTTAAACAAGCCACAGCTAATTTTTTTTACACACAGGTAAATACTTTCTGTATAAATCTATTAATTCTATTTTGTTTTAATCAATTATTTGAAGACGATGGGTTCACATATTCCTCGCAGTAAGAGTTTAATTTGCACATAGTTAAATTGTTTCATGCTTTCCTATTTAGTACTAATAATTATAGACAACACTATTCATTCATTAACGCACCGTCGAATGATTCCAAGTATTGCAATCTAATGCCAATATTTAAAGTTTTGCACACAGTTTAACGGTTTCAAGTATTACAATTCAACCATTATAATTCTATTCATTATTCGTTTTATAGGACTTTACACTCCTATAAATTATTTTGGGCGGTATGCCACTTGTTCCCATAAAGATGGTGGACGCTCACATATTCAGTCTCGGGAAACCATTGGCCAGGAGAACCATGTGACATGTTTAAAACTACGTCCGCACGTAAATTCAAGTCCTGCGTTTTGAGCCACCTACAAGACGCGTATTTTCTATAAATACGTCGTCTTCAAACACCCTTGTTCTCTTTTTTGCCAAATTTCTTCGTAGCAGCAACACACTCCTTCCAGTGTGAATTAACAGGAGTGAAAGGTAACATGGATGGGCCTCGCAGACATTCATATACAATGACTATGAGACGCTTTCCCGTCTCAGTGAAACTGCCCATTTCTCACCATAAAAAAGGACATTTTAAACTTGTAATTCTTTTTGTAGCTTAGTTGTGTTAGACAAACACACACACACACACACACACACACATACACACACACACACACACACACACTCACATATACACACACTATTATTTTGTTAGTAGAGTTAGTAATTTCTTTTATGTATCAATGTAAATTTTATTGTTATAGCATATAAATTTGTTTTTGTTCGTCGCCTTGTTTAAATGTTCATTTTGTCCGCGCCGTTTTACAACCATTATTTGTTTCATATCTTTTACTCATTTGTTGCATATCTTCCTTCATTTACCACTTTATCCATGTGCCTATATTATGCCATATACTACCTTTTATTCTAAACTAAAGCATTGAACTTTTGGAGAAGCATAAATATAACATAAACCCTTATTTTAAATATCAAAATTAACGTTAAATTATAGGGAACTTAAATACTAAATACAGGTCCATTCCCCTATAGTTTTTACATATTTAAATGTCCCCTTGTATTGCTATTTAACTCAGAAAAATCAATTAAAGGGTTTTTTTTTAAACAAAGTTAAATAGTCAAAGATTTATATTACTTAAAATCAGAGAAAATGACTTCGAGCTGACGAAGAAAAGTAGCAGAAGGTACCCCGCAAAAAACAATTACCGACGCCGACTACACCGATGACATAGCGTTACTGGCAAATACGCCTAACCAAGCCGAGACACTACTGCATAGTTTTGAACGAGCAGCCGCAGGCATTGGCCTCCAGTTCAATGCACACAAACATGAATATATGTGTTACAACCAAACAGGCGATATTTCCACACTAGTCGGAACCTCACTGAAGCTAGTAGACAAATTCACCTACCTAGAAATTAGCGTCTCATCAACCGAAAAAGACATAGGCACGCGACAAACGAAAGCATGGACAGCTATCGATAGGCTCTCGATCATATGGAAATCAGACCTGACCGATAAAATGAAACGCTGCTTCTTCCAGGCAGCGGTTGTATCGATACTGCTATATGGATGCACTACTTGGACGTTAACTAAACTGCTGAAGAAGAAACTAGACAGCAATTACACAAGAATGTTGTGAGCAATATTGAACAAGTCCTGGCGTCAACACCCCACAAGACACCAACTATACGGCCAATTGCCTCCCATCACGAAAACTATACAAGTTAGACGAACCAAACACGCAAGACACTGCTGGATAAGCAAGGACGAACTCATCAGTGATGTACTCATATGGACCCCCGCATATGGCCAAGCAAAAGTAGGACGACCAGCTCGAACATACATACAGTAGCTATGTGAGGATACGGGACGTAATCCTGAAGATCTGCCAAAAGCGATGAATGATAGGGAGAAGTGGCGAGAGAGGGTCAGGGATATCCGTACTGTCGACACGAAATAATGATGATGATGATGATGATGACAATTCAATTTAAAAGTCATTTTGTTTAAACACAGTTTTAATGTAAAACATTTATATTCAATCAATCGATTGCTGCCTACCAGGCTCTATCACTCCGGTCAAAGTAAACTTGGGAGTAATGATACTGAAAATGTATTACACATTTCCAAAAATCTTAAGACTAGAGCCTCACCATTAGACAGTTTAGAGTCATTACTAGGAGACTCGTTGGGGGAATCTCAACCCACAGCTGAGATAGAGTCAGTGTATCCTGCATTCCCAGCCGACCAGCCTATGTTAATATTTTCTTTTAAAACTTGATGAGTTGTTAAAAACCTTTTAAAATGAATAGGGGGAAAATACGAGAGTCATTTTACGTTACCTTTTACCAAACAACAACGACGGAGAGTTGTGCCTGTTGGCTTACTGTAGCCATTGCCAAGATTTACTCCATACCTTGTAATGAAGGATCACAGCTTGCAGAACAAAGTCAATGTCATTTAAATTTTCATTTTAAGAGGTACAGATTTCAAAGGTGAATGTCAGTTTACAAACTTCCAATTATTTATTTAGAAATATATAGATTCAATGTGCCTCCAAAACGTGATATATGTCATAACAAGTATATGATTTGAATAAATGTTCCTTAAAAAATGCTACTTCGAAGACATCTAAATATAATGTATATCGATCAATGATAGCATAACTTGATATATAAGCTCAACCACAAATATTGAGCGCCTTTCATTTCTAGACGATTAGATTGCTTAACAAAACTTTCTAAATTAAAAAAAAAAGAGAGACTAATCTAGCTTAGCACGTGTGTTAACGCCAACCATAAAAGATAGAAGAAAAAGAAGGAAAGGAATATGCAACCCAAAAGTAGAAAGAATCTCCCTACTCCCTCTCCGGCCGAAAATAGTGGAGAGCCATTAATTCTAGTAAAATTAGGGAAAAAATTCAAGCGGGCATTTGTTAAAATGAACCAAAGTAGGAACTGTCGTCCGTTTCTAAAAAGCTGTCAAAAAGGTTAGTAATCTTGTTCTTCTAAACTTTTCATTTAAAAAATGTATATTTGATTTTTATTCAACGTTCTGTAGTAAAAATATTTGCTGTATATTATGTGCCTTAAATGAAGAACCAAATTATCAATAAGCTGAGTATAAATCTTAAAGGAAAAAGCTTCTCTGTTGGACGGCGAAATTCTAATTTTTTTAAAAAAAGACTAATCTAGCCTAGCTCGTGTGTTAACGCCAACTCTAAAAGATAGAAGAAAAACAAGGAAAAGAAGAACCAACCCAAAATTAGAAAGTATCTCCCTTCCCCCACCTCCAGCCGAAAAATAATTAAAATTAATGTTTAAATACTAGTAAAATTAGAAAAATAATTCTAGCGATCATTTGTTAAAAGGAACCAAAGTAGGAATGGTCGTCCGTTTCTAAAAGTCTGTCAAAAAGGTTAGTAATATTGTTATAGTAAACTTTTCATTTAAAAAATGCATTTTTTATTTTTTATCTAACGATCCTTAGAAAAAATCTTTGCTGTATATTATGTGCCTTAAATGAAGAACCAATAAACTAATAAGCTGTGTATAAAACTTAAAGGATAAAATATAGCTCTATGGGCGCTTTAAACGACTAATAAACATCTCACAGGAGAAAACCTGGACCTGGCTAAGAAAAGGAAACCTTAAGAGAGAAACGGAACCTCTCCTAATAGCAGCACAGGATAACGCCATAAGGACCAATTGTATCAAAGCGAGAAGAGATAAGATGCAACAAAACAGTAAATGTAGGCTATGTGGTGACAGAGACGAAACGATCAATCCCATAATAAGCGAATGCAGCAAATTAGCACAGAAGGAGCATAAGGTGAGACACGACTGGGTCGCAAAGTGATCCACTAGGAAATGTGCAAGAAATTTAAATTTGACAAAACTAACAAATGGTATATGCACAACCCAGCACCTCTCCTTGAAAATGGCATGGATAAACGCCTATGGGACTTTAAGATACAAACGGACCACCTAATCCCAGCCAGAAAACCAGACCTTATAATAATCAACAAAGAAAGGGATTTTGCAAAATTGTCGACTTTGCTGTCCTGGTTGACCACAGAATAAATCTGAAGGAATGTGAAAAGAAGAATAAGTACCTCGACCTTGCTAGAGAATCGATAAACCTGTGGAACATGAAAGTAACGATTGTGCCAATTGTGATTAGTGCTTTAGGCACAATAACTAAAGGATTATTAAAAGGCCTGGAGTACTTTGAAGTTGGCGGACGGGTAGAGACTATCCAAATGATAGCATTGCTGAGAACGGCCAGAATCCTGAGACGTGTCCTAGAGGCCTGAGTAGACTTGCTGTCAATCAGACTCCAGTCAAAAACCATAAGCTAACACTGATGTGAAAAACTCTAATAATAATAATAATTTGACCACACCAATAAATGGTATATGCACAACCCGGGCGCCTTTCCTAGAAAATGACACACATAAACTCCTATGTGACTATGACATACACACGGATTAACTAATCTTGGCCAGAAGACCAGACCTAATAATCATCATCATCATCATCATCATCATCTCGCGCTGGTAGCACGGATATCCCTGACCCTCTCTCGCCACTCCTCCCTATCGTTCATCGCCCTAGGTAGGTCTTCAGGACAGCAAACCGTATCCTCACATAGCTGCTGAATGTATGTTCGTGCTGGTCGTCCTGCTTTTGCACGGCCATGTGTGGGGGTCCATAAGAGTACATCTCTTATGGGTTCGTCCCTGTTTCTCCAGCAGTGTCCTGCATGTCTGGTTCAATCAACAACAAAAAAAGAGAATATGCAATGTTGCGAATTTCATTGCCCCGGCAGACCACAGTATAAAACTGAAAGAATGTGAAAAGAAGGATAAATACCTCAACTTTGCTAGAGAATTGAAAAAAACTATGGAACATGAAGGTGAAAATTATACCAATTGTGATTGTTGCTTTTGGCACAGTAACTAAAGAATTATTAAATGGCCGGGAGGATTTGGATGTTGGCGGACGAGTGGAGACTATCCAAACGACAGCATTATTGAGAACTGTCAGGGGACTTGAGGAGACTTGCTATCACTCAAACTCCAGTGATAAACCATCAGCTGGCGCGGATGTGAAAAGCTCTAAAAGAGTAAATGATAATAATCAGAACGCACAAGCATAAGAAACTTAAAAATACTTGTGAATATTGGAAATGGACATGATTAAAAATGCTGAGACGAAAGAAAAACATTGAAATAGCTCCGGATAACGAGTAAAGGAATCGCAACTAAAGTACATCATGGATATCTCGGGAAAGGGATATCTATCTGGGCTGCCCATACATAAGACACTTAAGACCATTCCTTAAGTGGACGGGAGGATAACTTCAACAAATGACGATGCATAAAACTTTACATACAAGAGATAACGTTGACAGACAATATGTGTCAACAAATGTAGGACGATGAGTACTCATTAGCATTGAAGATAGCCTTGAAGCATCAATAAAATGACTGGAAAACTACATAAAAATGTTTGAAAGAAGACTGATTGCGGCTTCCAGAAACAATACAAACAATACAAGCATCAACAGAAAAAAATAAACAGAAAAAAAAAATAGGAAGAAAAAGATCTGTATGGATATTTCGAACGACATATAAGTGAAATCTCATACGTGAAAACGTGGACCGGCCAAAGAAAGGGAAACTTTAAGGGTTTAACTGAATCTTTTCTGATAGCAGCACAAAACAACCCTATAAAAACTAGCTATGCCAAAGCAAGAATAGACGAGATGCCTCAAAATAACAGATTAGATTATTTCGAGACAGAAATGAAATGATAAATAACATAATGAGTGAAAGCTGTAAATTCGCGCAAAGAGAGTATATTACTTGCTTCGACAGGGTGGGGATGGCGATCAACTGGAAATTGTGCAAGAAGTTTAAATTTGACCATACGAACAAATGGTATATGCCTAATCCATAATCTGCCCAGAAAAATGAGATGCACAGAATTCTCTTTGATTTTGAGATACAAACGGATCATTTAATCTCGGTAAGATGACAAAACATGGTCAAAAAAAAAAAAAAATGAAAGAAAGAAGGAAAACAAGCTGTATAGTAGACCTTGCCCTTCGTGATGATCACACAATAAAACTGAAGGAATGCGAAAAGAGAGATAAGTAACTAGACCTTTCAAGAGAACTGAAAAAAAAACCTATGGGACATGAAAATTATGGTGATGATTATTATTGACATACTCAGTACAATCACCAAAGGATTATTATAGGCACTGCATTGCTGAGATCGACAAAAGCACTTAGAGTCCTGGGGACTTGCTGTTACTCACTTCAGTAGAAAGCCATCAGCTAATGCTGGTGTCTAAAACTCTCAATTGAGTAAAGTAATAATAATAATAATAATAATGTATCTTTCTCTCTCTCTCTCTATATATATATATATATATGTGTGTGTGTGTGTGTGTGTGTATGTGTGTGTGTGTGTGTGTGTGTGTGTGTGTGATAACATTCTGGCTAGATTTGTCAGCAGGTTAATTTAGAAATAGAGAGGAATGCACCAATTTAAACTCATGTGAGGTCGTTACAAAAATGTTTATTCTTTCAGCATTTCATTTTACGTGCGCTTCAGGCTCCAAGCGATATATTTAATCTTACAAGCAGATCATACCTGAGATCAGTCAATCAAAATATCACCCACCCAGCGCAATTGATCGGTGAGCTATGAACAGTACTGGTTAGTTTGTTGATGTTTATAAATAATCTTAGGTATTTATATAAAGTGAAATGAATGTCCGTAAAAAAGATTCACTTCGTTTGCATGAAATATGATAAAACTAGGACTTTTTGCATGGCATAACGATTAGCGGCCTGTATCCGTAGACAATTCTTATTGAGTCCAAATTTTACTGGGTGCCACATACTTCTGGCATTGAGCTACATCTAAGCTAAGCTTCGAAAATAACCATATGCATATTTACCAACCCTTCCGCTTGGGCAGGATATGACGCAAGGTCAATTTTTAAGCGGACTTTAACATGTTTGAATACAGAGTTTTCCTTCTTCTAGACTAGTTGCCTCACCAAGGCTGTAGAACCTAGTCTGTCCTACTATTTATCCATAGCTGGTTGGAGAATAATTGGATTCATACCTTTCCCAAGGGTATTAGTGCTATGTGAAATTCAATTAGCGTGGTCCAGGATTTGAACTCGTGCCGTCGTGTCCATTTCCTACGACGATAACTATTACATCACAGGCACCATATGATAAAACTGAAACTAATAACGTCGAATTTAATATAGATATTTCAAAATTTGTACAGACTAATTGTATAGGGTTAGTAATGTGTACTTCATTTCTTATGAATACGGATCAATGAGTTATTCTATGTAAATTTATAAACACCTTACAGGGTGTTTTTGATTTGCAGACTTAAATAGTGCTAATTTTAGTTTAAAGATGAATGAATAGTTTGGTTTGATTTCTTTAACTGATGGCATATCAACTTTCTTGGGATAATTAATGTCAAAGTCATTCTTCTTAAAAAACAGTACTGGTATTATTTAACCCATAACTTGGGTATTAGTGTTTCAGACCTTTCCTAGTAGTGTCTGTCAGAAAGTGTACATATCAGCACAACTGGTGTTCAAACTTGCTTACTTCAAAGTTGCAGTCCAGCATATTATCCTCAACGCTACGAAGACTCACGCGATCAATACATGCAGCCAATATGAAAATAGAAAAAGAAAAACAAAAAGAAAGGAACACACAGAGTAGGAGTGAAAACGAAATATGGCATGATCTATGTTCTTTCCCCAGGTTCTAATATCTTGTCAGGTAATTTCCCCGAAAAATCCAATTCAATAAGGACATTTTGTCTTTCTTTCCTGCAGCCAATCACTGTTCAAAAGCAGAAAATACGTCTCCATAGGACATATATCGTCGCTCCATCCTCCACCGTCTACTGAACCAACATACATTTAGATAGAAACATTGGCGTCCAAAATGGCGTTATATATTCACTAAGGTATTCTGACAAATCAATCGGCAAATGCACTGAGTACTATCCTCATTAGATCTCACCCTAGAATGATTCTGTGTCCGAGCAATCTAAAATTAGCAAAATAAATAAAACACATATACACTAATACGACTTGGTCTGAGTTATTGGTTAAATAGTAAGACAGAACTTTCTTACAGTTAGTGAATTTGATCCTCACGGTGTATTCTAAAATCCTTGTTTGGGACACAGAAAAGTATCCCATTAAACAACAATAAAGAAATAAGTCTCCCAGCCCAGTAAATGCTGAGTAGTTCGTTCAATCCTTTCTAGGTACACAATACTTGCTATGATCTGCAAAATCGAAGATATTTTTGTCTATTGATAAGACGAGTGTTCCATATGATACAATGTTTAGAGAACTAGACTAGTAGACCATTGAAAGTGAGCTGAAATCTCACTGGGGGATCTATTTTTCTGGTCTTGTACCAAAGTAAACTAAGCTTTGTAAATTGCTTCTATGTTGCACCAAGCGTAATAGGTCAATTTTGCAAACAATTTAACGTTGTAGTTAATGGGAGCTTCGTTAAAAAATCTGAACAACCAAGCTTCATAAAATCTTCTTGAAATAAACTTGATTGAGTCCTTTGAATTAATGGAATAATTTTTGTCCCAGCCATGACGAGAAAGATGTTATGGAATATTGAGAAAAAATTACGTTCACCAATTAAATAATTTATTTTAATAGTATCTGTTAATCGTTAATTTACTGCTAAATAAAAAAGACAACACCCTCTGAGTGTGCCAATGCCATATTTTCTGCGTAGAGTATCATCATCAAGAACAAAAATGTCTACATATTTTGTATGTAATGATAGCTGCGCAGTATTCATTAATTTTTTAAAATGTATTATAGTTTTTTTAAACTGTATCCATCAAAATAATGGTGAAATTTACTTTTCATAATTTTTTAAAAGCAGGTTTCAATGAATAATTATACAGTTTTATAATTAGTTTTTCATTCTATATTATTTATAATCGAATATACATAAGTTTGGGAAATACCTTTGATAATATTATCATTGTGATGAAAGCGTAAAAAGAAATAATCTTATTAATGCATCCAGGCAATCTTAAACTTTCCGAGAAAGTCATCAGAGGATAAAGTTTAATGCCATACTCAGAACACACACTTTTTTCTTTCCTCTATTAGTGGGTAGGGTGTCCATAACTCTCTGCAAGAACGTATTTTCTGGCAGCTTCCTGTTCAACTTTAAATATATATATATATATATGTGTGTGTGTGTGTGTGTGAGTGTGTGTGTGTGTGTGTGTGTGTGTGTGTTAAAATGATAAATTGTGATGAATCTGAAAGTTTGCTAGAAATATGTGGAAAATTTAATAAATCAAATACTTAACTCCGATTTAGACGTGTGATATTTCGTTCTTTTTATTTCAAAGAACTTTTCCAAACTTAAACCGTTTTCTGAGTTTTTCTATTAATAAGCCAATGAGGAAATTGATTAGATTATGGGGGTATACAGGATAGGAGGGAGAAGAGGAGTGTTTAAAGTCAAATTTATCAGATTTCATTAAAGATTTTTTTTGCTTTTAATTCATTTATTTATTTATTTTTTGGTGGGGGTGAAAGTGGAAATAGATTTAGAGAGCTGATGGGAAAGAAGTAAGGGAATGTGGTGGGGAAAGGTTTTTTGCATACCTTGTCTCGTCGAAAGATATTGAATAGAATGTGATGTCGCAGAAATTTGTCAATAATGTGATGTCTAAGTAACAAGGGGAGTCAAAAGGAGATTTTGAAAGTGATAAGGAAATGTATGGTGGCAAAGAGGGGAGAAATTTCTTTTTTATCCATTTTCTATCTTGATATTGTTTTTGTGTAGTATGTTGAGATCTATTAAAATCCTGGACGTTGTCTTATATGGTTTGTTTTGGAAATGACCGCAGATTCTAATAGTCTGCGGGATTTTGGCTATACATGTGTTTGACTAAAGAGGCTTCGGAAAAATTTAATGTTCGTTTCTGTATTAATTCTCAAAATCATGAATAATACAGTGAAATATTAACTAATTTAGCGAAGCAATGTCATTTTCTGTGTTCAATATTGACTCTGTGCCCAGTCAGTTTGTAGCCTTTTACGTTTTTCGTGCATTCTAGATAAACAAATTTCAATTATAAAACTCTGAAAAATCTTATATTTAGTTATTTATTCTCGAAGAGGAATTCGAATGCTTCATCATAGTAGCTTTAAGAACGTTTAAGCTAAGAATTTTACAAACGATTTTTTCCATCTTGTTTTTCAGTTGCCAATAACCAAGTCATGTTCACCCACGATAACATTTCATATGGTGAATTGTGCTTGGATAATTGTTATATTCTGGTTTGTGAACACAAGTAGTAATAATAATAAGACAAACCACGATATGTGAGGAAAGTAATTATATTTACAGGAAAGAGTATTCACAAGAGAGAGACTGTTAGTAATAAGAACATAGGATTAGTGATAGAGTAATGATATACTTCAACAATAGGAACGGCTCTTCTGGTCTGACTTGTAAACTTATTCCCAGACTGATCTCCACTAATGCCATATATGGCAGATGGAACAGCTCATTATGCTGAAAAGGTAGGTGATACCCAACAATAATGAACACACTCAATACAAAATGTGTTAGATAGCAAAAAAAAACAAACCCTGTGCAATAAGTTTTTCCCCAACTGTAACTGTATTGTGGCATTGTATGAGACGTTGATAAAATCACTAAATAATTATTGCAAAATATTAATTATGTTAGATATATTAGTAATATTTATATTTATGACAAAGAGATTATAAGATTACGGTATATTATAAATTGATGTTTTGTAAATCTTTGTATATTACCCCCACATTCGATTATGTTGAACAAAAGAGTCTACTTACTAATACATTTACTCAAAATCAGCACCTGGTCCAGTATGTGACACACGGTAGATATTTTTATGTGGGGCACAGTTGGTATAAACTTTCCTTCTCCTTGGCTAATCATATTTACCAACCCCATCCGCTCGGGCAGGATATGACACAAGGTCAATTTTTAAGCGGAGTTTAACAGGTTTGAATTCAGAGTTTTCCTTCTCCTAGACTATTTGCCTCACCAAGGCTGAAGAACCTAGTGTGCCCTACTATTTACCCATATCTGGAGGGAGAATAATTGGATTCATACCTTTTCCCAAGGGTATTAGTGCTATGTGAAATGCAATCAGTCTCGTCCAGGATTTGAACTCGTGTCACCGTGTCCATTTCCTACGACGATAACCATTACACCACGGGCACCTCTCCTTGGCTAATTGCCAATAAAAATAGAGGGATCCATGTCAATCTCAAAAACATTTACGCGAAGTGACAAGCATCAGTCTTATCCAGGATTTGAACACAGTTAACGGATTCCATCTCCTACAATATATCTATATTTACACTTGAACACAGACGAATATATATATATATATATATATATATATATATATATATATATATAAGAATGCTGCGAGCAATATTGAACAGGTCCTGGTAGCAACACCCCTCAAAGCAGCAGCTGTACGGCCACCAATCAGCCATCACGAAAACTATACAAATTAGACGAACCAGACATGCATGACACTGCTGGAGAAGTAGGGACGAGCTCATAAGAGATATACTCCTCAGGACCCCTTCACATGGCCGAGCAAAAGCAGTGCGACCAGCTCAAACCTACATACAGCAGCTCTACGTACAGCTGCTCTGTGAGGATACGGGGTGTAGCCCTGATGACCTGCCGGAAGCGATGGACGATAGGAAGAGGTGGCGAGAAAGGGTCAGGGATATGATGTTATTATTTTCTTCCATATATATATAGTCAACTGGGTTTCGATCCCAGCTACGGGAAGATACTGTCTAGCTACACTGATGAGTTCTGATAGAACGAAACAGAACTGTCTGTGGAAAGACTATATATATATATATATATATATATATATATATATATATATATATATATATATATATATATATATATAAAGTATTTCCTTAATAAAACTAAACAACTTGAAATAGACATTACCCCAAACCATAAATAATCAATACACCTTTACTACAAAAAAACAATTTCATAGTAATTATAAGATTGATGAACATATACTAAAAATCTTATCAAAAATATATGGCCCCAACCGACCCTACCAAAAAAGTAAGACTTATCATTTACTCCAAATTTAAACTTCCAACCGAATTATTTCTAATAACTCTTCCCCCTACACTGAACTTCTTGATAGGACAAACGTCGTCTATGTGTTCAAATGTTCCTTAGGAGAATGTGTCTCCAAATAAAATAATACGCATGTTGGTCTTATCATTACAACTCTTTCAAGACGGCTTACGATACACCTTGATGTATCTTGATCCAGACTCTTACATCTTAAAATCCATTATATTCCCAAATCAAAATTTTGAAAAGTTTTAGTTGAAAAACCTCTATAATATTACACGATATCAATAAGCAACAACTAAAAACCCGAGAAGCCCTACATATAAAAACAAAAAAATAAATAAATAACAATAAAAAGTATAAAATTGATTTTGAAAATAGCAGCCGTGTTTTGAAATGCCTTTATTTTATTTTTTTTTTAAATACTCAATATTTATTGATAATATTCTATTTCCGTTAATAGCTTTCTGGGTTTTTTTAATTCATCAGCATCTCAGTTTTATCCAACTTTGCGTTTACGTAATTCTGTAACGTTAAAAAAAAGAAATTCTTTCAAAAACTCTTTAAGAACCACTCTTTATTAATGCAAGTGACCCCTGAAGATGGCCTATGTAAGGACCGAATGCCCTCGTGACAATTTGGGTAAATTCATCCACCAATTCCAGCCTGAAACCAAGACACTTATCAGGAAACTTGAAAGGATCTTAATAAAATTATATAGACCAAATGTGTCTTTATCATTTGATCAAACATGCTTAAATGAAAGACTGCTGCCCCCTCATATATATATATATATATATATATATATATATATATATATATATATATATATATATATATATATGATTTAGATGTTCAGATAGGCGCCTGTGTTTAAGGTAAATGGCTGATAAATGGAAACAATGTTTTTGAATTTTAAATTTCTATACCTGTTTTATTCTAATCTGTTTCATTTATCTTTATTAATATTCTGATTTGTCTGGATATTAATTTCGCTAAAAGTGGAGATATATTGAACGATTCTTTAATTTATCTGTTTTCGCTAAATTAATATTAACACAAAATAGGATATTAATAAATAGAAATGAAATGAAAGCAGACTTAGCGACTACATTATATTTCTTCTTTAATAAAAATCTTCAGCAATACTTTATAGGATTAATGAATGATAGACAATATTACTTTTCTGTAATAATCCTTAGTTGTATAGTAAATAATAGGAGGGATCTTTCATATAAATTAAAAATTTTAAAACACCCATACGATTTCCATGACGACTTATGTCAGTACATCTCGGTATGGTTGAAAAAAAGTTCTAATATCTAATGGAACTGTTGAGGTTAAACGTGGTATACAAATAAATTGTTAATTTCAAATATTTTTTCAAAATTATTTTATTTTTTTATTTATATTTATCTTTAATTTTATTTTTGGCTACTTTATCATAAGTCTGCCATCTTATCACCATATTTTGAGCATTTTTATTTCAAATTTTACCTGTTAGTTTCTTCCAGGCAGCGGTCACATCGATACTGCTATATGGATGCACTACATGGACGCTAACAAAACGACTGGAGAAGAAGCTAGATGGCAATTACACAAGAATGCTGCGGGCAATCCTGAACAAGTCCTGGCAGCAACATCCCACAAGACACCAACTGTACGGCCACCTACCCCCTATCATGAAAACTATCCAAGTTAGACGAACCAGACATGCAGGACACTGCTGGAGAAGCAGAGATGAACTCATAAGAGATGTACTCTTATGGATCCCCACACATGGCCGCGCAAAAGCAGGACGACCAGCTCGAACGTACATTCAGCAATTATGTGAGGATACAGGATGTTGTCCTGAAGACCTACCTAGGGCGATTAACGATAGGGAGGAGTGGCGAGAGAGGGTCAGTGATATCCGTGCTACCAGCGCGATATGATGATGATGATGAAGTCCCAACATAATTCCGCCTTGTGATCATTTTCACTTGCTACATAACCATGTGTTGACCATCTAACTAACAGGTTGAGTATGAAAAGGTACAGGATGCAGTGGTAAAACATTTACCCTTACTCTTTTACCAGTTGTGTCTGAATTAACCCCACTCATATGATCGTAACCACTTGTTACCTTAATATATCTAATCCCATCTTACCCCATGCTATGAACAAATGCATTTACGAATTCAACATATATGCCCCAATTTACCCTCATATTATGACAATTTCTACCGGATTCTTTTCCAGGTGTGTTACAGGTGTGGAAGTCCACAAGAGAATGTCATTTAGCAGCTCATCCATGTTTCTCTAACAGTGATCAGAATGCCTTGTTCACCTTACATGTAAGGTTTAGAGGTAGTAGATAAGTGACCAAAGAAGACAATATCTCTCAATATCTCTCAATATATATATATATATATATATATATATATATATATATATATATATATATGTATATACTGTAGACGAGGGCAACCCGAAGGCTTCCTTTTCAATAGCTGCTACACCGAGGTGTAAGGGAGAGCGCAACTCCTTTCCCTGGATTGCTCCATTTTATCCTTGATACATACCTTATATTGCTGAGTGTTAAGCAAGTACCATTTTTAAAGTCTTTGGTATGAGGTAATATATATATATATATATATATATATATATATATATATATATATATAACATCAGGGGATTTGGTACCTTTCAAAGAAAAATAAATGATGACATACCGGAATTAAAATTGATAATTTTGTTAGAAATGGTTGAAATTTGGATATGTATTACTGTAATTGCTAAATTGTTAATTTTATTGGTTTTGTGGTTGTCTTAATGTGAAACGAGAAAGGACCAGAACTAGTCTTACATGGGTAAAGGTTATACATAGCTAAAATGGATTTCGTTTCCCCCTCTCTTTCCTTCCTTTGTCTATCCCTCCTATCTGATTGTAATGTATTTTGTTTTCCAACTGGATCTGATGAAGTCCAGTTAAAAATTATTTTAGAGTCTTTGATTCATATCAATGTTTTTGATAGGCTGGAAATAAATTTATTATCCTAAGAAAACCGAATATTGTTCTTTTCTTGTAATATATATATATATATATATATATATATATATATATATATATATATATATATATATATATATATATATATATATAAACAACACTACGTTAATAATAAATAAAAGAAATGAAACCACGGGAAAAAAAACATTACATTCTAACGTTCAACTACCTATTGAAATATCATTTTAAAATTATTATTTTTAAAGTGATTAGCTTTTATATGGGTTTTCTTGTTCAAAATATTCTTCCTGAGAAAACAAAAATATTTTGAAACTTTTTATAAGTACAAAGCAAGATCAACGTTAAAGTTCCTAACTTTTAAAGTTTAACTTTCCTTCAAAGGTACGTGCTGACAATCCTGTGGCATTCGTACACTTTTTTGTTTTGAAATGAAGACATTCAAAGTAAACATGATCTGATGATGACTGAAGAACGGAACCGGTCGGAATTAACACATAAACACCCGTACACACACACACACACACACACACATATATATATATATATATTGGAAGTTTTAATGCTATATATTTATAATATAGATAATTCCTATCAGTAAATATATGGGCTGTATAATGATCCATATTAATCAATAAAATTCTGGTCTCTTCAGATAAATGTTAACGATTTATTTTTAAGATGGTTTAGTTTGATTTTATTTTATGGCATATCAACTATGGTAACTTATATATTGCCAAATCTATTTTTATAATAGATACTATTTTATTTCAAACAATTTAGTTTAGCATAAGTACACAGTTTATTTCTATTTGACTCGTAGGACCCTATCCGGTGCTACCTCTCAGCACAAAGTAGACCTGGGATCGATTGCTATAAAGCGGTACTCGAAACTCTCCCAAGCTCACTATCTTAATATTTAGTGTTATAACCAGCATACTCGTTGGAGTAGTCTTACCTCTTTGCAAAGATGCAGTTGTTGTTAACTGCAGCTCAGCCGACTGGGCCACATTTTATAAAGTGATATATATATATATATATATATATATATATATATATATATATATATATATATATATATATCATGTCGTGCCGCTATCCCTGGATATCCCTGACCCTCTCTCACCACTTATCCCTATCGTTTATCGCCTCTGGCAGGTCTTAAGGGATACATCCTCTATCCTTACATAGCTGCTGAATGTATGTTCGAGCTGGTCGTCGTGCTTTTGCCCGGCCATGTGTGGGCGTCCATGGGAGTACATCACTTATGAGCTCGTCCCTGCTTCTCCAGCAGTGCCCTACATGTCTGGTACGTCTAGCTTGGAAAGTTTTCGTGATGGGAGGCAGGTGGCCGTATAGTTGGTGCCTTGTGCTGTGTTGCCGCTTCTTCTCTAGCTTCTTCTCCAGCCGTTTAGTTAGCGTCCAAGTAGTGCATCCATATAGCAGTATCGATACGACCGCAGCCGGGAAGAAACTGCGTTTCATTTTATTGGTCAGGTCTGATTTCCATATGATCGATAGCCTATCGATAGCTGTCGCGTGTGTAGGTGTGTGTGTCTGTCTGTCTGTCTGTATACAGATTATAAGGTATGATTAAATGTATCTCTTTGCAAATATATATTTTCTTAAAAGAAGTGGTAACTTTATTTATTTTCATGATACCGGATTTTTTTTATAATTTGTGATTATACAGTCCACACACTTACGGCAAGGCAGTATCTATATGATGAATATTCGGTACTGAAGGATCTAAACAATATATAGATTGATGCGCATTTTATTCATAAGATATTAACGTTTCTAATTGTAACGAAATATTAAGAAACTTTCTGTAAAAGGGACATGAACAGAATAATATATATATATATATATATATATATATATACTGTTGTCTGTTCAGAATTCGTCCGTTAAAAATCGTATATTTTACATCGTTTTCATACAGCATGCCAACTCCTTTAAAAACATCATAAGTGATATTTTATTTTTTAAGTAGAGGAATTATATTGTGAATTGAATTACCATAATAAGAAAATTCAGTGAACACCTACGCACGACACACGGAAACACTGGACAGTTTTTTCGACTTTATTAGGTTTCAATAGCAGTGTATACCGTGGTATCCACTACGGGAGATTGAACCAGCGACTACAGATTGCAGAGCCAAAACTCTACGACTGAGCCTCCCATCCATATCGCACACAATTGATGCCAAATTAACAAGTTATCGTAACTGGCTGCGCAATTACCATAGCTAGTTAATTTGGGATCAGATGTGTGTGATATGACCTGCCTGCTCAATCGTCGAGTTTCGGCTCTGCAATCTGTCGTCGCTGGTTCTATCTTCAGTGGTGGAAATCACGGTATACACTATTGATGAGACCTAATATGGTCGAAACAGTTGTCCAGCGTTTATATATGCCGTACGTAGATGTTCTCTGGATGTTTATGGTCATTGTAATTTAGTTCATTATATTTGTCTTTTTTCTTTTGTTTTGTAAAAAAACATGATTCATGTCAGAAAAAAACATGATTCATGACAGAAAAAAACGAAATGAAAATTACTTCTTTTCAGGTTTGAAGGTAAAGTACTAGCGTGTTTATATGGTTGGTTTTGTTTGGTTTTGGCATATCAAAGGTTGTAGATTATTTAATGCCACATCCAGTCTATTCACATATTGTAAATATGTGATTTGTAAACATAAGTCAAGAAAGCTAAATGTTTTTGAGTATTGCTGTTGTATACCCACATAATAAATATGGATATATACACAAATACATGCTGAATACATATTGACGCAATGAATAAAGACGAGCGAAGACTTCTTTAAAAAAATATACCTCTCACTTTACTGTAAAGGTTTGTGTGTGAGAGGGAGTTGGAGACCGAACAGAACTGCAATATATTGACCCCCACACTTCTGGCCATCAGCGTTGTGTCTTTCTCGTTCTCTAGGGCTGCTCAACCGGGGTGCCCGAGGGCCCCTTCTGCCGGGTGGTAGCTTTCTCTACCACACCTTGTCTCCAACTCCTCTGTTCTCCAACTCAATCGGGGGTCCTGAGGGCCCCTTCTTCTGGTTGGTGGCTTTCCCTACCACATCTTGTCTCAAACTCTTCTGATCTCCAATTCAATGAATTCGTGTCTCACCGATTTATATGATAGTTCAATCGCCCACTCAGTCTTTGGAATGGCATGTTTGATCGTCATCAAGCGGAAATAACTGACATGCAGTTCACAGGTCACTCTCTTCCGGTGCATCAGTCTATGAGTGTACCATGGGATTTTACCTTGTCCCATTTTTTCAGCCAAGCCTGCCTACGCGATTTCTTCTCATAACTGCCATCGGAATGTGTCACTTGCTTCCGGTGCATCACTTTGGAATGGCATGTTGGCCGGGTCGAAGGTCAATATACAGCATTGCTATGTATCATGAACAATTCACTTACACTTAAGTCATTTGTTGACACAATATTAAATAATCAAACAGCTCTATTTCAAAGAATTCAATTTAGCAATCAATTGCTAGATCCTCATCTTCAGATTGTTTAATGTTATATCCAGCACACTCGTTGGGGAAGTCTTACCGCTTTACAGAGATATAGCCGGCGTATTCTACACCACCACCTGACTAGCCTTGTATGTATTAACATGAACATGACCATGTGAGTTTAAAATTAGCTTGTTTGTCGGAGTGATTCATGCGTAAAAAGCAAGAGAAGATCAGTAGTTTTACTTTACAAAGTTGGCTCCAAGTTTTCTGCCCACAAAGTGACGTTTATTCGACGAAGATGAGTATATGGGTAAGATGGTATATCAGCTTTTTGAATTTTGTTTACTCCAGTCAGTGAACTGAATGACATGAAAATTTTGGTTTTATTTCTATTCCATCGTATACAACCATGGGTCCAATTTGATGTCTTTTAGTTTTAATAGGAATCTTCTGATTGGTTAAATAATACAATTAATTTTCAAAGCTCGCCTGGAAAAGGTGCGTTGAGCTTCTTGAGCACAAACTTTTGTCTGATGGCTTTTAGCCTTGGAAGCGTTGACTTCCTGTAGACTTCCACAATATACTCACACAGAGGCACACAGAGGCACATACACACACACACACACACACACACACACACACATATATATATATATATATATATATATATGTGTGTGTGTGTGTGTGCTGTGAGTGTATGTTTGGTGACCATGTTGTGTGTATGCATGCTGTGTGTATATTGTGTGTGTGTGTGAGAGAGTACAGGTTTTTATGTGTGTGTGTATGTGTAGTGCCTTTATATATATATATATATATATATATATATATTGTGTGTATATGGCGTTTGCGTATTTGGGTGTGTGTTTGAATGTATTTACATATGCATGAAACCGATATGAAACAAAAAGAATTTTAAGCTGAGTTTTATGCGTTAGAATTCAAAATTTTCTTTCTCCTATAGGTCAACAAAGTTAAAAAGACCAGTCTGCCATACGATTTAAACATAGCGAGATTGATAATCGTTATATACACTCATTTACTAAGGGTATTAGCACTATCTGACATCAAAACATGATCCTCGTCCAGGATTCGATATCAGTTCACTGTATCCATTTCCGACGACTATAGCCATAAGACCACACACACACACACATATATATATATATATATATATATATATATGGGAGGGGTGGGGGTGTAAATGAACTATTTCAAAATCTTTTTTCTTAATCAACAAAGTACTGGTTGGCCTGCAGAGCAGTATAAAACCTAAAAGGAAATTAAAAACTCACGTCTCCATGTTAGTTCCATGACTAAAAATTCCTCGTATTAAAGACAGAATCATCAAATGAAACCCAATTTTATGTGATAATAGAATCTTACATATATGAAACTCTTAGTGATGAACCAACCAAAGATTATATATATATATATATATATGTGTGTGTGTGTGTGTGTGTATGTGTGTGTATCCGTTCCTGCATTATGTGTGCAGTCGTTTATGAATGCTTTTACACCAATGTACATTTTTTACTGTATGCAGAAATACGACTTTTTTTTTAGCAAAATAAGTTCAGTGATGTAGATTTTAATAATAAATAATGACTTAAAATATCCATTTTATTGTGTAATATTATAGTAGAAATAATAATGATATTTAGTATAGAAAGAATATTTTTAATACGAAATTGACAAGTGTATTCCTATTTATGGGCAATATTTTATATATATATATATATATATATATATATATATATATATATATATATGTACATATATATATGGGGGGGTGTTGCACTTGTTATATAGACGGAACAACATGCAATATGTTCCCATCTTTCAACTTTTTGAAGTTGGACTGGCCAACAGCAGTAAATCGGTGACATTTTCATTGATGTACACCGGGAATTGCGTGACCGTAAGGTCACGCTTGAAGTTAACTCAGGTATAAGACTCAGCTCTCGGCTGGCCTAACACGGTTTGCGATCGACTCGGCCCAGATATACGAACGAAGGGGAATTGGATCGATTTTACAGAACAAATAAAATGAGCACAAACAGGAGGAAAATAAAAACTGCGTTTACACGATTGGGGAATTGATAGGAAGGTCGGGAGGAAACAAAGAATGAGCAAAATAATATGTGGAAAGGGTTGTGAGAAGTAGGAAGGAATGGAGTGGGAGACGAGTTATCAAAGAGGAAGAGTGAAAAAGAAAGAATGAGGTAAGCTTGAAAGACATGGAAAGAGAATGAGAAATAAATGGATGCAGGGAAAGCAAATAGATATATACATTATTTACATGCTTATAAAATAGAGATATGAATAGATAGAAAGAAAGAAACACCAAATATGTTAATACATGCAGACTAAGAAAATGTAGATCTGAACATAGATAGAGAGAGAGAGAGAGAGAGAGTGAGAGAGAGAGAGAGAGAGAAATAAATACATAATATATTCATAGTAAGATCTGAAGAGACATAGATAGATAGATAGATAGATAGATACATTACTTCATACATACTTACCAGGCACACCCAAGGCTCAAGTGCCGTTCGCACTGGATTGGCGATATCAAGCTGATTGCTTGATTCTCTGTTCTCTTTCCTTGCAAGTCTAAGTTTATCAGTTGGAGGCTGACGACCACACCCTACTAGGAAATGCTGAGAGGACCAAGCATTTTTGTCTCAATGTATGCGTGACCCCAACATTAAAATGACCTTATGTCAAATCTGAACAAATGGAGAGGTCGGATAAATTCATGGTAACCAGGTTTTTACAAGTTGATTGCCTGGATCCAGAGGATTGGGAATGATCCCAATCCAGAATTTCAAATAATTCAGTTAAGCATAAGCACGCAGTTTAAATGCAAGTAGGGTTTAATTGTCAAAAACATTTCTATTTTAAGCTATTCAGTTTAGTCAAACAATCCAGTTGAGCATAAGTATGCCGTTGTTTCTATTTAAACCATAGATAGGGCCCTCTCAGGTCCTACCACGCCGGGCCAGAGTGGACCTTGGAGCAACGGCAATCAAGAGGTGCTTCGCATTCCCCAGAGCTCCAGCATCACTGGACCCTCACCGTCAGAGCCAGATTCAGGACACTCATTTGGGGAGGTCTTACACCTCTGCAGCGCTACAGTTGGTGTATTCTACAGCCCAAGCCGAATTGGCAAAAGAAGAGATTAAGGAATGTATTAACAAAAGCACATTACATTGAATAAGAAAGACAAGAAGAAAAGGAAAAAGAATCAAAAAAGCAATACAAATTGATAAGGAAAAAAAAGAGATGAAGAGAGACAATTAGAATACATCTCTCCTTTCTTCTTCCAAAATAAAAGAAACCAAACCAAATGAACATAAAATTAAAAATAACAGTTACACAGGTTTTAGCATAGGGCTGTGATTCTTCTGATCTTTGCAATGAGATATGAAGGTAAATAATTAATCGTATCCTCGCAAAAAACGGTACGTCATTAAAAGATTTTTTATTACAGCAATTCTTTATAACGTAACAAATATCTCCCAGTGAGCGAGGCTTTGAATGATTTAACTGCAAACTCTGCATAGGGGTAGAACTCCACTTTATATAAAAAAAAGCGTTTTTTTAATAAAAGTACGGTCGCTGGCAAACTCCAGTTCTGGAACTCTGGATTGTATGGAACACTTCATCATTGCTTTTACTTCCAAGTTCATCAAACTGGTATATTACTAGTATCATCTTTGATATATGAGCAATCGGCTTGTTGGCTGGAGATAGAATATGTCCACTCGTCTTCTCTAAAAAGTGGGTATCTTTCTTATGTAATTAAGCCACAACTCCTGGTAAGACTTCAGTTCGGTAATCCTAGAATACTCCTTTGGGGTTAATTCTAGATCCACACTGACCTATGTAGGTAGAATCTACAAGATTCACATTGGGTCAAATAGATCTGTTTGAAAATCCTTAGGTTTAGATAGGAATAAAAGTAAAAATGGGGATTGTGTTTGAGGGTGACCCGAAGGCTCCCTCCCTTTTCGATAGCTATGACACAAAAGTGTAGGGGAGGATGCTACTCCTTTCCCAGAATTGAGCCACTTTACCCTTGATCCGTACTTTATAATGCTGAGTGTTATTCAAGGAAGAATCAAGTACCATTTTTTGAGTCTTTGGTATGACTCGACCTGGGATTGAATCCAGGTCTCCCGGGCCATTGACAAACACTCTAGCATAAGCAAATAATCATTTGTATTAATTAAGAATAGTTAATTGAAAGCATCTAAATGTGCATAAATTATTGTTGTATAATTACACATACACAATTACATATACCAATGCAGGCGAAAACAGGCAAATACAAATGCAGGCAGATTCTGTTGTCCAGGTACGAACGGTTTATTAATTTCTTGACTTCGATTCTTCAACACGAGGAGAGCCACTCAATTCTTAAAAGCCTTTCGTAATCATACTCTGCTAACCCCACCCCCAACGTTTGGCACATCTCGTGGTGTTTAAGATCTCAATATATTTCTGCCGGTAGAGATAAAAAAAAAAAAAAAACTCTTCAACGGCTCAATTCCATCTCTCAACTGACTCTCTGAAAATTCTCAAATCCTCAGGATCATATCTTCCTGGCATGACGTCATCCACACTCCAGCCACATTTCTGTCTGGGGTTTATTATGACAATGGTGATTGTCATATCCTTTGCGCACAAGCGTAAACTACACCAATTGACTATACAACTGGACACTTAACCCCAATAGTTCAAAGCCCAACCAAACTGAATGATAAAATATGATTAACGAAAAAAAATTAATATAGAAAAAAAGATTCTTTAATAATATAACATTATGAATTGTTTGATAAGAACAACTGAAATCTTATCATCATCATCATCATATCGTGCTGGCAGCACGGATATCACTGACCCTCTCTCGCCACTCCTCCCTATCGTTCATCGCCCTAGGTAGGTCTTCAGGACAACAACCTGTATCCTCACATAGCTGCTGAATGTACGTTCGAGCTGGTCGTCCTGCTTTTGCGCGGCCATGTGTGGGGATCCATATGAGTACATCTCTTATGAGTTCATCTCTGCTTCTCCAGCAGTGTCCTGCATGTCTGGTTCGTCTAACTTGAATAGTTTTCGTGATAGGGGGCAGGTGGCCGTACAGTTGGTGTCTTGTGGGGTGTTGCTGCCAGGACTTGTTCAGGATTGCACGCAGCATTCTTGTGTAATTGCCATCTAGTTTCTTCTCCAGCCGTTTTGTTAGCGTCCATGTAGTGCATCCATATAGCAGTATCGATGTGACCGCTGCCTGGAAGAAACTGCGTTTCATTTTATCGGTTAGGTCTGATTTCCATATAATCGATAGCCTATTGATAGCTGTCCATGCTTTCGTTAACCTCGTTTCGATGTCCTTTTCGGTTGATTCGACGCTGCTTCCTCGGTACGTGAATTTGTCTACTAGTTTAAGTGGGGTTCCTTCTAGAGTGGAGATGTCCCCCGTTTGGTTATAGCGCATATATTCCGTTTTGTGTGCATTAACATGGAGGCCTATGCTTGCTGCTGCTCGTTCCAAACTATGCAGAAGTGTTTCGGCTTGGTCAGGTGTATTTGCCAGTATCGCTATGTCATCGGCGTAGTCGGCGTCGGTAATTGTTGTTGCGGGGTATCTTCTGCTTCTTTTCTTCGTCAGTTCGAAGCCATTCTCTTTGATTTTGTCAATCAATGTTCTAAATGTACGCAAATTTTTATGCTTGATGGAATATTTGATACTATATAATTTTATTCAAACTAATGAGGACATGTTGGCACAAGAAAATATTAGATCATAATACATTTTTGCTTAAAATCTCCCAGTAGTTTCTCCTTGCACTTAAATAATGTTAGCTGTGAGTTATTGAACTCAGACACGACAAACATTTAAAAACAACACTTCAAACGTTCTTTTTATAACCCAACCACTGCAAGGGAATTAACTGAATTAATTTTAATCTGATGTATTATTTTTTTGAAATTTCCAATACATTTAAATTATGAGATAGAATATATAAAGTATATTATTTATATAAACAATAATGCAAAACTCAGTTTGCTGTGTCCACTGAATTATCTCTATCAAATCTTTATCTTTTTACGTAACCACATAAATAAACAGCTTGCTTAAATACCCGGACAATCTGAATGTAAACCTTTCTGTTTGCGTTGATAATTAAGTGATTTAATGATTTTAACGCCATGAGATACTGTCAAGGGTTATTTTAGGTGTAATGTTATTTTAGGTGTAATGTTTTAGGTTGTTGGTTGGTTGGTTTATTGGGTTTATGCTTATCAACCTTTCTAGGTTATTTAATGCTAAATCCATTTTTATACAAATATTCTGTTCCATTTCCAATAAATCAGTTTAGCATGAGTACACAGTTTAATTGACAAAAACATTTCACTTTCAAGCTATTCGGTTTATTCAAATAGTTTAATTCAAACAATTCAGTTTAGTATAAGCACAGAAGTTATATATTAATCAATTCAGTTTAGCGTAAGTAGAGTTTCAATGTCAAAAACGGTTCCATTTCAAACAATTCAGTTTAGCATAAGCACGCTGTTTAAATGTAAGTACACAGTTTAATTGTCAAAGACATTTCCATTTCAAGCAATTCAGTTCAGTAAAACAGTTCTAATTCAAACAATTCAGTTAAAAATATGTATGTAGTTATTTCTATTTAACCCATTGATAGGGCCCTATCAGGTACTACCATTCAGGGTCAGAGTTGACCTGGGAGCAATGGCAATGAATAAGTGCTTCGCATTCCCCACAGCTCCAGTATCACTGGAACCTCACCATGAGATTGTTTAGTGCCATATCCAGGACTCTCATTGGTGGCGGGGGGTCTTACTCCTCTGCAGAGGTAAAGTCGGTGTATTATACAGCCCCAGCCGACTGGGCAAGTATTGTTCAGGAAATAGCGATCATTGTGAGTTCATATTTATATATTTTTGTGTTGTTCCATAATTTTTTTTTATTATTTGCACTCGCATCCAATATAAAAATGTTTCAAGCACAACTATAGGGTGTCTCAATATACATTGGACCTATGTGACTGCTCATAACTCTACTACTAGTAACTTTGAGGGTTTTTTTTATTCAGATTTGAAAATAATATTCTATAACAACAATTAATTCTCGATCACAATATCTGTGACCAAAGAGGAAAAATAAATTGCATCACTTCTTATTTGGAGACATAATCATTCAGAACTATCCCAAATATATGCAACTCATTAATATGATAATAATTTCCTATTTACCCAACCCCTCCGCTCGGGTAGGATATGACAAAAGGTCAATTTTTAAGCAGAGTTTAACAGGTTTGAATTCAGAGTTTTCATTCTCCTAGATTAGTTGCCTCACCAAGGGTCAAGAATCCAGTCTGTCCTACTATTTACCCATAGCTGGAGGGAGAATAATTTGATTCATACCTTTCCCGAGGGTATTAGTGCGATGTGAAATGTAATCAGTGCTATCCAGGATTTGAACTCGTGACACCGTGTCCATTCCCTTCGACTATAACCATTACACCACTTTATTACTAAGACTAGAAACTCAAGAAATGATTGCATGTCCTGGTAGCTTATATCATAACAATAAAAAAAAACATTGATTTGATGTCTCCAGCTGAAAGGATGCATTTTTTGCAAGACGTATTCCAAATGACTGCATTTGAACTCGTCTTAATAATAAATAATAATCATATTAATGGGTTGCATCTATTTTGAGACACACTGTATTCGCTTCCTAGATGTAAGCCTAACATACACTTTTACTTAAAGTCAGAATATACCTGGAAGTAATAACAATAAAGAAGCACTCCACATCCCCTACATCTACAGAGACATACAAAGAATGTCAACAGTCTGGACATTTTAGTATAAAGCTTTAAGATAAGTTTGATTTGGTATATTAACATTCAAGGGTTATCTAATGCCGAAGCCATCCTTGTAGAAAAATAATAGAGGTGATATTGAACCCAAAACTAAGGAGAATAACGGAGTCCATACCTTTCCCAAGAATGTTAATTCGAAAGAGAACATATTAATGTCATAATAGTTCACACTTGTTTACTATAATATCACTCTCCAGCATGTTAACCACTACACTATGGAGACTCTCCACCATTTAATTTTGGTGTTTACTTACAGAATCAAAGCCTTATTGAAAGTCCAGCTCAGATCATTTTTCTCATTCCGAAATCCCCGTGAAGTTTTAAACTGAATAGATGCTGATGACTCCTTTCTATTAAGCCAGCCATTTTTATCATTTTGTTCACAGATGGCTTCGTGAAGACCAAACCAGCCATAACAGAAAAAACGTAACAAACAACATAATTGAACAACACCATCACCACTCAGAAATTACTATATTTGTTTGTTATTAATATTATTAATCAATATATCTGGATGAAAAACAAGCCTAAAGCTGTCAACGAATTTGAATAGACGTGATCAACATAATGTTTAGCGTATTAACAAATAATAATCAAAATACTAATCACGAGATTAATTATATATATATATACATATATATATATCTATATATATAGATGCATACTTGGACGCTAACAAAACGGCTGGAGAAGAAGCTAGACGGCAACTACACAAGAATGTTGCAAGCAATATTAAACAAGTCCTGGTGGCAATTCCCCTCAAAGCACCAACTATAAGGCCACCTGCCTCCTATCACGAAAACTATCCAAGTTAGACGAGCCAGGTAGGCAGAACACCGCTGGAGGAGCAAGGACAAGCTCATAAGTGATGTACTCCTACAATGTGGACGAGCTAAAGCAGGACCACCAGCTATAACAGACATACAGCAGAGGATACGGGATGTAGCCCAGAAGACCTGTCAGAGGCGATGAACGATAGGGAAAAGTGGCGAGAGAGGGTCAGGGATATCCATGCAAACGGCATGACATGATGATATATATATATTGTATCCTCTCTATTCTTTGAATTCTCACAAACTCACGCAGTTTGCTGTCATACAAGAGACACACCTTCAAACCTTACTGAAAGGGATACACAAGTATTTCTCAACATGCCCGACCGGTGAGTCATGGTAATATTTTGGTATGGCATGCAATATTTTGTTGAGGCTTTTTAAGAGACCAAGTAAAATACTATGTAAGAATTCAATATTACACGGAAGCATCAGAATTTTAGAAATACCAAAGTGGGGCATGGCAAAAAATCGGTTGGGAACCACTGGGATACACTCAGCATATTCTAGGGCCAACCGAAAGGGCTATTCATCATGTTTACATTGAAGTGTGCATAACAGCCACTAACGATTCTTTGAAATTGGTTGAAACATACTTAGGGAAATGTCAGGGGCCTTGTGTCAAACGCTCTGAACTGTAAATATCGTAGTAAGTTCAAACTCTAGTGGCGCATTTAGGTACATATTCAGACTGGTGAGAAATTTATGAAACAATACCAAAAAAATTATACACGACTTTTGATATTAGTTGTCTAAATTTCTGAGACGAAGCTTGGTGATTTTTATCATTAAGGATTTTTGGAGTATGTCTTCATTTTTATTGTTACTTCCACAACGATTCGGCCGATGTGTCCTCCGACCAGCAGGACACATGGGATAACGGTTATAGGCGTTGGTTCCCTGAGCTTCTTAGGAAACAATCATCTGGAGGTTCCAGGTTCAATCCTGACTGCAGGCGAGTAACAATACAGGAATACTTAACACTTGTACCCGGTTATGGCTAACAGAATCAGAACAGGTACCCCCCGTGGATTCAATAAAGGACGAAGTTCCGTGAATGTTGCTGAGTTCGACAAACAATGAAGAAGGCCGCAGGACATATCGGTCGAAAACAGTTAATGATAAAAAACGACTTTTCATGTCACGCTGTAATTTTGTAAAGTAAGAGCAAGAAGAAAACATGAGGTACTACTCAGAAAAATATCTATTTACAGATTATTCACACGTTGATATCTTCCTCGAAAAAGATGAATATAGAGAACTCGGTAAAGTGCTTAACCTACTCTAATATGTACTAGATGAATGTTGTATATTGACCTTCGACCCGGCCAAACATGCTATTCCAAAGTGATACACCGGAAGGAAGTGACACATTCCGATGGCAGTTATGAGATGAAATCGCGTAGGCGGACTTGGCTGACAATATGGGACAAGGTAAAATCCCATGGTGCAGGAATAGACTGATGCACCGAAAGAGAGTGACCTGTGAAATACATGGTAGTTATTTCCGCTTGATGACGATCAAACATCCCATTCCAAAGATTGAGTGGGCGATTGAACTATTATATAACTCGGTGAGGACAGGAAGTCAGTTAGTCGGAGATCAGATGAGTTAGAGACAAGATGCGGTAGAGAGAACAGCACTCAGCAGAAAGCTGGGCCATCGGGCCTCCGGTTGAGTAGCCCTGGAAAACGAGAAAGTCACAACACTGATGGCCATGAGAGTGGGGATCAATATATTGCAGTTCTATTCGGTCTCCAACTCCCTCTCACACGCAAACTCTTCCAATAAAGTGAGAGGTATATTTTTTTAAAGAAGTCTTTGCTCGTCTTTATTCATTGCGTCAATATGTATTCTGCATGCATATGTATATGTAATATGTGTTTGTATAGTTAATCATGGCCATAGTTATAGTGTGACTATACAACAAGAGTCCAAATTAAAACTTCACGTAGGTAATAACAAGTCAGCTTTGGTTTACACAACAAAACCTTCCCTTTTTAGGATATGACTCCCCTTTCTTTTTTTTTTTTTAAGGAATTTCGTTTTCGTTTTGGATTCATTTCTAAGTACCCTGCTCTATTTCTTTAAACTTATGTATATTTAATGGGTTTATTATCCAAAACTGTTAAATATGACTTTGGAAATTTGGGATTATTTTTTCAAGTAAAAGTTTTTTTTTTTACTGTTTATTTCACGACTGGCTAAAATTCTACTTCCCTTTCAATACCCACTTCCTTCTTGTAAACAAATATGGAGACACATGTTCAATTTGAGACAAAGCGCAAGACCATTTTAACCTTCTTTCATATCTGTTCAATAATACATATCGATTTTAGGTTGAAAAACTAAACTGATAAAACATTTCTTTTCATAAT
Organism: Sepioteuthis lessoniana; assembly: GCA_963585895.1. Classification (NCBI taxonomy): domain Eukaryota; kingdom Metazoa; phylum Mollusca; class Cephalopoda; order Myopsida; family Loliginidae; genus Sepioteuthis; species Sepioteuthis lessoniana. The sequence continues at coordinate 48,464,486 of OY757933.1, forward strand.
CTTGCTTCTATATAAAAACCACTGAATCATAAATTGGTAGAATTTTTAAACACAAAACAAAACGCAAAAAAAAAACAGAAGCTTAAACGTTTTAACACTTTTTCTTCCTTTTCAACTTTTTGTTAACGTTGATATTTTGATTAATTGGTTTTAACGGCATGTCGACCTGACTAACGTTATTTAATATATTGAAGTTAGAGAATATCGTTCATTTACGTTCATATTTACATTTTTGTGTACTTTTTTCTTAAGAGGTTTTTGTACCTGATCTTATTTAATAGAAGTAATTTTCATACAGATTTATTTGAGCCATAAGTGGAGCCATAACAGATACAACCAATCAGCCAGTGTTTACCTGTGTGTAATGGCAATGAAGACGTATTACACACTCATTAGATCTTCTGAAGAGCAGCCTTTTCACTGTTATTCGTTTTAATCTAACAACCATTGTGAATTCAATGCATTATTTTTAATTCCCTGAATTACTTTCGCCCAATTGACATAACTTCTCATCAAAACTTTTATTCCAGGGTGACCAAAATTATTCTTTTATCATTCTAAATATTTCAGATTTGGGTTTTTAATAACTATCCACTACAAAACCTTAGAGTCTTAGCCCAGTCGGCTGGAGCAGTAGAATACACCAACTGTATATCTGGATAGGGGTAAGACACCCTCTCCAAAAAGTGTCCTGGATATAGTACTAACCAATGTGAAGATGAGACCCGAGACCTGGATCTGTTGGGAAAGTGGAGAACACCTTCATTGCCATTATTTTCATGTCCATTCAGATCTGTAGATGTAGCGCTTGATATAGTCCTATCTGTCGGTCAAATAGAATGGATTGATTTTTAAATCGTATAAACAAATGACCAATGTTTAGTTAATTGTTAGACATACATAGCAATACATGGAACCATTTAATTGTGTGTTTATAAATGAATAGAGATCAGTTGGATAATTAGAATTAAATAGAATTTCTTGGAAGTATTTCACTGTGTGCTAACGAATGATTAATATTAAACTGAATTATTAGAACTAGATAGCAATGATTAATACCATTTAACTATGTAGTCCATTGGCCTAATGAGTAGAGTGTTCGCCAATAGTCAGGAACACCGGGGTTCAATCTCAGGTTGAGTCATACCGAAGACTCAAAAATAGTACTAGATACGACCTTGTTTAACCCTCAGCATTGTAAGGTAAATATCAAGGGTAAAGTGGAGCAATCCAGGAAATGGAGTAGCAACCTTTCCAACACTTTGCTGTGGTAGCTATTGAAAAGGGGGCCTTCGGGTCACCCTCGATTAAGGTCGCAAACTTCACAACTATTTAGAAAGAATTATAATACTTGTACGCCAATTATAACTTCGTTAAAAATAAAATTTCTCACAAATCCTTTAAATGTGTGCAAACAAATGACTGCTGTTAAATTAAATTGTTACATAGCAATACTTTAAAGGATTTAACCCTGAGCACAAAAAATGCGCTCAGGCTCAATGAAAAAATTTATCTACAAAATGGGTTGACGAATCATATATCTAATATCTATGTATAAACAGAAATTGGTATTAAATAACCAACAATATGCCATAAAACCCAAAGAAACTTTCCTTATAGTCTACTCAAAAACAATATTTTAATTCTCATCCAATATTTTATGAAGGTTATTTTATTCAAATAAACGAAAAAGAAAAAAAGAAAATTTAATGAAAATTGAAATTAATGCAAGAATTTAAAAAAAAAAATGAATAAAGAAAGAAAAAAGGAAAAATATAAATAAAAAAAATCAATATCAAAATAAGGAGGACGAGAATAAATGAATAAAAATGAAAGAAAAAGTTTAGGAAGTTTTGGCTCCTTTGTTTTATGGCAATTCAAACTTCATAGGTAATCCAATCCCTTGTTTTTCAGGTTCCACTTGGCGTAGATGTTTGGTGTTTTTTTTTGGGGGGGGGGCTAAGTATCGGGTCCCAAAATACTTTTTGCCTGAGCAATACCTGCTTGTCATGGTGGCGTCTATCGCTTGGAGCCTGAGGCGCTCAAAAAATTGAAATGCCGACAGGGTTAAGCATTTTTGTGACAACAGTTCATGAGACCTGATTCAGCCATAGGTCCACAATAAAATGACCATGTGTCAAATCCAACCTGGTAGGAGGTCGGATAAAGATTTAATTTCGTAGGTTTTTTAAAGCCATCCTTGTACAAGAATATTAATGCTACTATTTAAGACATAGCTGAGAGGGATAAGGGAATTTATGCTCTCCCCAAGGGTAATACTGAACGTAATAGTGCGTCTAGAGTTAAAACTTGCCAACTGTGATGTCACAGTCCAGTACGTCAATTCCGATTCCACTTCCCCCAGTGGGGATCTGGATAATAAACAATAACCAAGTCTTTCACTTTTAAAGCTACAATGTTGAAACGATTTAGTATTTTATATAAATAGATTTTACAATTAATTCTTTCGTCTTATTTCTAAGTATTTTCTATTAAAATGCATTTAATTGGTTGAACGTGGCTGGAATTGAAGTCATTTACATGGATTACGAATTTCAGCATATTAGCCAAAACACCTCAGGGACGCCTAGCAAACAAAATAAATGAATAAAAGTTAAGTAAAATACAAATTAAAATGAAGGAAAGTGAGGATAAATTCTTAGAGAAGGTTTGTCTTTAATTAACGATAGAAAATAATATTATTTCAAGAGAATAAAAACAAGAAAAAGAAAATGGGTAAAAATTTTACAAAATGAAGTAATTTAGAAGGAAAGTCGAAAACAAAGTTAAACAAGTCAATAAGAGGAAGAAGAAAAAACAATTAAAAAAAAATAAAAATGCATGATAAAAAAACTGAACCGTCTAGATAAAAATAAGGTCACGTACCTTCTCATAGGATCTCGCCGAATCTCACTTTCGACCATTTATTGAAGCTTGAAAATTCGACTCCTCATCCAGTCATGATGTTGGAATAAGAAAATAAATTGCCGTGACGAACAGAAGCCAAAACCTTTTCGCTTTACGAGGCCGGCACCGACGAACCTCTCCAAGGAAATTTCTGCTAATATATCACTCGTCTTCAAGTTTGCTAACAGACTTATTCCTCAGAAACACACATTTATAAAGTATGCTCCTAATGCTTTTATACACTCATGAGCACAACAATTTCACTGGTTAATAGACGTAATATTAAGTATCTGTCGATTGACTCCTGCATCTATCTATCTATCTATCTATCTATCTATCTATCTATCTATCTATCTGTATACACACACATACACACGCTCATATATATATATATATATATATATATATATATATATATATATATATTACAATCGATCTTATTCTGTCCAATATCAATTTATTTATTGAACTGCAGAAATTTATACATCCTCGTTTTACAAAAATTATCGATGTATTTGTTCTTGTGTCTTCATATTTACAAAGATATACATATCTATTGAACCTTCTATGATGACCTTTCTGTTAATATATCCCTATCTATCTATCTATCTATCTATCTGGAAATACATATCTATCAATATATATATATATCCACAGACATTTTCGTTGTATTACAACTCTTCAGTGTGGCTAGACACACTAGACGCTCCAAATCGGAATTGAAACCTACGAAACACTAAATTTGATTGATGACATACTACTAGTCGCAGCATATATATATATATATATATATATATATATATATATATATATATGTGTGTGTGTGTGTGTGTGTGTGTGTGTGTGTGTGTGTAGCATCTCATTATTTGTGAATTGATCAATCTACGCAATTTTGATAATGTCTATTGATGAACTTAACTATTACATATACCTTCTCTCTCTCACTCTCTCTCTCTCTCTCACACTCTCTCTCTCTCTCAGTATATATATATATATATATATATTTTATACATGTTGATGAATAAAATAGAAAAACAAAATATTCCAAGTGTAATGAATTTATCTAAGATTGTAAAGTCAACGTTAAAGCGTTTCTATTTTATTAAACCTTCATATATATATATATATATATATATATATAGAAGTTCACTTAATGTCTTCATCATTTTATTCATTCAATAGGTGTTCTTGCATGTTAATAATTATCGCTTTATCCATAATAACATGTTCCTAAAAACCCATCTCTCTCCCTCTCTCTCTCTCTCTCTCTCTCTCTCTCTCTCTCTCTGCCTGACACGCCATATCTGATCTATTTTATTTTCTATTGGGGTGTGTATTGCAATATATATATATTTATATATATATATATATATATATATATATATACTACAGATCAGATCATCTGTTGTATTCTGCATACATTTAATCTTATTTACAGAATTTATGACTTGATTTACTATTCTCACTAATCCCTATCTATTTATCCATCTTCTTCTTGTTTACCTATTATCATTCATCTCGCAAATACACCTGCCCAAATAGAATATCATCTGCAGTTCCTCAAACGGGTACTGAGATACATAGGCCTTTACGTGGAAAATAAAATTGGGTTCTTGTACTTTCAAGAAGACAGAACCCTCTCCACATTGAATGTCAAGTCTATGAAATATGTAGGCAAGCTTACATGCCTTGATAGCAACATATCATCCACTGAAAGTGATGTCAATGTGCGCAGAGGAATGACATGGACTGGTAATGACTGGTTATCGATCAAATTGAATTTTCATATCGATGATTGAAAAAACCAGATATTCCTCAACGCTGTGACTCTGTTAGTGCTACTGTATGGTTGCACAACTTAGACTCTAACGAAATGCAGAGAGGAAAAGCTTGATAAGAACTACATAAGAATGCTACGTGCAGTTTTGAAGAAATCCTGGAAGCAGGACACTACGGCCACTTACCTCCCAACTAACAAACCATCCAAGTAAGACTAACAAGACACTGCCGAAGAAGCAGCTAATTCGTGAGCGATTTTCTGCTGTAGACTCAAGCACATGGACATACTAAAACTGTGAGGATACCTGATACCGTGTAGAGGACAGGCGAAGAGCAATGTATGATAAAAATATGTGGAGAGTGACAGAGAGTCAGAGAGAGAGAGAGAGAGAGAGAGAGAGAGAGAAATGCGATGTTGATGATAATGATTTCGTTGAAGATTTTGATCATGATCATGATTATAAACTAGTGATGCTTCATTTCCAATCCACAAAACTATTGTAAAAATGCGTTGTATAGAAAAAAATGACAAATAAAAGAGTTCATTGGAAATTATTTCCCTATAGAAATTAATTTGTCACTGATTAGTTGTAATAAAAAAATTTGAAATTATTTTAATTATTTTTTATTGAAATTATTCTATCTTCGGCTATCATTGGAAATTATTTTACGAGAGAAATTCATTGTATATTATGTTACTGTATAGATTCATTAAAATTTATTCATTCTACATTATATTGTGAATTATTATTCAAGAGTACAATTGAGGTGATTCTTTCTTTATTGAATATACTGGGAAATTGTGTTTGTTTAATACATAAAATGCTTTCTATCCCCACAATCTTTTGTGAGTTCTACGTTAGAGCTTTAAATTCAGAAAATGATCAATGACAGTGAAAGGCCCTCGTGAAAAAAACGATTTTTTTTAAAACTGAACCCAATTCAATAAATGTGTTTATATATATATATATATATATATATATATGTGTGTGTGTGTGTGTGTGTGTGTGTGTGTCTATAGGTGTTTCTGTCTGTGTAAGAAATGATGAGTTCAGGGGGTTTGAGTATGCACCTGCATGTGTATATGTAATTGTATGTGGGCATGTTCACTCTATTACATATGAATGATTAAGTGTACATTACTCAGAATACAACACACACACACACACACACACACACACATACATATATATATATATATATATATATATATATATATATAAGAATTACCATATTGCATTCCATTGAAAATCATATATTTATTTTTCACGTACAGACACACACACACATATATATATATATATATATATAGGATGCAGAGAGAAAAGGGAAATAGATAAAAAAAATGATATCTTGACCCCAGTTCTAATAGTCCCAAAGCGGTTGGTTGGTTAGCAGATTGATTTTAAAGTAACATCAATCCGTATGGGGTCATGGTGAGCCTTGATAAAAGGGAATTGCATTCATTGTTCATTTATATTAACACGTTTTGAATAGTTGTTTCTTAAGAGCTTTTGGCTTACGATGATATAATATTAAGTATTCAGAACAAATAAAAATAATTATCTTTATTCGTTCTGAATTATAATTTATAAACAGTTATATTAATGAGACTCTTGCAGGTCTTATCGTTCCAGGTAAGAATAAAACTGAGAGTAATGTCATTGATGCAGCACGCCCAGTTCCGCAGATATTTAGAACTCGATTCCAACGATCAGATGCACTTTAGAAGTATACTCAGACAACACATTTACACCTAAGTTTGATATACAATTATTGTATCAGAAACCCTTCCGTCAGATTGACAATGCGCTTGGTTAATAAAGAGATATACGAGGATC
>OY757933.1:48476012-48513512 GCA_963585895.1 Sepioteuthis lessoniana
TCTTTAATCATATTTACCCAACCCCTCCGCTCGGGTAGGATATGACACACGGTCAATTTTTAAGCGGAGTTTAACAGGTTTGAATTCAGAGTTTTCCTTCTCCTAGACTAGTTTCCTCTCCAAGGCTGAAGAACGCAGTCTGTCCTACTATTTACCCATAGCTGGAGGGAGAATAATTGGATTCATACCTTTCCCAAGGTGCGATGTGAAATGCAATCGGTCTCGTCCAGGATTTGAACTCGTATCACCGTGTCCATTTCCTATGACGATAATCATTACACTATGGGCACCTTTCTTTCTTTAATAGACTATGGTCAGCCGGAACGGCAAATTCCACTACTTGGCATCTTCTTTTTATTTTTTATTTTTATTTTTTGTTGATTATCTTTAGGTCTGGTGGTCTGGCCGATATAAGGTGATTCGGCTGTATCTCAAAATCGCTGAGAAGTTTATAAGCCTCATTCACCAGGACGGATTCTGGGCTTTGCATATACTATTTTTTTCCTTTGGTCATTTTAAACCTCTTACAGAATTCCTAGCGTCTTGTCTTTTTTTGCTTTGACATAATCCTAAAGGTGTTGTTATGTGCTCTTTTCATAAGAGATTCAGTTTCTCTCTTAATGTTTCCTTTTCTTAGCCATGTTCAGGTTTTCTCGTGTGATGTCTCGCTTGTTCCTCTCTTGAAATATCTATTCAGTTGTTTTTCTTCCTATTTTTATTTTCTGGTATTTTTTTTTTTTCTGTTGATGCTTGCCTTGTCTATATTATTTCTGCAGGCTGTATCCAGTCTTCTGCATTTTGTAAAGAATTCTTCAAGTCTTTGTATCAAACCGTCCTTTTTTTTTACACATATAGTGTGTCTACATCGCTTCTGGGATGTAAAGCCTTATGTATCGTCATTAGTTTCCTTGTTCTTTGGTCCATTTCTTAAAGTTCCTCCCTCGTTCACTTCAAGAACGGTCTAGAGTATTTCAGAATGGGGATAGCCCAGTCGTTTCTCCCTTTGGTGAGATTTCTGCTTAATACTTTGGTTTCGAGTTGTTTTTCCTTCTCCTGAGATACTCTTTTTTAATTTTTTCTCCATCATTATTTGATAGTGTCCACTTTAAATATTTCCAAGTATTTGTATGTTTCTTTTTCTCCGATCATTCTGATTTTTCTAGGTAAGGTAGTTCTATTCCTTCATATGCTGTTTCCTGTTTCTCTGACCGATCTTGATAACGCGGTAGTCTGGATGGTCTCCATTTGTCCTTTTATTTTGATGTACTCAGGTCTTTTTACTAATAATTTGGTGATTGTTCCAGGTGCACCTTCTACTATTAGTATCACCTTCACTTTATTGTTCTAATTGTTTTTTTTATGTTTCTGGCTAGGTCTAGATACTTTTCTCTTTTTTTCACATTCTTATATTTTAACTCTATGGTCCAACGTGATGGCAATGGGCATTTTGGTATATCCTCTTTTTTTGTTGACTATCGGTAGGTCGGTTCTTCTGACTGATATTAGGTGATCTGATTGTATCTGAAAATCTCAGATAATTTAGCATCTTTCATTCTCCAAGACGGGTTCTGGGTTGAGCATATACGATATGTTGGTATGATCATATTTCAGTTTCTTGCATAATTCCCAGAGGATCATCTTCCCCAGCATGTGTGGGCAGAAATGTTACCGGTTCCTTGGCCTAGTAGGTAGATTGTTAGCCAAAGGCCCGGGAGACAGGGGTTCAAACCCAGGTCGATTCATACCAAAAACTTTAAAATGGTACTTGATACCTACTTGCTTAACACTCAGCATTAAAAGGTACGTATCTAGGGTAAATTGGAGCAATCCATTGAAAGAGTAGCGCCCTCCCATATACCTCGGTGAAATAGCTATTGAAAAGGGAGCCTTCCTGTCGCCCTGTACTATGGTCACTAACTTTACTTAGTTTAAGTCAAAATATCTCTCGGTTGCAATTCAAAGTTTTCCGGACATAACTTAAACAAAAAGCAGAAAAACGATTAAAAATAATTTTTAAAAAATAAACAAATTTTTAAAAATGAAAGAAAAGGAAAAAGACAGAAAAGTAATTTGAGTTGGTTTGGTTTCAATGTTTAATGATATATCAAGCTTTGCTGGTTATTAAATGCCAAACCCATTCTTGTAGAAGAACACTAGTGGTACTATTTAACCAATAGCTTGGGGAATAAGGTGTTCATGTCTTTCCCTAGGGTATTAGTCTGAAAGTCAATGAAATAGCGTGACTGGTATTCGGATTAATTCTCAACAATGTCTGCACCCTGCACGTTAGATACTACAACTGCCCCTCCATTTTGGTTGCAGAGTTTCAGTATTGTGGTACTTGGAATGAATAAGATCTGATACAAAGTTTACCAAAAAATGGTTCCTTTGTTTTATTGTTCCCCAAAAGGTTACAGTTTACAAAAAAGTCCCAGTAATTCTTAAATAAAATAAATATGAAATTCTGTCATAAATCCTCTCAGAATTTTGATTTACTTTTTAAGAACAGATACTGAAAAATATGCAGCCGTTGTACTGGAAAAATAGTACGATTCCTCAGTCCTAAAAAAAATAAAAAATTAAAAATTAACGACTCTTTTCTACTTCGCGTCAAACATCGCCAGAAGTTAGAGTTACTGACTAAAAAGCAAAAATCGGTATAAGGTAAAAAAAGAAAGAATCAATCGCATTGCTGTTTTATCTGACGCCATTTTCTTTTTCTTTTTTTTTTTTTTTCGCGGGAAGATACATGATCTTGTGGTTGCCATGATTTTCCCCTGTCGGCGCCATGAAGGACAGGAGTGCCAATTGATCTCTTTTCTTGTGTTAGATTAACGAAAATGTCAGGGGTTTTTGATAAAGCCTTCCATTGTCATAAACAGATGTTTTGAAAAGGCAATCGCTAACTTTTCCTTAGGTTCATGCGTGATATACAAGCAAATAAGCGGTGAAAGTAATCTATTAATAGATGGAAATACTTGTGAATTCCCATGCACGAGATGATGACAAAATTAGAAATAGTTGAACAGAAAGACAAGGATGCAAAATCGGGCGCATAAATGAAGAGATTGATGATTTAATGAAAAAAAAGTTATTCTCAACTTATTTACAATTCAACTTTGTTGGCCTTTCATTGTTTTCTTTCCTTTTGGGAAGTCATACTTCTACAAATCCGTTGTTTTCGCTCTCGAAGACAGTACTGGAATTCCTCAACCGAAACTGTCTTTATTTGATTCGTGACAACCTGTTGCATGTCTTCAATAATTCTCGAATAGTGAGCAAAGACATGGGTTTCGATTCTGGGGAACAAGAAATTGATAAAAGTAATATCCGGTAAGCAAAAGAGGATGTTGTATCAAAGACATATTCGATTTGACAAAAATCTCTTTTCCAGATAATGAGGCTTTTCGATTGTGTCATATATGATTTTTTTGGGTTCATTATATAGTATTTATGACCAATCACCCGTTATTGAACATCAGTAACAAAAAAAAAAAAATCGTGACATTCATATATAAGAAAAGAAGGTGTCTTCGTGGTGTAATGGCTGATGAGATAGGTTGTGATATTGTAGTAAATAAGTTCAAACTACGGTCGCGCTATCACGTCCAATTTCGGAATACTACCCTTAGGAGACGCAGTTTCTTCCAGGCAGCGGTCGTATCGATACTGCTGTATGGGTGCACTACTTACACGCTAATTAATCGGCTGGAGAAGAAGCTAGACAGCAATTACACAGGAATGCTGCAGGCAATATTGAACAAGTCCTGTCGTCAACACCCCACAAGGCACCAACTATACGGCCACTTGTCTCCCATTACGAAATCTGTCCAAGTTAGACGAACCAGACATTCAGGACACTGCTAGTGGCACGACGTGATGATGATGATGACCCTTAGGAAAGGTATGAACTCAATTAACTCTCCAGCAGTGGATTAAATAGTAAATCTACTGCTTTTCTACAAAGACGGTTTCAGCATTTAATAATCCATAGATGTTTATATAGCATTGAAAAAAGAAACCAGACAAAACCAATATAGTAAAGGGAGTATATATATATATATATATATATATATATGTGTGTGTGTGTGTGTGTGTGTGTGTGTGTGTGTGTGTGTGTGTGTGAGGTAAAATGTGATCCCTGGTTTCAAATAAAGCAGATATCGTTTCTATTTAAAATGGCGACCGAGGGTACTCGTTTCACGATGAAATATCATACGGAAATTGAGAGAGGAACAAAGTTTCCAGTTGCGTGTCTTCCACATAAATGTATATGATGCATTTACCCAACCCCTCCGACAGTAAGGATGAGACAATATCTGTGTTGTCCAGTGCAGTTATTTTTTGAAATGTGCAGGGAATATTCATAATATGATAAATTATTTTCTTGTCCATTTACCCCAGAGTTTTATCTTATGATTATATGTCCCGGAGCTAATATAAAAAGGTGATTTTTTAATATCATTTAGGTTCTATCCTGGTCTGCTAACTAGTATTCGATTACTTTTTGATTTACGATTGAAAAGAAAAAATCATTTCATTCAGCAGTCTCTCTCTCTCTCTCTCTCTCTCTCTCTCTCTCTCTCTCTCTCTCTCTCTATCTATCTATCTATCTCTATCTCTCTCTCATTACATATGTACATATGTAGTTGTCCGACCGTAAACGAAAGTGACACGAACGCTTCCTTTACCATAGCTACTACAACGAGATGCAGGAGAGTGCGCTATTCCTTTCCCTGGATAGATCCACCAATCCTTATCTTATAAAGCTGAGAGTTAAGCAAGGAGGCATCAAGGACCATTTTTGAGTCTTTGGAATGACTCGGCCTGAGATTAGATTGGCATTACCATTATGCCAATAAGCCGTTCAAAGCTTAAAAACCATGCATATTTGTATACTCGAGTATACCATATTATTTACTCAAATTTGGAAGGAAAGACATGAATTCATGCCTTTCCTCCAGACATTAACCGACAGTAAAACGAAAAAGATTCATCGAGAATTTGAATTCGACATATTAATTCTTTGTAACGATAACTGTTTCCGCACGTGCGCATCCGTAGGTATTAGAGTGGGTATATGTGGGTGCATGTGTAAGTTAATGTGTATATGTTTTTTGTGTGTGTTTGAGTGATTTTGTTTGTTTGTGTGTGCTTTGTGTGTGGCTTTCTGTGCGTATATATGTGTGGCTTGTGAGTTTGTGTGTCCTTGCATAAGTGTGTACTTTTGTGTTTGTTTGTGCGAGTGATTGCATGCCTGTCTGTCCGTCTGTGTTAGTATGTGTGAGTGGTACAATTTACCAACCCCTCCGCTCGGGCAGGATATGACACAAGGTCAATTTTTAAGCGGAGTTTAACAGGTTTTGAATTCAGAGTTTTCCTTCTCCTAGACTAGTTGTCTCACCAAGGCTGAAGAACCTAGTCCGTCCTACTATTTACCCATAGCTGGAGGGAGAATAAGGGGGTTCATACCTTTCCCAAGGGTATTTGCCCGAAAGTGAACGTAATAGCGCGACTGGAGTACGAACTCGCGTACTACGATTCCGCAGTTCATCGCTTTAACCATTACACCACGAGTATGTGTGAGTGGTTGCCGTCGCATGTTTGTCAGCATGTATTTGTGTGTGTGTTTGCGTGTGTATGTTTGTCTGTGTGTGAGTATGTGTTAGTCTGTGTTGGTATGTGTGTGGGTATGTTCGTGTGTTTGTGTCTTTATGTGTGTGTGTGTGAGTGTTTGCGCGCGTGTATATTTGTGAACGTTGATTATGCAATTAAATTTTTAATGCAATGAATGTCTTTGGAGATGTCAAATTATAAAAAAAATCATGCACATTTAAAGATTGACTTGGCATCTCAGTATCGAGTACCGCCCTATTTGTATAATTCCTATCATAATTCAATGAATATAAATAGATGGTGTACTATATAATTAATTTTCAAATTATACATTCTTCGAGAAATTATCATTATATGGTTACATATGTTATTAGTGAATGGCAGATTAAATTGAATATTGCTTTATTTTCAATGAAGAAAGTTTTACATGAGTGCAACTGCAAAATAACCCACTGCATTAAAATAACATAGTCGGTGTGTAGGACACCTAGTGAGAATCAATCTCATCAGCTTTCACCTGTTAACGTAAATCGATACGATGTAAGCCTATCGTTACAAACTTACAAAAAGAGATGCTCTCTGGGTAGCGGTTCTCGTCAAAAGAAATAAAATCCACCACCTGAATTCAAACCCAAGATTAAGCAGTTTGCATTTTACTTCACGCTTTTAAAAGGCGTGAACCAATCTTTTCTATCCCTAGAACTGACTGAGTTCTCTTGTCTTATTTAATCGACTGCTCTAGAAGGGAATATTTGAAATAAAACCAGCTTTATTCTGCTTAAAACATGACTGAGTTTCTAGTCCTTTTCTGACGGTGAGGTTGGCTACATCTATACTTATCCTCATTAGAAGGTACTCAGGTACACATACATGGTGCAGAAGTAAAATATAGAAAAAATTTTTAAGGATTTTTTTTAGTCTGATTTGTCAAATTAAAAAAAAAATGAACGCGGTAAATCCTAATCTCCATGATTAGCATTATCATTAAAACATTTTTCATTAAGATTTAACCAATATGAGTGATTAAAAAACGACTAAGAATCTATGATTGGCTTAACGCCGAAACCAAGTCAAAGTTTCCTTGACTATCGTAGACAAAGAAAAGACCTTTTTTTTTTTAAAAAAAAAAAAGCTTTTTAAGGAAAAGAGGGAGTGGAAGATTAAAAGACAAAACAAAAGAAAGCTTTTCAACTGCTCTCGCTGCGCCGATTAAAAAGAACCCCACAACGTAAAAAAAAAAAACCCACACACACAAATGAATTAAATTCTACGAGAAAACTATGAGGAGAGCAATCAAACAAGCCCAGAGTTTGACACCTTGAATACGTTTTTTGGAGCATTTTTGAAAACAAAACAAATACAACTTCCAATCCAAATATTGGTTCGCTTCAGACTGCTATTGAGGAGAAATGGAATAAAATGTCTGAAGAATTCATTTTGAAGGCAAGCAAATCGTTTCGAAGGAATTATTTATACAATACTTGTAAAAAAATGGTGGCCATATTGAGTAAATTTGTGTTTTTTGTGTCTAGCTTCTTATTTTGATGTTTATTTCTAAAGTTAAAGTTAATGTTTTATAATAGTGTCATTTATTACTATACCTAATTTTGCTTCCGCAGTCTGTGCTCAGTGGTGTTGACGCGGACAATCACATAGATATATAAAAAATAACCACATAGGATTCCAACACACATATATATAAAAGCAGATAAATACATAGACTCGCATATACAGGCATACACAAACACACCGGGGAACCCACACAAAAGCAGGCACACAGAAAGAGACACACAAATCGAATAATGTTTAAGTAGATATATTTGACCAATGGCTGGGTCCCTTGCAGGTGTTATTACTCTGGATCAGGGTGGAACTGGGAGTAATGGTAATGAGGTAGTTGTGTATCCACTTCGGATCTTCTGAACAGGAGCCTAACCATTAGAAGTAATTTAAATTCATACCCATGATATCACCTTTTAGAGGAGAATCTTACTCTTCCGCAGGGCATACAGACAACGTATTCTAAATCTCGCTGACTGGGCAGTCAAGGAACTTAATACAAATAATTTACGCAGAAATATTTTTCAATTCTTTCCATCTAAATTATGAAGGGCCGAATGTTGGACGAAGCACTGATCGAAGAGGAACTGTCCACCTGGTATTTGTAGAAGTCAGTAGTGACAAACTTCTTGGAAAACAACCGATATGCAGAATACAAGAAGGAAATTAGTTAAAGAGCTACTCAAGCGTTTCCGTCAACTCAGGGCATAAGAGTCCATCAGACAGTACTTTTTGCGGTCAGACTCGACTATTTTCCAAAGAACTGTAGAGATTTGAGTGAAGAGCAGGCTGAGTGCTTTCACGTAGACATTCGCATTAAGAAATAGCGCTACTTAGCCTGGTGGTTTGTAAACTTTCAGGCTGACTACTACTGTTGCTTGAAACATCATGCCATGGCTGCCGGGCAAAGTGTTATGAAATAGCCGAGGAATTTCGGTTCATGCCTTTGAGTTTAGTTAGGCTGAGAACCTTTCGGCTCAGCACATGGGTTGGTTGGGTGTAAGATTGAAGCAGGTGTTAACGCGGGTGCGCGCGAGTGGATGGAGGTGTCACTCAGATGTCATAACAGTCCGAGACGATAATGGGTGACAAGGTGCTGGTGACGTCACGCAGCGGAAGCACGCGGAAGTTTGTGTGAGAATTTGAAGAAAATAAGAGTCGGGTTTTAGACGCCAAACGAGAAGGGTCAATTTTGGAGCTAGCAGGCGCGAGGCGAGTTTGCGCCCGATGGGGGCCGCTCGAGTTGGGGGCCAAATGAATAAGACAGCATAGAAGATTGTGTCTCTCCTCCTTACGTCGACACCTTTAACTCAAAATTAATAGAAAGGTTTCGTACCTGAACAAGAAGTCGTTACGTGTTTTTGAGATTCCTGTTCTTTATATGTTCTGTAGTAATGAACATTACATGTCTATTTCGCACATGGCCATATTCGTGTATATGGCTACGCAACATGGACATATTTGGTGCCAGAACTTGGGCATATCTTTCATGATATGGTTTTCGATTGGGTTACCATGGTTCCACGAAGACGATCAGAGAAGCGGCTAAGAACAAGGAGGAATCTATTTCGAAGCGGCTTGTTCAGGCGATCGAGGGAGAGAGAGAGAGAACACAAGGCTCCAGAAAATAAGAAACAAGGAAAAGAGATCAAAAACACGACGAACAAATTCGGCGCCCCCCAGAAAGAAAAAGGAAAATGTCCAGCACCGAAAAAAGAAGAACAGCGCAACCCCAAAAGAAAAAAAAGGAAGGTGTGAAAAGAAAAGAAGAAAAAAGAAGTAACACAACTCAACTCCAAGAAAAAAAAAGCAAGAAAAGAAAAAGAATAAGAAGGTATTTGCTCATTTACGTCTGTCATAGTTTAATTTACGAATAGAGTTTGAATGATTTGGAAATAATTCTAAAATTAAATTAAAAAATTAAGAAAAATCGTTAGTAGCATAGAAAATTATGATTACTACTGTATGTGACTTTGTACCGTGGTGGGAGGAGAGAAAGAAAGAGTAACGGAGAAAAAAGCTCGCAGTGACAGAGAAGAAAGAAAGGTGGTCGCTGTGGGGACAGAGGATTGTGTCGCGCTCATGTTTGACAGCAATAGTAAACAATATTTTGTAAAGAAATTTTATAGTAATAACGTATTTTTATGAATGGATTTTACGATAGACGGGGTCATTGTAGGTAAAGTTTGTAGTAAATAACGTTTTTATGAATGAAAACTTGTAACTTGTTGGTGGTCCGGGCTAATAATATTCGGAGATTAGAATTTTGATTCGAGACCTTGGAGATTTCGCTCATCGATGGGATTGCCGGAAGAATTTCGCATAGCTGTAGTTAGGACCTTTGGGACAGGTTTCGATGTTGGAGAATCGATGTTTTGGGCGCTGAAGAAATCAGGCCAGGTTTTTGTTTAAGTTGTCGAATCCGAAAAAGTCGGATGTACGGTGGAATGTCCGTATCGACTGGAAAATTGTCTCAGATATCTCGCCAGAGAGGCAGACCAACGAAGAGACGGATGTTTATTGTGTCTGACAGGGCAGACGGTTATTTTGTGAGTTGCCCCTGGAGTGGGACTGTGAGGTTTTGTTGAGGAAGATGTTCGGAAAAACATGTGTTTGGAGATTAGTTAATTAAGATAGGCGCAGAGTTTTGGTGATCTCATTGGATGTGTTTCGAAAATTCGCGGACTCGATTTTGAGTTGTGTCGAGGGAGAAATTTTATTGAGTGAGCTGATAAAGGCTTTGGTGGTTTAGAAAAGAACACCCGGTATTTTAAGGGCGAAAGAAAGAAAGAAGATAAAAAAGAAGGGTACTCGTAAGCTGTTGAAAAGATGTAAGATAGACCGTTTGACGGTGGTCAAAAGTTGGAAAAAACGGGGAAACATGTATCTTGGTTTGATTACGAGCTATGCTTTGTTGTGGAAGGTTAAAATGTGTACATTAATTAATGACCGATATTACGTGAGAAGGAGATATAAAGTTAGCAGTAATAAGTACGGATGTAGAAGGAAGGCAAAAATGCAAAATCCAAGATGAGCAATTGACCTGAGATTTAAAAAAAAAAAAACTAAAAAATATGAAAATAAGGGAACAAATTAAAGACTGAACAAATATACATGCCGAACGAGTGACTGTTGAAAAAAATTTTTAAAAAAAGAAAAAAAAAGAGAAAAAAGAACCAGAAAATGTGTTCGGAAAAAGAAAAAAAAAGTGAAAAAAAGAAAAACGATGGACAATACGAACACTTTTTATTTTTATTTCAGTGACTTTTGAGTTTGGGACTGACGCATGCTTTTTGTTGTATTATTTTGTTGAAATTGTATTGCTGAAGATTTTGTTGCTCAGTTCGACATAAGGGGGAGCGGCACAATAGTTTAAGAAAATAATGTGTCATCATCGATGACAAATGATTTTATTGTGGTTGAATAGGTATGTTATGAAATAGCCGAGGGATTTCGGTTCATGCCTTTGAGTTTAGTTTGGCTGAGAACCTTTCGGCTCAGCACATGGGTTGGTTTGGTGTAAGATTGAAGCAGGTGTTAACGCGGGTGCGCGCGAGTGGATGGAGGTGTCACTCAGATGTCATAACAGTCCGAGACGATACTGGGTGACAAGGTGCGGGTGACGTCACGCAGCGGAAGCACGCGGAAGTTTGTGTGAGAATTTGAAGAAAATAAGAGTCGGGTTTTGGGCACCAAACGAGAAGGATTGATTTTGGAGCTCGCAGGCGCGAGGCGAGTTTGCGCCCGATGGGGGCCGCTCGAGTTGGGGGCCAAATGAATAAGACAGCATAGAAGATTGTGTCTCTCCTCCTTACGTCGAAACCTTTAACTCAAAGTTGATAAAAAGG
Organism: Sepioteuthis lessoniana; assembly: GCA_963585895.1. Lineage (NCBI taxonomy): Eukaryota > Metazoa > Mollusca > Cephalopoda > Myopsida > Loliginidae > Sepioteuthis > Sepioteuthis lessoniana. The sequence continues at coordinate 48,487,037 of OY757933.1, forward strand.
TTTCGTACCTGAACAAGAAGTAGTTACGTGTTTTTGAGATTCCGGTTCTTTATATATTCTATCGTTATGAACATTGCATGTCTATTTCGCACATGGTCATATTCGTGTATATGGCTACGCAACAAAAGGAGGAAGTCTCTGATAACTCCTTTCATCCATGGATAGGGTTTTTTGTGTATTTTTAGTTTACTATGGCCGAATGTGAAGTTTCTGTGAATATATCAGCCTTCAATTTAGCATTATTTGTATAAATGAAGAATAAAATAAATTGATATATAATACTGTTCTATACATTTCAAGTAAAAGAGTGTACCTTAAAAATTTGTTCGAATTGGAAAAAAAATTAGTATCGTTTTGGATTAAGCGTAAAATACTGCCTAAAAATCAGCTATTATATATATGATCTTGAAAATCTCACGGGCCAGTGTAATGGATGTCGTTTGGAGCGTATGCCAAGTACGATGGTTTTTATGGAGGAAGGAGAAGAAGAAGGAGAAGAAGAAGGAGAAAGAGAGAGAGAGAGAGAGAGAGAGAGAGTTAAAGGAATCTATACTGTCATCACGTATTGATGATGATGATGATTTTGATTTCGAAAAAAAGCGTTCTCATCTATTTTTAAAAAGTGGGGTGGTTTCTTCATGGTCGATATTTTACGCAGACATATACTAATACTCAGACACTCTCTTACAGGAACGAGCAGATGCATGTGGGAAAACTCTGTTACGTTTTCCACTTGAATAAATCCATTTAGGTGCCGTCTTGATTAGTTACCAAGGGCGATGGCAGAGAGGGTCGGCTGACAAGAGAGAGAGAGAGAGAGATTGAGTCAAAGTAATTTATGTTTTAGCCACGCCCTAACGCTGATTAAAATGAAAAACTTCGTCTGATCCAATGCCTTATGAATAAGATTACTCTGCGACAATGGACGTCTGCACATTATTGATATCATTTGTGAGAAAGGCCAGTTAGCTTTAGAGCACGGGCAAGCTTATTTTTGTTTGTTTTTTTGTTTGTTTAGGTTTTATGGTATATCAAACTTTGTAGGTTAAGGCAAATCCATTTTATACAAATAAACAGTTCGATTTAAAGCAATTGAGTTCAGCATACGAAAACAGTTCTATTTCAAACAATTCAATTTAGCATAAGTACATAGTTGAATGTCAAAATAGTTCTCTTTCAAGCAATTCAGTTTAGCATAAATACACTGCTTACTTTTATTTGACATATAGATAGGAACCTATCAGGTGCTACCACTCCGAGCAAGAATGAACCTGGGAGTGATGGTAATAGAGAGGCAATCCGCATTCCCTAAAGTTTCAGCATGACTGGAAGCTCACCATCGAATTGTTTAGCGTCAGATCTAGGACACTCATTGGTGGGGTTACTCTTCTGCCGAGACGCAAAAGGTTTATTCTACAGCCCCAGCTCGAATTAGAGACAAACACTAGTAGACTAGATTTTCTTTAGATACTTTTTTTTCTTTGGCATTAAAACGTGTCGCCCGCAAATTGTTCCACTTTCTACTTATTCTTTTCATATCAATTGATAAATAGAAAAAAAAAGAAAGAAGAAGCAAATCTAAAATCACTGAGAGTAGGTGGGGCAGGGTTGTATAAGTGATTAGTTCAGTATACACGTGTGTTTTTGTGTTCTGTAATGTTGTTGTACTATTTGCATTAAAGGAAGGAAAAAAAGGAAGTTTCCCGTCGTGCTTTCAAAATAAACAATTATCGAGTCCCGACCAGCGTATTAAGATTCAATTCAAGCGGCAATTACGTACGCTATTGTTGTTTTCAATATATATATATATTCTGTATTTCTATATTTCTTGCTATAAAATATTTAAATACTGCGACTGAGCGTATTTTTCTATTTGGAGGCATAATTATTTTGTCGGTATATCAACATTAAAAATTCAATTGAGAAATGAAAAAAAAAGTACGAGGGAGAATATTTCAATTTGAAATTGTATCTAAAATTTTCTTATGAAATAAAATCAATCTAAACGAAATATCAAATTACACAAGCGACTATTTCCCAAGAAGATGCCATATATATATATATATATATATATATATATATATATATATATATATATATATATATATATATATATATATATATATATATGTCAAAACATTTCAATATTAAACTATTCATTTCAGTTCCATTTCAAGCAATTCAGATTAGCATAAGTTTAGTTCTATTTAACCTATAGATAGAGCCCTATCAGGTGCTTCCATTCTCGGCCAGACTGAACCTGGGAACAACAGCAATGAATGGGTGCTCAGCATTCCCCACACCTTCAGCATTACGGGAGTTTCACCATCAGATTGTTAAGTATCATATCTAGGACACTCATTTGGCGGGGATCATACCCCTCGGCAGCGATGCAGTCGTTGTATTCTGCAACCCCCGCTGATTGGGCAAATATTAAGAGAGAGGGAGAGAGTGAGGGGGGAATCATCATCATCATCATTATCATCAAAGTATGCTAACAGTACCATTTCACTTGTTAGTCCTTCACACACACACACACACACACACACACACACACACACACACACACACACTCACTCTCTCTCTCTCTCTCTCTCTCTCTCTCTCTCTCTCTCCATCTAATGTAAGGGTCCTTATATCATCATCTATGTAATATATGACTTGTTCTTCTTAGATGGTTTCTGTGATGGAAGGGGAATTACTGTATATCTGCTGTTTTGTGTGGGGCTACTTCCTGGCGTAACACAAAACAGCAATAAGCATCTTTGTGTAGTTCCTATCATGTTTTTCTCCAGGTGTTTTGTTCAAGTTCAAGGGGTGAAATACTCAGTAGTACTGTCAAGATGATAGCTTTGAAAGAATGATGCAATGGACTCAATGAGCAATCTAAAAGCTGGATGGGGCCATTCACGCTGATAACCTTGGAAAGCATGAACCTTTTTCTGGTCTCCTCCTCTGATATAGATAAATAATTGGTTTGGTTTGACTTGGTTTTATAGGATATCAACAATCTTAGATCGTTTAAAAGCTATCCCTGTTTATATATATATATACATACATATATATATATATATATATATATATATATATATATATATATTTATATAGAACAAACTATGTGTTCAAACAAATGAGTTTAAGAATGTTTTCTACAAAATGTGTTTACAAATCATATATATATATATATATATATATATATATATATATATATATATATATATATATATATATATATATATATAATTTGTAAACACATTTTGTAGAAAACATTCTTAAACTCATTTGTTTGAACACATGGTTTGTTCTATTCTACCTATAGATAGAACCCAATCAAGTTCGACCACTCCGGGTCACAGTGTACATGGGTGCTATGGTAATGAAGGGGTACTCCACATTTTCCAAATCTCCCAGATTTATGCCTTTCCATCAGATTGTTTAACGTCATATCTTGGACACTCATTCGTAGAAGTCTTACCTCTTTGCAGAAATGCAGTCGGTGTATTAATCTGCCCCAGCCGACTGGGCTGGATAAAATAAGAGCGTAGACGAGGCTATTAAGCTTCGGTAAGGCAACTGGTCTTAAAAGAAGGGAAAACACTGAATGGAAAGCCCATCCAAAAAGTTTGAGAATTCCTATTTAAGTGTTCATTTCAATGAACGAATAATCTGAGCAGTAAAGCGATTCACATTTTTGACAGGACACTCTCATGTTAGGGGCGCTTTGTCTAACGGTTGTCATCATTGGAAATAGAATTGGGAGACGGAGTTCAAATCCAGGTTAAGATACTTAACGTTTCTTGTTGAGCTAATGATTCTGGTATAGAGGCAAATTCGATAGTTCTCCAACTTCCAGTGATAGGGAAAGAGTAGGGTAAACCGGGTTATTAAGCATTAGTATGGAAACTAGTCAAAAAGAAGGAAACCTGAAATCAAAACCAACGTTACTCAGCTACAGAATGGACATTAAATTCACATTCAACCCTTAGTGAAAATGTCAATAAACAAACGGTGACTGTGATGAGAAAAAGACAGAAAGAGAAAGAGAGACAGACGGGGAGAGAATGTTTGTATTATGTTTACCTTAGTTTGGCGCAAGGTCAGATACATGGGGCACACTGAGATAACTTAATTATCTGATAGTGTACACTGGAAAAAAAAAAACAACTAAAAATGTTCTAAATGAATGAATAATAATATCTTCATGAAATAAAAAAACACATTCTCCGATTATCTTAAAGTCACTTGGCTGAGTCAGTTGGGGCTGCAGAATACACCGACAGCATCTCTGCAGAAGAGTAAAACTTCCCGAAACGACTTTCCCAGTCGGCTGGGGATACAGAATAGACCGACAACATCTTTACAGAGGAGTAAGACTCTCCAAACGATTGTCCTAGATATGATACTAAAAAATGTTAAGGTAAGGTTCTAGTAGTGCTTTGGGGAAAGGAGACTTTCATTTTATTGCTATTGCTCCAAGGTCCATTCTGGCCCGGAGTGGTAGCACCTGATGGGTTGAATCTAACTTAACTGAGTAACCATGCTAATCAGAATCGTTTGAAATAGAACAATTTAAAAATGTGTACTTATGCTTAACTGAATTGTTTTAAATAGAACTGCTTTTGATATCTAAAATGTGTACTAATGTTAAACTAAATTATTTTTAATAAAACTGTTCTTGACATTTCAACTGGGTATTTATGTTAAACTAAATTGTTTGAAGTAGAGCTGTTTGAAAATTGATTTGGTATTAAATAATGTACAATGGATGATATGCCATAAAACCAAACAAAATAAAGTAAATCAAACTCATGCCAAAAGAAAAAAAAATCTTTGAACGCACATTCAGAGATACATACACAGAGACCTGATCATATATATATATATATATATATATATATATATATATAGATAGATAGATAGATTTTTGGAATATATGGTAGAAATAATATATAGAATGCCAAGGAGACTCAATCAAAGAAAAGAAACAGTTCATTTATTGTTCATGTATGTCTTCGTAAATCTATATTCATGCTTGATACTTTCTAAATTCATCTTCTTATAACCGAAATAAGATATCTGATAAAATAATAGTGTCATCTTTACTGCTGAATCTCGGAAAAAGACGTACTTCGTATAATTTCCGTTAGTGTATCAAATTAAATTATGTAAATTATCATATTTTTATATAGTATAAAGTAGTAGTATTCATTTTCTCATTATATGATTTCAAATATAGTCATCATCATCATCATCATGTCATGCAGCTAGCACTGATATCCCTGACCCTCTCTCGCCACTTCTCCCTATCATTCATCACTGGTCGTCCTGCTTTTGCACGGCCATATGTGGGGGTCCATAGGAGTACATCACTTATGAGCTTTTCCTTGCTTCTCCAGCAGTGTTCCGCGTGTCTGCTTCGTCTAACTTGTATAGATTTCGTGATGGGGAACAAGGGACCGTATAGTTGGTGTCTCGTGGGGTGTTGTCGCCAGGACTTGTTCAATACTGCTCTCAACAGTCTTGTGTAATTTCCGTCAAGTTTCATCTCCAGCCGTTTAGTTAGCATCCATGTAGTGCATCCATATAGCAGTATCGACACAACCGCTGCCTGGAAGAAACTGCGTTTCATTTTAACGGTTAGGTCTGATTTCCAGAGCCTATCGATAGCCGTCCATGCCTTCGTCAGTCGAGTGTCGATGTCTTTTTCGGTTGATGAGACACTACATCCTAGGTAGGTGAATTTGTCTACTAGTTTCAAAGAAGCTCCGTCTAGCGTGGCAATGTTGCCCGTTTGGTTGTAACACATATATTCAGTTTTATGTGCATTGACATGGAGGCCTATGCCAGCTGTGGCTCGTTCCAGAACGATATTCCAGAAATATAGTAGGGTTATAAAACATTATCAGTATGTATATACATTTACATATGAATTAGAGAGAGAGAGAGTGAGAGATAGAGGGGATCGATTAAAATCTCATACAATGTTATTTTTAGTATTAATGTTGTTTTTTTTTTCTTGACGTCTTACAAGTTTTCTTCTGTTTGGTTCTACTTTATTCTTATAGTGTTAAATTTGTAATTTTTTTTTTACTGAACCCCTTTTAATGTGATTTAAGAATGTATAATCAACATATTATCATTTATTCAATCCTGTAAAACGTTTACATTCACTATATTCTTAACGAAACATATCTAAGAAAAGAAACTGCTAATATATATATATATATATATATATATAAAATGGCTAAACGATTCATATGCTGATCAAGATATACGAATAGAATGTATCCAAATGAGATGTACTTTTCTGCATAGTTCAACCAAGCACTACCCCCGTCAGTGTTGCAGTATTTGGATTCCATTCGTCAAAAATTCAACACAACATACGGCTTTATCATATGAACTTTTTATTCCACTTTCAAATATATATATATATATATATATAGTATCCAATATGTATACATAAAGATTATTCAATACTGGCATATAGATCCAATTGAAGACATGTGTAAACAGTCAGTTTCTTGCCTACGTGATCATGAGACCGAGTGATTTTTCCGTGGGGGATATGTCTTACTAGAACAAAAGAAAACTGTAAATAAACGTTCAGAATTTAAAGAAAAATACATATTCCTACTGAACCAATTGAAAAATAACCGGCTAATAAATAAACAAATAATTGAATAAAGAAAAATAAATAGATAAATATAAAATAACAAAGCAAGTGTAATAACAATAATCAAAACGAAAAATAATAAAAGCTACAATCTTCATACAAGAAAAAACCCAAAAGGTAAACAAATTATTACCAAATATCACAACAGGAAACATCACTAAACTATACGAGCTAATTTATGCAGGAACGAAATTAGTCGGTGATAAAATCGCTATTCCCGAAAGAAACCCGTACAGAAAGAGAAAATCTCGATGGGAAATTAGGCTAGAAGGACAGATAAAGAAATTTCGACAAAAAACGAAAGCGCTAAAGAACAAACAAAACACGAGGAAAAGTTGGGATGAAAAGAGCCAAACAAAACAGAAAAGTCTGACGATGCAGCTTAAAAAGATAAATCAAAAGATATTGGCAAAAGAAATGAGACGTAAAAGATAACGTGATAGGATCAAGCAATACAAAGAAAACGCGATCATTAAAATTTTATGAAAAAAAAAAAAATTCTCTTATATAATGACTGTTGACATGGATTTTGAGTTCGTTCCTGATGACCCTGTGTGCTTTGTCAAGCTATCACGTTGTGATTAGTAAACAAGGGGATGGCAGTGCGTTGAGGCAGGCCGGTCGAACAGGTGTGTAACCGGAAGGGAACCACGAGATATGAGAACCACGCGGTCAGATTTAGACAGAGTCCAGTCAGAATCGAGAGTCGAGCGGGAGATACGCAGCCGATCAGAGGCGTTAGGTCGTCTCTGACGATACGGCTTGCAAAGGGGTGCAAGCGTTGGCACCCCCTGGGGCCAGGAAGATGATATGGAGCAAAAAGTCTTTTCTCTGAGTATATGTCTCTCCATCTCTCCCTCAAACTTACAACTAACTGTGTGCCCCTTTCGAGAATAAAATGAGAAAGATATTTTGATAAAGAAGTGTGTTTTGTTCGTTCATTGAAGTTCGTTCATTATCTTTGATTATGATTTAGGTTGTGAAAGATGAGACTATACAACAATTCTTGCAACAATTTGGTGGAAACTGCATGAGGACATGGTAGTAGATGAATGAAAAGGAAGACAAATAATTTGGTGGTAAAACATAGGAAGAGATAAGACATAGCAAAATGACCGTTTTGATAAATAACATGAATAAAGAATGACACGGACGTAAAGGTTTTGAGACCTTCTTGGAATTCCCCAGAGCAACAATAAAAAAATTATGGAACTGGAAAACGCCAGCCCACGATTGTATACGTAGATTTGTTTTTTTTTTTGTTTTGTTTTGTTTTAAGTCATGTCCATCCAGGACAGATATAATATGCAACAGATTTACAAGTGTAGGTCATGCCGTGATAGAAACTAAACGATTAACGTCATAATAAGCAAAATATGGTAAAAGGAATATAAGACTAGGCACGAATGAGTGGGGAAAGTGATACATAGGGAATTCTTGAGGAAATTGAAATTTTACCAGACAACCACATTGTAAATACACAATCCAGAATCCGTCCTGAAGAATGAGATGCCCAATATTCTCTGAAATTTTGTGATACGAACAGATCACTAAATCCCGATCAGAGGACAGGTGATAATTAACAGAAACAAAAATAACCTGACGAAAAGTGAACAGTTAATTCCTTGCGGTGCACTGAGAGAAAATCAAAGAAAACGAAAAGTGGGACAAGTATTTTTACCTTGCCTGAGAACGAGAATAGATGTGGAACATTAGAATAACGATGATACCAAGTGTAATTAGCGTGTTCGGAACGGCCCATAAATTCTTGAAAAAGGAACTACAAGAGTTTGGAAATAGGAAGACACAACGAAGCCATCCAAACTACAGCATTATTTCGATCGACCAGAATACTGAGCAGAGTCCTCGAGAACTCAAGAGACTTGCTGTCACTCAGACTCCAGTGAAATATTATTACCAAAAGCTGGTATGAAAAACTGACAAGAAATGATAATAATAATAATAATAATAATAATGTTAATATTATTAATAATAATAATATTAATAATAATAATAATAATATTGGCGAAATCTGCAAACGATTGGTAAAGGGATTAGAAAACCTGGAAATAAAAGGACCAACAGAGACGTCAGCATTATTGAGATGGACCAGAATACAGACAAGAGTCCTGGGGATTTGAGAAAACTTGCTGACATTCAGACTCCACATTGTTTGCTCTATCTACGCTAACATTATATATATATATACATATATATATATATATATATATATATATATATATATATATATTCATGGTGCCTTCAATAAATTTACAGACTTTTTTGTACAGGCATTTAAAATTGTCGTAGACTCTTGAGAATTCACTATCTTTTTGCTATTCATCTGATGAGATGACTGATTAATGTTTATGACTTCAGATTCAAAGGAAAACAGCTACATCAGGAATTGGAATACACCCTACAAAATGCCTGATTGTCACAGCTGGTGAATTTAAAAAATACAATCTGGACGTGATGACACTTTAGAAGAACGATATGCAATAAAATTGTGTTTTAAACTTCGAAAATATGCCACAGAAACGTGCGGAATGCTTCAGACTACTTTTCGACCATCTTGCATTAATCAAGCGTCAGTTTTTGAGTGGCATAAGAAATTCAGGTAAGGCAGGGAGTCTGTGAGGGATGATTAGAGGTGTGGGAAGAGTAAGGAAGTCAATACATCACAGTTGATTGGCCAAAGGGTTAGTGTTAGGGTTACTATGTTGAGGTTTTAATGAAGTTCAGCAAGAGATTCCGTCGGAAGAGGCCAGCAATCTTCAAATCGGGTCAGTGGCATTTCCCCAAGGACAATAAACCAGTCCACAACTCCGTCCTTGTCACAGACTATTTGACCAAGATGAGCATCAAGACAGTTCCTCACCCTCCCTATAATCCAGACTTTGGTCCCTGTGACTTTTGGTTATTTGCTAAGCTCAGAGCCTGTCCTTATGAGACAATGAGGAAATGAAAGAGGCTGTGACGAAGGTCATTGACACACTCACAAAAGAGGACTTCCATGGGGCCGTTCAGAAGTTTTTGGAACAGTACAACCAGTGTATTGCAGCCGGAGGAGATTACTTCGCATGCAACTGGAGTTTCGTGAGAGTACTATCAATAAAAGTGCCCATACGAAAATGTCTGGAAGCTTATTTATTGATCCTCGTATATATATTATATATATATATATATATATATTTCCATCCAGAGACAGACTGTTTCATTCTATCTCAAATCTTCAGTTTGGCTAGATCTACGAGAAGGTTCAAACTAGGATCAAAAAGAGGCTGACTTTACACCAGTTTGACATCTTACCCCTGAGCCAGCATCATCCTCGGCGTAAGTGAAGATGTTTTTTTTATATGTATCTTTTTAAATATACGTTATCGGCTACCTGAAGTGCTCAATTCATGATAAAAGCTATTACATATGTGTCTCTGGGTGTGTGTGTATATGAGCCTGTGTGTGTGTTCATGCGCATGTACGCTTGCGTGTGCTTGTCGAAAACAGCACAAAGAGGCGACATTATCAGCGAAACAATATTTATATGCAGACAACATAATCGGATTTTTTTCTCAGATCCAAGAAAGATTTGAATGGTGTCTCGCACGTTTTTATTATCAAATGTGTTCTTTTTCTAATGACAATAACTCAAAAGGGTAAAGACGGACATTTATATAAATTTCATTCCTCTTGATAATCAATGCTGATTATCAGTTTTTCTAAACAATATCTTACAAATCAATGAGTATCCATCAATTAATAAGTATTCAAGATCATTTTAAAAAAAATTGTTCATGAATTTTAAATTTGAATTTTTTGAAATTGCTAAATAGCATAGATTATTTAATTACAGAAAATTATTTTTGAGGCTATTAAATATTGCAGCAAATCAAACAATGTTCGATACTTGAACAGAGGTCAATCATCAAATCTTGGCTGGCTGAGAAGTTCCAATTATGTGAGATTAATTGAATTATATGTAATAAATATGGTTTAACATATTTTAGATAAATTTGCTTGTTTGTTTAGGTTTTATTACGTATCAACCTTTGTTATTTATTTAATGCTAAATCCATTTTTATACAAATAAACAGTTCATTTTCAAACAATTCAGTTTAACTTAATTATACAGTTTAATAGTCAAAAATATTTCTATATCAAGCTATTCAGTTTAGTCAAATAGTTTTAATTCAAACAATTCAGTTTAACTTAATTATACAGTTTAATAGTCAAAAATATTTCTATTTCAAGCTATTCAGTTTAGTCAAACAGTTTTAATTCAAACAATTCAGTTTAACTTAATTATACAGTTTAATAGTAAAAAATGTTTCTATTTCAAGCTATTCAGTTTAGTCAAACAGTTTTAATTCAAACAATTCAGTTTAACATAATTATACAGTTTAATAGTAAAAAATGTTTCTATTTCAAGCTATTCAGTTTAGTCAAACAGTTTTAATTCAAACAATTCAGTTTAACATAATTATACAGTTTAATAGTCAAAAATGTTTCTATTTCAAGCTATTCAGTTTAGCCAAACAGTTTTAATTCAAACAATTCAGTTTAGTATGAGTATATAAATATATATTTTACACACAGTTAAATGTCAAAATAATCATATTTCAGACAATTCAGTTAAGCGGAAGGACACATTTTCAGAGTCCAAACAGTTCTATTTCAAACAATACAGTTTAGCATTCGAAACAGTTCTTTTTCAAACAATTTAGTTTAGCATAAACATGCAGTTTCAATATCCTATTTCAAGCAATTCAGTTTACCTTAAGTACACAGTTTGGTTTTATTTGACCCACAGATATGATCCTATAAGATGCTACCACTCCGGGCCAAAATGGACCTGGGAGCAATGAGAATAAAGGGGTACTCCGCATCAGTCGAAGCTCAAGCATTACAAGAATCTCACCATCAGATTGTTTTCGTCACATCAGGACACTCGTTGGTAGGGTCTAACCTATCCGCAGAGAAGCAGTCGGTTTAATCTACAGCCCCTGGTGACTGGGCAAGTCAGGTTCATGAAATCTCTTTGATGACACATTTTATTATCATGATTTGCTGGTGAAATAATTAAGATAGAGTTTATAAGAAAAGGTTAGTTTACGTTTGGCCTGAAGTCGACTGTTCACCGTTGGATCAATTCGGGTCAGAATTCAGAGAGTCGGAGAGACAGAACAGCCAGAAAAACGAATCGAAATTCACACACTTAAACTACAATGAAATAGGCCTGGTTAGTGAGGAAAATATTTAATCCACTACTTACATTATCCGTCTCTCGGGCCTCATATCTCATAGTATATCAAATCATTTGACATATCCTGACCATTTATCTCTCTTGTTGCGACAGCTATGAAGTTGGACAAACAAATAAACTTTAAAATCAAGCAATCAAAACATTCGTTTCATGCTGTGTTTAAAGGGTGACGTTACACCTGTATTTTCCTTTAATACCGTATCAATGAGGCTACGTTACATATGGTCAGATCATCGTCTATGCAATTTCCTCAATTTTATTCATTGAAGTACCCATAGAGATGTTTTTCTACAATTTTTTCTTTTCTAGATTTTGTGTTTTTTTTTTTTGTTGTTTTTTTTTCGTTTTTTTGGCGGTGGTCCTTACGTTGATCTTGCTATTACTCCCTGTAGTAATTAGTCTTTCATTGATTTTTTTGTATTCATTGAGACCTTTAATTGTTGAATTTGCGCTATCCTCAATGGGGGCGAGTCCTCTTCCTCTTTTTTTTTCTTGCTATATTCAGTGTGTCTGTGTCATCTCAGTAGTGTGAGACTTTCTGCGTCGTCAACAATTTCTTTGTGTTTTTGTCATTTTGTCTGAGTTCATTTCTTTAAGAATGATTCAGAGTATCGTACAAAGGAGGGGGCGGTCATGTATTTCATCATTTAATGAGATTTCTGCTGCAATTTGTTTTCAAGAAGTTTACCAATTCTTATAGGCTAATTTATTTCTTTTTCTTTCATTTATGTTTGTTTGATGGTGTCAACGTCCAATATTACAAGTAAATTGTAATTTTCTTTTTCTCCAACCTTTCTGAGTTTTTCTTGATTTGCTAGTTATATATCTTCCATCGTTTCTTTCTCCCGTTTTGCATTATTAAACTATAGCATTTTCTGTCTCATATTCCATTTCTGTCTATATATTCTTATAGTTTGTATAATTTGTTTTTTGGTTCTTTTTCTTATGGCAAGCATATGATGTATATGCAGGAAATTGTTTATCTTGTCTTATAACATTGTGAATGAGTAGCCACCTGTACAATTCACTATATACAACTGTTTGACATCATTGATATTACCCAGTTATGATATTAGTGAGTCTCTTTCGAAGATTCCTTTTCGTACTTTAACCTCTGCTAGACAATGTCTTCCTGCTACTTATTCCACTCTCCAGGTTTCCATGGGTTTGCTTATAACTTTTTTCAGTGTGTTAAACATATCCTGATATTCTATTATCCATATCTGTGGGATCGTATCATAGATATTTTTTAGTCTATGTCATGGCTACATTTTTTCTCTTTGTTTTTACCACAATAAGTAGGTGCTGGTGGTTTTTATTTTACTCCTGTTAAAGTTTTTTCACACCAGCGTAAGCTGATTGTTTTCATGGGAGTGACGGCATATCTCCTCATGTCTTTAAGAGTCCTTTTAGTTTTTTGGCCGATTTCAATGATGCTATAGTCTGGATAGTCTCTAGTCTTCTTATTTCCAGGTCACCCTGTTCCTTTACCATTCATTTGGAGATTGTTCCAAGTGCACCACTTGCAATTGGTGCTTTCATATTCTGCAATCTTTTTAGTTCTCTAGCAAGGTGTAGGCACTTATTCTTCTTTTTGCTTTCTTTTATTTTTACTTTGTCGACAGTAAAGTCCACTGTTCGGTAGGTTCACTTTTTCCCCCATTTTTTTGTGACAATGACTAGATGTGGTCGTCTGGCCGAAATAAAGTGATCTGTATGTATTTCAGAATTCCAGAGAATTTTGTGCGTCCCATTCTCATGGAAAGATCGTGGCTTGTGCCTATACCAAATGTTTGTATGGTCAAATTTAAATTTCTTACACAATACCCAGTGGATTACCTGTCTAGTTTCATATTCTATTTTCGCTATATTGCATTATTATTTGTAGCAGCTGGAGGAGGATGAGGACGAGGACGAAGATTCTGATTATTCTTATTCTTATTATTAGTAATATAATTCGTGATAAAAATATGACCCATCAAACGATTATGGGATAGGAATTTCTTCTACAAATGGAATATTGGTCAGCACCGCATTTTACTAATTCTCATGTGTTCCACTTCAATAATCAAATCTTATCAATTCAGTCTGATACAGGGTGTTATTGACTAATTTTTCTAAGATTTAATCAAATTAAAATCACAAAATGTCTTCCTTTTCTAAAGTGGAATATGTCCGACCAAACAATGTTTTTATTAACGTAAAAAAAAAAGTCTCAAGAATTTCACAAATATTTCTATTGCCATTAATAAACTGCAAGTTTACCTGCGTGAATATATTTGCTATAATCAAACGGGTGACATCTCCACTCTAGACGGAACCCCTCTTAAACTAGTTGACAAATTCACTTACTTATGAAGCAGCGTCGAATCAACCAAAAAAGTAAATCGACCCGAGGTTAACGAAGGCATGGAAAGCTAACAATAGCCTATCGATTATATGGAAATCAGACCTAACCGATAAAATGAAACGCAGTTTCTCTCCAGGCAGCGGTCGCATCGATACTGCTATATGGATGCACTACGTGGACTCTACCAAAACGGCTGGAGAAGAAGCTAGACGGCAATTACCCAAGAATGCTGCGAGCAATCTTGAACAAGTCCTGGCGGCAACACCCCACAAGACACCAACTGTATGGCCACCTGCCTCCTATCTCGAAAACTATTAAAGTTAGGCGAACCAGACATGCAGGACACTGCTGGAGAAGCAGAGACGAATTCATAAGTGATGTACTCTAATGGACCCCCACACAAGGACGACCAGCACGAACATATATTCAGCAACTTTGTGAGGATACGGGATGTAGTCCAGAAGACCTGCCAGAGGCGATGAACGATAGGGAAAAGTAGCGAGAGAGGGTCAGGGATATCCGTGCTACCAGCACGACATGATGATGATGATGATTACCTGCGTGTATTCAGGTATCTCTTCTCTCTCTGATTTAAATGAATCTTTCAAACAATTTCACAGTTTCAAATTTAGTGTCTCTCAGATTCGCTTGTCAAAACCTTTTTCTTTTATTTAATATTATATTTCATAATTTTGTTTCGTTTGTATGTTTGTTTTTGGGTTGTTTTTTTTTTTGTTTTTTTGTATTTTTTGCTCTTTCGTCAAAAAAGCTATGAATAGAGTTATAGACAAATGGATAAAAAAACAGTATGAATTGAACGAAAGAAAGAAAGGTATCTATAGGGACATAACGGTTAGATTTGGTTTGGGTGTTTTTGGAGTTCTGGATGACACTAAAGTTAATTAATGCCAAGAAATCATCCTTGTAAAAGAAAAACAGTTGTACTATTTACTTAATAACTATACGGCCACCTGCCTTCCATCACGAAAACTATCCAAGTTAGACGATCCAGACATGCAGGACACTGTTGGAGAAGCAGGGACGAGGTCATAAGTGGTGTACTCCTATGGACCCCCACATATGGCCGGGTAAAAGCAGGACGACCTGCTCGAATATACATTCAGCAGCTATGTGAGGATACAGAATGTAGCCCTGAAGACCTGCCAGAGGCGATGAACGATAGAGAGAAGTGGTGAGAGAGGGTCAGGGATATCCGTGCTAGCGGCACGACATCCTGATGATGATGATTTACTTAATACTGAAAGATATATTGTTAGATAGATTTGAACAGCCCGAGATAAATCTGAACAGCCTGATTATATATATATATATATATATATATATATTGTTATCCACAGACAGACTGTTTCCTTGTATCACAACTCATAAATGTGGCCAGACATGTAAGATACATCAAGCTGGTATTGAAACAATGCTGACTTCACATCAGTCGGATATCTTACCGCAGTGTCATCAACAAAAGCAAAGGGATTTAACATATATGTATTCTATATATGTATTCAATCTATAGATTTGTATTCAAAATTTAATTGAACTGAAAGAAAAACGGAGAATACTGAAAAAATTAATCGTGGCTCAATTACAAAAACATTATTAATAAAAAAGAATTACTAATTTTGGTGAAATTATTGAGCATTTTAGAGATTAAATAATGTTATCCACACACACGCACACACACACACACACACACATACACACACACATACATGCATATATATATATATATATATATATATGTATGTATAATTTGATTTGGTGGCATTGTTTAAAAACATCAAATTTTCCTGGTTTTTTGTAATGCCAAAGCCATCTTTGAAGCAACGCAGGGGTCGCACTATTTAATAAATGATATTGATACAGTGATAAACATATATATCTTCAAAGTCTTTCAGTCCGAAAATGAATTTAATAACGGGACAAGAGTTCAAAACCAGTTAATATCTATGTCCAGTACTTTAGCTAATATGACACATGTATTTTATATATATATATATATATATATATATTATATATATATATATATATATATATATATATATAAGAGGAGTGTTATATAAATACAAAGAATAGCTAGAAACAGAAAGAGTTATGACCAACTATCTTAAAGGATCACTTAAGAAGGCAACGTTGGGTTACCAATAGATTTAACACCATTCTCTCGTATCGTTACATAATTCGATGCCGTTCTCCTACAATGTTCACATACACACAAATACGTGTTTATATGCCCAAATATAAATAATTGTCTTTAGATCTGCTTCGTAACTAAATACGGTAAAATATGTTGTTGTTGTTGTTGTTGTTTATAGTCAGTTGATGATAAAATAAGATTGTCTTTTATACATTAAGAGACTAAAAAATGGTTTTCGTAATGCATTGTTCGTTTAAATTTTATGTCTTCATATATTGTGTCAGTATATTAGAAAGAAATCGAATATTTGTCGAGAGATTTTTTTTGATCGTTTGCACAATATTCTTTATGTTTTTTCTTAGCTATTTACAAAAAATGAAAGTACAATAGAGAAAAATGAACAACAAATAAAAAAAGCAATGGTCGATTCGGATTACGTTACAGTATTTACATTGACAGGAGTTCTGCTCCGTTGGTTCAATCATATATATATATATATATATATATATATATATATATATATATATATATATATCAAATAATTGCACGTTGTTATAACAAGTTTGTTTAACTGTTCAACGCGCGCAAAAATATCTTATAATGGACATAACATATTTGGTCGAAAAAAATATTATTTATATCCTGCAATAATGTAGTAACGTTGGTAAATTTTGAGAAATTGCACGAATATGTAAATATTAGATTTTTCATATATATATATATATATATATATATATATACATATATATATATATATATATATATATTTGTGTTTTTATTGATTTATACATGCGTGAATTTGTAGTTACACACACACACACATACACACACACACTCATATGTATATATATATATATATTATTGTTATTAATATGATCATTATTATTTACTAGTTTTGGTCTGTAGTGGCACTAAGCCGTTGGTAAAAGGCACCTTCTGATATTCGAACTCGTTAGGAATAATTTGCTACTCTAGGTATCTAAGCTCTGCATCATATTGTTTACCTTTAATTCAAAGTTTTTCTCTGAGAAATGAGTTTCCTAAAATAGCCAGGATTCTTCGAAATTGTCAAGTTAATGCATCTTAGTTGTATTTCCAATTCATTCTATGATAACCTCTCCCATCAGTGTCTTTTCCAGGCTTTTGAAGACCGTATCAAGGGCTACATCAGAAATTGGTATCACCATCACCAACATGTTCCAAAGTTTTAACACTTCTCTAACAAGGGCTTAGTATTTGTTATGCTTTTCGAGTTGGTTCGGTGTGGTATCCTTGTTTAATGGCATATCAACCTTCGTAAGTTACTTAAAGCCAGAACAATCCTTTCTAAAGAACAGCTGTGATACGATTTAAAAAATTCATGGGAGTGAGGAATGAGGGAATTCATAAATTCCTCAAAGTTTAGGTTCCTTTGTCTAATGGCATATAAAACTTTGTGGGTTATTTAATATCAAATACATCCCTCTAGAAGAACAGCAGTGATGTTATTGAACTCACAGCCGGAAGTGTATGGGGGTTCATGCCTTTCCTTAGGGTACTTGTCCAAAAGTAAAAGTTGAAGCGAGACTAAAGTTCGAATTCACTTATCACGATTCCGCAGGCCAGAGTTTTTACCATGATGACACACCACGGCTTTCCCAAGGGTATTCGTTCGAAAGTGAAGCTAATAGCACTACTAGAGTTCGAAATCACTTACTTTATGACCATAGTGTCCATCACTTTATCTATTACACCATGATTTCTTTGGTTTTTAATCTATATCCACAATATGACAAGTTTATAATTATTATTATTCACTCATTAGAGCTTTTCACATCAGCGTTCGCCGATAGTTTTTCACTGAAGTCTAGGTGACAGCAAGTCTCCTCAAGTCTTCAGGAATCTTCTTAGTATTCTGGCCGTTCTCAATAATGGTGTCGTTTGGATGGTCTCCACTCGTCCGCCAACCTCCACGTCCTCTAGTCCCTTTAGTAATCCCTTAGTTACTGTTCCTAACGCTCCAATTACAATTGGTAAAATTGTCACCTGCATGTTCCACAGTTTTTTTAATTCCCTAGCAAGGTCGAGGTACTTATCCCTCTTTTCACATTCTTTCAGTTTTATTCTGTGGTCTGCCGGACAGCAAAGTCGACTATTTTGCAAATTCCCTTTTTTTTTTTTTTTTTTTTTTTTGTTGTTGATTATAATTAAATCTGGTCTTCTGGCCGGGATTAGGTGATCCGTTTGTATATTAAAGTGCCATAGGAGTTTATGCGTGGCATTTTCTAGGACAGGTGCTAGGTTGTGCATATACCATTTCTTAGTATGGTCGAATTTAAGTTTCTTACAGATTTCTTAATGAATCACCTTGCCGGCCTAGTCGTTCTCGCCTAATACTCCCTCTGTGCTAATTTGCTGCATTCGCTTATTATATGATTGATGGTTTCATCTCTGTCACCACATTGCCTACATTTGCTATTTTGTTGAGTGTTATCTATTCTCGCTTTAATATGATTGGTTCTTCTTCTTCTTCTTCTTCTTCTTCTTCTTCTTATTATTATTATTATTATTATTATTAGTAGTAGTAGTAGTAGTAGTAGTAGTAGTAGTATTGTTGTTGTTTCCTCCTAAAGTTGGCGACCGTAGTTGAGGGCGACCAGAAGGATCCCTTTTCAACAGCTACTACACCGAAGTGTAGGGGAGCGCAGTACTCCTTTCCCTGGATTAATCCACTTTATCCTTGACACGTACTTTACATTGCTGAGTGTTAAGCAAGGTGGTATCAAATACTATTTTTAAAGTCTTTGGTATAACACGACCTGGGATTGAACCCAGGTCTCCTGGACAATTGGCGAACACTCAACTCACTAGACCAGTGAGATTGTCCTCTTTGGCCTAATTGGTAGCGAGTTCACCAATGGCCAGGAAGACCATACTAAGCATACTCGACCAATCCTTGGTCGAGTCATACCAAAGACTCAAAAATGGTACTTGATGCCTCCTTGCTTAACACTCAGCATTACAAGGTACGGATCAAGTATAAAGTGGATCAATCCAGGAAAATTAACGCCCTTCCCTACTCCTCGGTGTAGTATCTATTGAAAAGGGAGCGTTCAGGTCGCCCTCGACTACGATCGCCACTCTACTTTAAACCGGCCTATTGATCTAGTGGGTAGAGTGTTCGCCAATGGTCCATGAGACCTGCATTCAACCCTAGCTTACGTCATACCAAAGACTTTAAAAATGGTACTTGATATCTCTTTGATTAAGACTCAGCAATATAAGGTACGTATCAAGGGTAAAGTGGAACAATCCTCAGAATGGAGTAGAGCCTTCTGCTCGCCCTCGACTACGGTCGCCAACTTTACTTACTTTTTTTTTACTTCTAAAGAGTATATCACAGAAGATTTAGTTGATGGTTTTTCACTGGAGTTTGAGTGACAGCATGTCCCCACAAGTTTCCAGGATTCTTTTCGTTATTCTGGCCGTTCTTAATAATGTTGTAGTTTGCATGGTTTCCACTCGTCCTCCACCTTCCAAGTCCCCCAGTCCCTTTAATAATCCTTTGGTGACTGTAGCAAAAGCACCAATCACTGTTGTTATGATTGTTACTTTCATATTCCATAATTTTTTAAAATTCCCTAACAAGGTCCAGGTACTTATTTTTCTTTTCACTTTCCTTTCGCTTAATTCTGGGGTCAGCCGGAGCAGCAAGGTCCACAATTTTGCATGTTCTCTTTTTTTTGTTGATTATTATGATGCCTGGTCTTCTGACCGGGATTAGGTGATCCGTTTGTATGTTCCATAAGAGTTTATGCGTGTCATTTTCTAGGACATGTGCTGGGTTGTGCATATACCATTTGTTTGTATGGTCGAATTGAAATTTCCTGCACATTTCCCAGTGGATCACCTTGCCGACCCTGTCGTGTCTCGCCTTATACTCCTTCTGTGCTAATTTTCTGCATTCACGTATTATGTCATTGATCATTTGTTGTTGTTGTTGTTGTTAGAATTTTTCACGTCATCTATATCTCGTGGATTCCACTGAATCCGATTCGCAGTAAATCTCAGGTTTCCAGTAATTTTCTCAAAATAGTAGCCGATGTTATCGATACCGGAGTTTTGATGGCTTTGATCCTTCCTGATCTTCAATTCCTCCAGTCTTTTATCTAAGCCTTTGGAGACTGTTCCAAATACACCAACTGCAACTGGTATCACCGTCATTTTTATTTTCCACTTTAGTTTATATTTATATTTATCTTTTTATTTTTATTTTTTTAGATTTTGTGATCGAACATCAAAATCCTCAATTAATTAACACCTAGTCTGTTGTGACCGGGGGTGGATAATCCGTTTGTATCTCCAAATTCCAGAGGATTTTATGTGTTTAATTTTTTGGAGAAACTGTGCATATATTATTTGATAATATAATCAAATCTAAATCTGTTGCACAATTCCCACTGGATAACCTTTCCCAACCTTTCGGGCCAAGTGCTGCATTTCATTTTGTGCCAGGAGATCACATTCGCTTATTATGCGATTAACCGTTTCATATGTCTCCACATTGGCGACACTTAAAATTCTGCTGCGTATTATCAATTTTAGACTGCGTTGCGTGTTGTAAATTTTCGTTAAACGCCACTGCATGCATAAATGTGTCATGCCCCACAGTATTTATGTTTCAGATGGTTATATGTATTCATAAATGCATTAATATCTTACAAAATTTTCATCATATATATATATATATATATATATATACGTGTGTGTGTGCGTGTATGTATGTATTTAATGATAATGCAGAGCTCTCTCTCTCTATATATATATATATATATACATATATATTGATATGGATATATACGTAAAATGCATTTCCATTTATATATAGACACATATATATGTGTTGGGGGGATATGTGTATATATGTATGTATAAAATGATAATACACATCTCTCTATTTATAAATACATAAATATGTATATTTATATGTATTAAATGTATTTTCATTTATATATATATATATATATATATATATATATGTGTGTGTGTGTGTTTGTGTGTGTGTATAGTGATAATGCACACCTATATATATATATATATATACATATATATATAAAATGGGTTTTCATAATATATATATACATATGTATATATATATATATATATACAAAGACATACAAATTCATACAATATGTATATATGTTCCCACATTGACATCTAAAGCAAATGAAATGCACATCATAAATATCGTTAGGATACAAAAAGATTATTATGATGGAAAAAGGAAATAAATCTAAAATGTGTCTCTCAATATATCCATCGAAATATATCAATTTGAATGCGCAAATATATAGAGTTTTTTTTTCAAACATATACACATTTTCTCGATGCAATCACGCAAGCATTTGCGTGTGCTTGTGTATGTGTGTGTATATGTATGTGAGTGTCTTTTCGTGATTTCGTGAATCAGTTGTGTGTGTGTGTGTGTTTTCGTGTTTTGTGTGTTTTTAACTTTGTGAGTTTGTGATACATTCAGAATTGTCTTTAATCTTCAAATTCCTTTGATTTTTGTCCACAATCTTTCATCGTCATTAAAGTCCCATTATTCATACGAACCAGACACGCAGGACACTGCTGGAGAAGCAAGGACGAGCTCATGAGTGACGTACTCCTATGAACCCTCGCATATGGAGCAAAACCTGGACGACCAGCTCGAACATACATACAGCAGCTATGAGAGGATATGGGATGTAGCCCTCAAGACCTACCAGAGGCGATGAAAGATCGGGAGAAGTGGCGAGAGAGGGTCAGGGATATCCGTGTTAACGGCACGACATGATGATGATGATGATGATGATGAATGATATTCTTGAGAAACAGATTATTTCTCTGCCTTGAAAGAAGACCAGCAACTGTGGATATTTATTCATCTTTGTTCTTCTCCTCAAGAGTATGAGGAATACAAACACCTAGCTTGGTCACAGTTCATATCTTTTTCCAATTGCAGTAGATTGTGAACAGGAATGTATTTGCCGCGAATACATTCCATTAATTCACTTGAAACATCACGATCGATGTTAGATAAGCGTCCTGGTCTCGGATTAACTCTTCATAGCCTATCTCCAGAAAGAAACGTTGAAAACCACTTGTCGGTCTATAATGATACTTTTCTCATAAACCCAACAAATTTATCTTTGCTGTCCATGTAGTGTTTTCTTGTTATTTTTTACTAACCGCAAAGTTACATGTACAATATGCATTTTCATTTCCTCCATTTCAAAGGCATGAGATCATAAATTAAATTAAAATGCACACTTCTTCTTCGCTGAAATAAGAAGGATCGATGAGCGCAGTATTTCATAATACGTTTAAAATAATAGAAGATTGAAATGCGCCTTTACATATAAAAAAACGAAATTATTCATGACACAATTTAATATATATATATATATATATATATTTTCATCATACAACGTGTGAAAGCACGTGCGATACCCTAGCCTCATCAGCCGCCAACCAGGGTGATAACACAGTTTCGGTAGCTCAAGGCGGTACTGCCACTCCTGGGATTACCGAGCAGCTTTTGCCACCGGATAGGGTATTTAAAAGAAATATATATCTATGTATACACAAGATCAACTAAAAGCGGACATTACATTGGACATTCGTTCATCTTCATTTTGGTGCAGTTTGTGATTTAAAAATGCGTTTTCTTACGGCTGTTAGATGTCATAGCAACCGTTTCTTGATTTTGCGTAATTACACGAGAAAGGTCGTTCCGCGTGTATAACATTCGTGTTGGAATCCTTTCTATATCCGTCATCTATTCGGTTCATTTTCTTTCATTTATGCGTTACTGCCCAAAAGCACTCGAGACAAACGTCATATATAATTCCGTTAAAATATCTTATTTGTTGATCAAAGGGCCCACAAGATGGGTGTTGAGTAAAAAGAAAGCTCCTGGTCTAAGTTTGTCCAGGTAGCTATCTGATTACCCTTGGGCCACTAAATTCTTGGCTTGCAAAAAATGTCTCCAGGGCGCTGATGGTCAGCAATGGGCTCCTGAATACTGTGGGGGTATTCAATAATCTAATATATATATATATATATACTATCAACAAGTCGAGCTGCTAGCACGGATTTCCCAGACTCTCTTTCTCTCTTGCCATTTGTCCCCATCAGCCATAGCTTCTGGCATGTCTTCTAGACTAAATCATGTGTCCGTACATAGCGCCGTTGTGGGTAATTTTTTGTTAATCAACCAACGCTGGTACTACCAGGTGAGGGGATCCATAGGAGACCGTTGCAGGAGTTCGTAATTGCTTCTCCAGCAGTTTCTCGCATACCCTCTTCGTCTCATTTGCCTGGTTTTAGTGATAAGATGTAAGGGGCAATACAGCTGTTGTTTCATTGGATTTTGTTCTATATAGCTCGTAGCATACTTGTTCAGTTTCCGTCAAGCTTTTTTTTCAATACGCTTTGCAAACGTCCATGCGGGGTATACATATAGTAGAATTGACCCAACCCCTGCTTGGAAGACATTGCGTTTTATTTTCTTCGATGGGTTAGATTTCCCTATGATCGATAACCAATAATTAGCAGTGCATACCTCCGCTGGGTACATATTAATGTCACTTTCAGTAAATGTGTCGCTGCTACCGAGTTACGTGAACTTGTCGACTGATTTCAGAGAACCCCCATTGAGACTGGAGATGTCTCCTTGATTAAAACACATGAACTCCGTTTTGTCTCCAGTGGTGGAGATCACGGTAGGCACTGATGATGAGACCTAAAAAGGTTGAAAGAGCTGTCCAGTGTTTCCGTATGTCGTGCGTAAGTGTTCGCCGGATTCTCTGGTCATGTTAAACCAATTCACAATACAATTCCTCTTCTTAAAAAAGAAAATGCATTTTTGAAATTCACCAGCTGTGATAATCAGGCTTTAGTAGGGTGTATTCCAATTCCTGCTGTAGCTGTTATTTTGAACCTGAAATCAGAAAAATTGGTCAGTTATTTTGTAAGATGTATAGCAATAACATACTAAATTTTCAAGAGTCTACGACAATTTTAAATGCGTATACAAAAAAAGGCTGGAAACTTATTGAATGCACCACGTATATATGAATGAATTGAGCACTCAGGTATCTGGTAAGGCAAAAATGTGAACAAACGAAAGCTACTACGAAGGCTTATAATTACCGAGCTGACGAGGTTCGCTTGTTAGCTGAGTGGTATGGTACTAAGTCTAACGTAAAGTTGGGCTGGTTCAGTTCCCAGCTTCAAGTGTCCTACGAGTCTACCCACACTGAAGAGTTATGATATAACGAAACTGTATGTCTGTGGATGACAATAAATATATAATTTCTTATTTCAAAATCCCCTCCAAAATTAACAGGACTTCTTCAGATCCGGAATTACTGTATTGAAGAATAGTTTATATATATATATATATATATATATATATATGAATACACATATATACCTATATATATATATATATATATATACACTCATTATAAATATATATTTATATATATATATATATATATATATATATATATATATATATATATATATATATAAAGCCCTGCGTGTGCAATAGTTTCAGCTGCTTGTCTTTTTTTACAGAAAGTCATTTTCTTCCATTATGTTTATCGATGTTCGAAGTATGTAGTCTCGACAGATTATGAAGATATGGGGATAATGTATCTTCTCGCAGAACACTTGCAGCAATGTCAAAGATGCCTGTGTCACCATCTGGTGAGCAAACTTTTACGTTTGTCTTATAATAGAGCAACAATATGGCAAAGACAGTTTTTTGAGGGAGACCATTGGCTAGAATTATTTGTTCCATCTTCCCTTTATGTATGGAATCAAATAACTTGGAAAAATCTACGAATAAGATTGTCACCTTGAGGTTTTTATACGATGATTCGATGGATTTTCAGAATCTTTGACTTTGTGGATCGCTTTTCCAAAAACCACTGGGATTCATTCTAAAACTGTTCTTAATTTATGACACAAAGCGGTTGAGTAGCAGATTATTATTAACCTTAGCCGCAATGGATGTAAGGATTATGCTTTTGTAGTTCTTAGTGATTCCAAGGTCCCGTTTTTTGAGGTAGGGGAATATCCGGCCTTTTCTCCCTCTCTCTATTTTCTTCAGATTATCTACGGAGTCACAATTACGGGTTAGTAAGTCATCGAGTTTCTTGGTCTTCCATGCTTCTGGATGAATTTCATCAAGACCGGCAGCTTTCTCTTTTTAATATTGGTTAATGTTGTTAAAATAGCGATGGATTTTAGAGGAAATAGTTATTTCATCAATCATACGTCGATATTTAAACACTTCGTGTATTTGAAGTCTTGATATAGGTTATCACAACCGAAGCGTTCAAGGTCGTCTTTCATAATAGATTCATCTAATTTGGATTAATATATATTTTTTACTTTTCTTAATTCTGTCAGATTTAATTAAATTACTAACTTATAAATATATATATATATATATATATATATATATATATATATATATATATATATATAAGGATAGAAGAGACTGGCATTGAACCACGCTTGATGACTATCAGTTTCTCGCCTGGGAACAAATATTTTATATGTCATATTATTAAACGAGTTAGAGTTCTTTTCTTTACACACATTTAAATAGATTCAAAAATTCCTCTCTAATACGAATCGTTCTATTTCGTATTAATTATTTGTTTGCTCACATTTAAATGTTTTAAAGTACCGCTTTTTGATTTTAACAGTTCAATGTGGCATCAGCCATTTGTTTGCATACAACTACATTGTTATATATATATATATATATATATATATATATATATATATATATATATATATATGGATTGTAATCCGACAATATGTAGAGAAAATTTGATAACAAGGTAATCCAAGTTGAAGGAAAGATTTATTGAGAAGTCGACACTATAGCGTTTTGGTTCTACTGAACCATATATGTGAAATTTATTGAAGGTTCAGCTAATCAATAGGACAGAATGGAAGTAAACAATGGATTGTAATCCCAGAATATGT
>OY757933.1:48518512-48616012 GCA_963585895.1 Sepioteuthis lessoniana
TGTATATATATATATATATATATATATAAAGCCATATATATACAGCCATATATATATATATATATATATATGTGTGTGTGTGTGTGTGTGTTATATGATGATATGCAATGAAGAGCTATTCAATTCAGACTGCTCCTACAAATGAAAAAATAATGTTGGAGTAAACCTAGTAGCAATGTACCGAAGACTCTTATGATATAAAAGAATAGAAATAAACAATATATATATATATATATATATATATGGAGAGAGAGAGAAAGAGAGAGAGAGAGAGAGAGAGGACAATGGTAATAAAATGAGGGGGATTAGATAGAAACTTTATAAATTCTAAGCAAACAATCCTTCTGTTTACAGAGGAGACTTTCAGGACGCAATAAAAATAGTCACTAAAATGTTTAAATGAAATTCAAAAGGTCACTTGCGTTCGATGACAAACAAGTCGAGATTAAATTTGATCGTACACTTACGGTTTTTAATCAGGTGATCTATCATGGAAAACCATTATGTATTATATAGAACGTTTTTAGGGAGGTTGTTAAAATTTCGTATTTTAGTAGGTATATATTGTTTAATCTTAACATCTAACCTTTGAGAAAATCTACCAATCCAGTGCAAATTGCCAACACACAAAGGATTTCTTTACTTTTAAGTCGTAAAATTACCTCGGCAGTAACTCAGACAAAAAAAAAAATGCAAAACTGGTTTGCTCACTTTTTCCATTTTTATGACTTACTTTTCATCATGATCAGTAAATATGGTCTTTTGAAGTTATTTTAAAATTCTCTAATAAAATCTTCAAATATTCTAAGAGTAGGTACGATCCTAATTTAGTCCGTAGATCAAATTCCTAACTGCTTAACAAAAGTAAAATTAGAACTGCTCCGGCTAAAAAGAAATTTCTTCATTCGAGTTAAAACAGTAAAGTTTGTCCCTTCTTTAATACCTTTAGAAAAAAAAAAGCCTAAATCACACCCAAGACATAAAACAGAGGACTTTTTTGTTCTAAATTTTCTCTTAAAACTTAAAACTGACCTTTTATCATATCCTGCCCGCTCGGGTAGGATATGATACAAGGTCAGTTTTTAAGCGGAGTTTAACAGGTTTGAATTCAGAGTTTTCTTTTTCCTAGACTAGTTGCCACACCAAGGCTGAAGAAGATTCAGTCTGTCCTACTATTTACTCATGGCTGGAGGGAGAATAATTGGATTCATACCTTTCCCAAAGGTATTAGTGCTATGTGAAATGCAATCAGCCATGTCCAGGATTTGAACTCGCCATGTCCATTTCCTACGACGATATCCCTTACACCACGGGCATCTCCATAAAACTCGCTGATGATCGTCCTTCTTTGACAGAATACGTTTTTGTTGTTTGACTAATGTTTGTCCTCCCACCTCTGTTAGGCGAGAATAAATCTATTCACGTTTTAAATAGTTTTGCTGAGCTAGTTAGACTCAGAACTGAATCTTCTAATAAAATTAAATATCTTAAAGTCAGATTTAATGATTTGGCACATTCATAGGTTCCTATTTCTTATTTTGAATCTAAGTGAAAGAGGAACATTCTCATAACATAAAATCTTATGTTTAGTTATCATTAAAGCTGATAGAGATCAAGGATTAGTCAGTGTGGATTATCAGGATTGTGTCAGTAAAATGTAGAGACTCCCAAATTTGTACAGCTTAGCCCAGTAGATACACATAAGCCTATCACATTGATTAACAAGAATTTCCAAAAACCCATTCTTAAGTGAGTTAAAAGTAATGCTCTTCCAACTATAATTTCTCATTTCATAAGCCTGGTTTGTTCCATTCGTCTCCATCTGTATGAGTTGTCTAAATCACTAAAGATGGCATTCCATTGAGACCTGTATTTTCTATGACCGGGTCCTCATAACATAAAGTAGTTAAATGGCTAGCTAAAATATTGCAACCGATAGTAGATTTTAACAATTCCATTTGTATAATGTGTTCTTTTACTTTTTTGAGTTTTACACAAAATTACCTTCGTACTACGTAATCTGTGCTCCTTTGATATATCAGGAATTTTCACCTATGTCCCTCTTATAGTAACTATTGATAGATTTACCGATGTTTTATATCGTAGTCTTTTATCACCAGTTTCCATTCAGGAAAATATTTTCGTTCTTGAGATGTAATTCGCTACACTGTTGAATTTAGTTTCTTTAGAATTAACTACTGGAACACTGGTGGGGTCTGTTTAGGTTCTCTTTATGGGCCTAAACTTGATGATATGTTTGTCGATTTTAACCAAATTGGGTTTATTATCTGATCTTGAAAAATGTTTTTTTCGTTATATCGATGACACATTCTGTCTTCTCAGTAACGAAATGGAAACTGATTTGTTTTTTACTTTCCCCAACGAGTCCTTAATTTTACTCTAAAAAGGAAACTAATTCTTCTTTAACCTTTACCTTTCAGAACTACTTCTTGTTTATTAACGTCGAAATACAAAAAAAGAAAACAAAATTGCTGGTTTGTATACCAGTTCGGGACTCTTTCTGTACTACAAAAAATTAATCAAGTCTCTTACTCCTAGGACTTTAATGATTCGCTCAAAGTCTAACCTAGATGAAGAGATTAAATTTATTACTGGCAATCTTGGCAATAAGTTTTCTAATAGACGTTGTACAATCTGTAATTTTAACTAAAATATTTATCTTCATAAGTAAAACAAACCAGCCACAGCTCAAAAATGTCTTGTGGATCTACGCCTTCTTTGGCTTGTTAATTTCAGTGATAGGTTTGCTAAACAAATTTAACCTGACGTACAACACAGCTATGTCTCAGCTAAAATTGTTGTATCTTCTACTAAAACGATCGACATCATTATAGCTCTATTATTTAGTTTTTTAGATGTAGTTGTGCCTTGCACTACAAATGTCGAATTTCTCAAAGGTTAGATGTTAGGATCAAGTAAAATATGCCAACTAAAATCCGAAATGTTAACTTCCTCCTTGTAGACGTTCTGTATAATATAATCGGGTCTTCCATTAGGGATCACCTGATTAAAAACCGTAAGTGTGCCAAGAGATTTAGTCTCGATCACCTTTCTATATTAAGCAAGTGACGCTCTTCATTTCATATAAAATATTTAGCAACTATTTTTATTAAGTCTTCTGGAACCTTTCCTCAGTAAACAGAGTGAATGTTTCAATCTAATTTCCTTCTTTTCTCGTACTTGTCGCCACTTTTTTTTTAAAATCGTAAAATCACCTCCCTTATATTACTGACAAACCAAGGTCAAAACCGATTAACAAGTTTTTTTTTCTATCTTCTATGCTTTAATTTCCCTGATGATCAGTTATCTAATATAGGCCTTTTGAAACAATTCAATATTCTGTACTACAAATAATGTTCAAGCGTCTATTAATTTCTATTAATTTTAGTAGATTGTAATTTAATGTAGAGATAGCCCAATCTGGATTAAAAACTCTCTCTCTCACTCTCTCTCTCTCTCTCTCTCTCTATCTATCTATCTATCTATACACACACACACACACACACACACACATATATATATATATATATGTGTGTGTGTGTGTGTGTGTGTGTGTGTGTGGATAGATAGATAGATAGAGAGAGAGAGAGAGAGAGAGTGAGAGAGAGAGTTTTTAATCCAGATTGGGCTATCTCTACATTAAATTACAATCTACCAAAATTAATAGACTTGCCCACGTTCCTCGGTAGGAATATCCTGTCCACTAAAAGCAACATCCGCCTAGGGGAAGATGTCAACTGCTATTAACAGGCTGTCGATAATATGTATATCTGATCTCTGATAAAATAGAATAGGATACCTCCCTACCTGAGACACTGTAAGCAGTACTGTACGGATGCACCACATAGACGCTAACGGAATGCTCGGCGAAAAAACAAGATGGAAACTACACAAAAATGCCACGATCTGTTCTGAACAAATCCTGGAAACAATACCCGACAAAACAGTTGCTGTATGGCCACCTGACTTCCATCTCACAAACTCTTGAAGTAAGAAAAAAAGGGCACAGTGGGTACTGCATGAAGAGTAAACTAGAACCAAAAATTAATTTTCGCTCTCCTTCGTGGTTGTGTCTTCTCTAGAAGTTTCCTATATTTGGAAAAATGCTATCTTCATATGACACATGTCACAAATCTCAAGGTGGTATTTTCTTCTGAATGTATGAAACTTAGAGTGATGAGGGTGACAGGGAAAGAAGACAACTATCCAATTTTGTGAGTATATATATATATATATATATATATATATATGTGTGTGTGTGTGTGTGTGTGTGTGTGTGTGTGTATCGATTTTTGTGTGCTGATATTTTATGCACCCAAAACAGGAAGAGATTGATAGATAGATCGCAATAAACGTTAAATATTTGTAAATGTAAATATTATCATCATATTATTCGCCGTCCGAACATATATGCACGTCATCGTTTTTTATTGTTGTTTTAAGAAAATCGAAAATGATATATCTGCGTAGAAAATCTCTTTTATTCATGAATTTATGAATATTTCTATTCTTTCTAAATCGTTTTTGTTTTCTTTTTTTTCCATCGGACATATTTATTTTTTCTTTTTCTCGATGCAGTTTTTGTGTCTGTATTGTATATGTTTGTCCCTGTCTGTGTCTTATTTTTCTGATATACCAGTGTTTGTATGTGCTGGTGAATTTGGAGTTCGTAGTTTGGTTTGCTTGTAATTTTAAAACAAAGATGCACTTCTCGTGTTCGCAATAAAAATACATGCAATATTTTAAATGTTGTGATTGCATTGTACAAGTCATAGATTTCCTTTGAAGATAACATCTCTCTGTTTCCATATTAAATTGTAATGTCGACTAATATTTCTATACAATGCAGAAATATACATTATTCAACTTATTCTTTAAAGCATTAAAATCTTCGAGCAGAAATATTGGTGCATTTAAGTGGGAATATGCATTCATATGATAATGTAAGGAGAGTAGACAGAAATTGGCACATCTATCCACACATTTTTTCGTTTTTAAACAGAATCTATCAATCTATCACAATTTGTACCTATCTATCTATACATCTCAGTCTCCATCTATATCAGTCTGCTTCTATCTATCTATCTATCGATCTTCGTCTGTTCATATGTCATATAATATTAATCAATATTTGCTATGTTCGATTATATTTACGAGGGAGATTCAATAAGTTAAGTAAATACTTCCTAAGGAGTCGGCAATCGCAAGCATTACTTCTTTCAAGCTTCAGACGACTGTCAGCGTGATCTTATTTACTGACGGCAGCACCCAGAATTTTGCAAGGATGTTTTCGTGGATAAATGGTTAAAGTGCCGGACTACAGAATCGTAGTAAACGTGTTCAAACCCCAATCGAGCTATTACGATCACTTTCGGACAAATACCCTTGGGAGAGAGGGATGAATCCAATTATCCTTCAAGCCATGGGGTTAAATATTACCATTCCTGTTCTTCTCGAGCATGGCTTTGGATGTAAATAACTGATGAAGGTTGTTATGCCATTAAACAAAGAAACTAAACAAAACCGGATTTTTTCTTTACCGCGTAATTAGTCAGCGTCTTTTTATTTTATGAACGGTCATTTTAGCTCTGGTGGCAGGGAAGTCTGTGAGGGAGAATGAGAGGTGTGGGATGAGTAAAGGAAGTCAATACACCACAGTTGATTGGCAAATGAGTTAAGGTTAGGGTAAGGGTTACTATGTTGAGGTTTTAAGGAGTTCAGGAAGAGATTCCTCGGGAAGAGGCCAGCACTCTTCAAATTGGGTCAGTGGCATTTCCACCAGGACAATGTACCAGTCCACAACTCCATCCTTGTCACAGACTTTTTGAGCAAGATGGGGCATCAAGACAGTTCCTAAGCCTTCCTATAGTCCAGACCTTGCTCCCTGTGGCAAATCAGTGTTTTGCTCATATGAACTTTTTTTTCATGTGTAAAATATCTTCGTACACATCACCCATTTTTCTGTTAATTTTATGTTTTGTACTTCTCAGTAAAACCAGTGTTCAAGCTTGAATCATTTCTTTTAATTTGTTGCCAAGTTGAATAGCTTCAGAATAAATATTTCTGAAAGATTAAAATACTTTTTTTATACTAATCAATTCCAAACGGTAATGAGTATAGATATAATCAAGTAATGATGAAAATGTATGTCTATATAATTCTTTCAATATTCTTCTAGTGTTTAGGGTGAGTATTTTTTTTCTTTTCTGTGTGTGTGTTTTTTTTTATTTAATCAAAGATGTTAAAATAAAGGACTGATGCCCTACAACACATATCTTAAAATACATGATCCTGTAGCTCACGACGATAGTGACACCTGAAGGCATCGGTGTACACTTGTAAAAAGGTAAATTAACCAAAAAATAACAACACCTTAAACACTGCAGAAAAGTGAAAAAATCCAAATAAAATTATATAGACAAAATGTGTCTTTTTTACTTAATCACAAATACTTGAATGAAGGGCTGCTGCCCAACCACACACACACAAACACAAACACTCACACACACACACACACACACACACACATATATATATATATATATATATATATATATATATATATATATATATATATGATGAGGCTTTGCGTTACCACTTGGAGCTGGAGTCAAAACTTCATCTGTTCCACTACTGCATGCCTGTAGATTTTATTAAAATTTACCCATAATGCATAGCCTTTAGGGCCCAATTTTTTGAAAAAAATCAATTCTCTAGCTGAAAACTTGCCCTGTTCAAGAGTGGATCATGTTTCTCGTTTTCATTGTATTTTCTCAAAATAGATGGGAGTTACTTTCTTTATGTCTTGTTTATATATATATATATATATATATATATTATGTGTGTGTGTGTGTGTGTGTGTGTGTGTGTGCCTATATGTGCGTGGTAATAAGGTGTAAATGAAGGAATAAGATAATTCGGACTATATATATATATATACATATATATATATATCATCAGGGCTTTAGAAGTTATATGAAGAAATCGATTTAATACTCCTCAATTTTTAATACTCTAGTTGACACAAGATGAAACTTATTCATACCTCCTGTTCTTCCCGTCGCTCTCCACCCCTGACTGGAACTTTTAAACAACAATTCCGATATACCATTCCCAGACAGTTTTATGCTCGATCTGTGGCTGGCTGGCTTTTACGTAGAATTCTTCTATGAGAGGAAGCATTTTGTGAAAGCGAAAGCCAAAACCATCAAACCTTGATGGCATTGTCGAAGAATTTGTCTCGCTTGGCTGCTTCTTCGAGACGACGGCCAGACTAATACATTGTGTCACAGAAATCTCACCAAGGGCGTCCTGATTGTCACTTTCGATAGATTGGCTTATAACCATACCTTATTTCATATTTTTATTATAGTCAGACCTTCCACATTTTCTCCGTTTACTGAAGTTCTCCCGCCTTTTGTTTCAATGTTTTCCTTCAACATTATTTGTTTTGTTAATAATTCCTTTTTCTAGTTCATTGGGTTTCTAAAATATTTATTTTTAACCCTTTCTTTCCTTTAGTATTTCTTCTCAGCTTTCTTTCTTTTCATGTCCTCCTTTTGTCAATTTTTCTCCTTTGCTCTTGATTTTAATACACACACACACACACTCACACACACACACACACACACACACACACACACATATATATATATATATATATATATATAACTTGGGAGTCATTTTTTGTCTTTATTTATTTCTTTTCTTATCTATCTGTCATTGTTTGGGGATTTTTTTTAAGAATTAGAACAATTTGATGAAAAACTAAAAGTTTTTTAAAAATGTTTATATCTATCTATCTATCTATCAATCTATCTATCGTTTTAATCCTACTGAGATTTTCTTTTCACTTTATCATCTTTTGTCGTCATTTTGTTCTTTTCTTTATTTTTATATACACATTGTCTTTCTTTCCTTGTGTCTGTCTATCATTTTATCTTTCCAGAATAAAACCAATATAATGTAAATTCCAAGTGCCTACACTTTCTGATAGAATCTCTCACTCTCACACCCTCTCTGTCTCAGTCTATCTCTCTACCTGTCTTCCTATCTATCTATCGATCTATCTATCCATCTATCTATCTCATCCCACTCTGTCTGTCTGTCTGTTTTGATATATAAATATATATATATGCTCCCCCATGGGGGTTGAGCTCTCTGGCAAAGGAATTGCCGGCCGCCGCTAGCGTAATGCAAAGCTCTTCGAAAGAATTGAGCACTCTGGTATCTGATAGGGTATAAAAAAATGTAAACAAAGGCTGTTGCTGCTGTTTCTAAAAATAAATACCGCTTGGTGGCTGAATGGTCTAAAACACAGTCTAACGTAAAGTTGGATGGGTTTCGATCCCGGCCTCGAGCGTCCTGCGTGTCTAGCCACACTGAACAGCTCTGATAGAACAAAACAGTCTGTCTGTGGATGACTATATATATATATATATATATGTGTGTGTGTTTCACCATGTTCAAATTTATCAATGCTTATACTTTTCTGTTTCTGCATAATCATATCTATTTATCGACCTATTAATGATTTTATCTTTCTCAGCTTTTTACTATTTTTTTCCTTATCTTTGTAGTCATTCTCTTTCATTTCTTCGTATTTAACTTATATGTTTGGTTTCCGTTTCTTTTTTACTAGGGTTGTTCTTCAGTCTTTATGCCTGTCTACAAATCTTTCGAACTCATGAGAGACGTACTCTTATGGACCCCCACACATGGCCGTGCAAAAGCAGGACGACCATCACGAATATACATTCAGCAGCCATGTGAGGATACGGGATGTTGTCCTGAAGACCTGCCTAGGGCGATGACCGATAGGGAGGAGTGGCGAGAGAGGGTCAGGGATATCCGTGCTACCAGCGCGACATGATGATGATGATGATGATGAAAAATCTTTAGTTTCTTCCAACAAATTATTCTAATTTGATATGTATCAAAGGTTTATTTCTTTTCTCCTTTTGGTTCTTATCTCTTTTTTTTTCTTTTTTGTGATTCACCTCATTGTTTTCATTTTTTATTTTGTGTTTTTTCCCCCTATTCTTCTTCTTTATTTATTTATTTACTTATTTATTTACTGATATCTTTCCACTCTGAAGCTAGGCTAGTGGACAAATTCACCTACCTAGGAAGTAGCGTCTCATCAACAGAAAACGACATCGACACACGACTGACGAAAGCATGGACGGCTATAGATAGGCTCTCAATAATATGGAAATCAGACCTGACAGATGAAATGAACCGCAGTTTCTTCCAGGCAGCGGTTGTATCGATACTGCTATATGGATGCACTACATGGACGCTAACCAAACGGCTGGAGAAGAAACTTGACGGCAACTACACAGGAATGTTGAGAGCAATATTGAACAAGTCCTGGCGACAACACCCCACGAGACGCCAACTGTACGGCCACTTGCCTCCCATCACGAAAACTATACAGGTCAGACGAGCCAGACACGCCGGACACAGCTGGAGAAGCAAGGACGAACTCGTAAGTGACGCACTACTATGGACCCCCACATATGGCCAAGCAAAAGCAGGACGACCAGCCCGAACTTACATACAGCAGCTATGTGAGGACACAGGATGTAACCCAGAAGACCTGCCGGAGGCGATGAACGATAGGGAAAAGTGGCGAGAGATGGTCAAGGATATCCGTGCTGGCGGCACGACATGATGATGATGATGATGATGATGACTTATTTATTTACTGATATCTTTCCACGATTTCTATTTTTTTTTTTCCTTTCGCAGGATTTTGGTGATATTTTCCTTTTACATTAATGTACGAATATATCTTTCATTGTTTCTATATAACTTTCATACCCAATAAATAAATAATATTTGATAATCCGCTTATGTTTATATGTAGAGCGACTAGAGAGTGAAACAATCATGATTTTTATTCAAAATAAAATCTAAATAAATAGTAAAGGACGCCGAAAATATTTGACTTTTCCACATGTTAAGGTTAACGTCAGACATGTCTCGAGTCCAATAAAACCAATAAATTCCTTATTATCAATAATATTGCTAGGATAGGAATGAATCCAATTATTATTCCCTATTGCTACTGGTAAATAGTGTAGTAGACTGAACTCTTTAACGTTGGTACGACAACCAGTATCAGAGAAGGAAAACTCTGAATTCAATGTTGATAAACTCTGCTTAAGAATTGAGACTGTTTAGCATCCTAGGTATGTAGAGAGGTTATATATATATATATATATATATATATATATATATATATATATATATATACGTGGTGAATTCAATAAGTTTCCAGACATTTTTACAGGCATCTAATATTGTCGTAGACTCTTAAGAATTCAGTATGCTATTGATATACATCTTATGAGATGATTGACCAATTTTTATGATTTTTGGTTCAAATGAACACCTGCAGCAGGAATTGGAATACACCCTACTAAAGACTAATTGTCACAGCTAGTGAATGCAGTCTGGACGTGAGGAAAATTTAAAATAATGATATGCAATGAAATTATGTTTTAAACTTGGAAAAAATGCCACAGAAAAGTATGAAATGCTTCAGACTGCTTTTCGACCATCTTGTATGAATCGATCATCAGTTTTTGAGTGGTATAAGAGATTCAAGGAAGGCAGGGAGTCAGTGAGAGATGATGAGAGTTGTGGGAGGAGAAAGAAAGTCAGAACACGATAGTTGATTGGCCAAAGGGTTAGGGTAAGGGTTACTATGTTGAGGTTTTAAGTAAGTTCAGGAATAGATACCTAGGGAAGAGGCCAGCACTCTTCAAATCAGGTCAGTGGCATTTCCACCAGGACAATGTACCAGTCTACAACTCCGTCCTTGTCACAAACTATTTGACCAAGATGGGCATCAAGACAGTACCTTACCCTCCCAAAAGTCCAGGCCTTGCTCCCTGTGACTTTTGCTAATTCCCTAAGCTCAGAGGCTGTCGTTATAAGACAATTGAGAAGATGAAAGAGGCTGTGACGAAGGTCATTGACACGCTATCACAAGATGACTTCCGTCGGGCCTTCCAGGAGTTGTTCGGACAGTACAAGTGTATTGCAGCCGGAGGAGATTACTTCAAAGGAGACTAGAGTTTCATGTGTGTACTATCAATAAAAGAGCCTATACGACAAATGTCTGGAAACTTATTTAATGA
Organism: Sepioteuthis lessoniana; assembly: GCA_963585895.1. NCBI lineage: Eukaryota > Metazoa > Mollusca > Cephalopoda > Myopsida > Loliginidae > Sepioteuthis > Sepioteuthis lessoniana. Next base: position 48,529,684 of record OY757933.1, read on the forward strand.
TCCTCGTATATATATATATATACTGAAGTGTGTATATTTAAGTAACAAATGGTTTTTAAAGCAAGTTTATATTTTTATATTACCGACGATGGAATTCTGTAGGGATTCCATAATCCCTTTCATATTCATGTTAAATTCACGGATTTCAGCTTTGGCTAATGTAATTAGACGTTATATTTGAGGTTTTCTGAACGTTTTCATCGTATTTCTATTTGCGCGGCAGGGTCATATATTTTGAAGAATATATATTTTGGCAAGAAATTTTTATGAAAGCAACAATTTTTTATTAAATTTCATTAAATACGATGGAATTGATTGGTGTTATATATTTGGGCGTTAGGGTTCCATAATCCCTTTCATTTCTATTTTAAGTTCACGGATTTTGGCTTCGGATGATATATATATATATATATAGATGAATATATATATATATATATATATATATATATATGTACAGACACCCACTCACACACACACACACATAGATATATATTTATACATTAATAAAGTCTATATCTTATATATGTATATATATTTACCAAAGTATAAAACCCCCACATAAATGAAGAAAAAGCTATGGTTTACAATTATAAATGATGAAATTCAGATAAATGAAAGGCAACTTTTTTGGTTTAATATTTTGTAGATCCGCTGTAGCTCTGAGAACCCCAAAAATTTGGCTAGGCATACTCTCAATTAGTGTCCAAAGTTGTGCTGAAGGTCTCTAAGATGGCATTTTTTGATTTGAGAAATTGTTGAGTAGTATCGACCTACTTCATATACTTTTCAATTTTACAATTTTTCCATAGGAGCACGCTGGATGGTCAGTGAGTCTTATTTCTTCTTCAAGCAAATACTTCTTTGTTACTGAAAATTCAACTCTTTTCCACATAGACGACGCCCTTCTTGTGCGAGAGATAAATCATTTAGCATAATTATATAATTTGTTGCTTTTTGTCGACCACTGAAAAATTGTAGTTTTCCTGAAGATCAGAAGCACTCCACCACCACCAATCAAAATGCATTGTTAAGTAATTCTCTTTTGGAAAATCCTTTGCGTACCAGAACTTCTTAAAGCCATCTGGACTTTTTAAATTGCATTTCTTTTCGTCCAAGAAAAAAACTTTTCGCCATTCTACAGCACTCTTGGTTTGATATTGACGAGCATATTCCAGTCGTTTCTCTTTGTGCTTCATAGTAAACCTTGGACGATGAATTATTTTCTCATGCTTAATTCTTTCGTTGTTTAAATGCCTTCAAATTGAGCAAATACTGCAAGGAGTATTCAGTAGAAATTTCAATATTTTTAATGTTGACGATGTTTTCTTTTTGACTTCGTGAACAATTCTTCTCTTTAATAGAGGTGATAATTTTTCTGGACTGCCAGTCGGTTTTCTTGTTCCATATTTATTTGGACTTTTCAAGTAATTGCAGATAACGGTTTTACTTCATCCTAAAGCCTTTGAAAATTCTCTCTGAGATATTCGGATTCTTTTCAGAGCTGTAAACTCGCTTTTCGCAAATTTTGATAATTCAGTTCCTTTAGCCATTTATGTTTTAAGTATTTTAAGTATTACAGTTTAAATAGCTTTTATATCATGTAGATTATATATAATAGATTTCTCAATTAAGTACAGTACTTTATTAGTTAGATTTAGTTGGTAGTCTTATATTTCTGTCAAAGATAAATTTTAAAATTTAGCATAAATGCTAATATACATAGAAAAATACACAGAAAGTTCTTCTTATTTTAAATTCAAATATCTCTCAACCTTATCTTTCAAATATCTGATGTTCATAATTTTTAAAAAATCAAACAATATCGTTTTCTTCCTTTTAGTGGGTTGTCTTATATTTTTGTCCTCGGGTGTATATTATGCTATAGTGATGCGAGAGAACCTTGTCATTTTTGGCCTTTTAGTAGCAAATCTAATTGGCGCCGTAAACTCATTCATAAGATGACATTTTCTCCCTTAAAGATACATGGTCTCCCTCAACTATTTATCTTAGTGACATGGGATAACGTAGAAATGGCAATGATCCGATACCTTCCAGTATTTGTTCACGAAGCATCTCTGTGTATTTCCTATCTAGCTTTGTCTACAGGAATGTTGTTAAAGTCCAAGTCGTTCAGGCAAACATTAATACTTACACAGCTATAAATTAGGCGGTATTTGGGCACCTCTTGATTTAAGAAAACACATTTTTAAAAGTGTTTTTATTCACACACACACACACACACTCACAAACACAGTTTTATATATATATATATATATATATATATATATATATATAATTTGAGGGTATGAAAGATTGTTCTCGTGTAAAATATCTGCTATTTTTTTGCCATTTCTATTTGAAAAGTCTCCTTAGTAAAATTTTCATATTTTCCCTTTTGAGTATGAACCTACTCCTACCCAAACAATGCTAAAGTACAGCTACATCACATACAAGATGTTGGTGAATAACGATCGGCAATGTGATGCATACTCCTCTTTGAAGGAGTAGCTTCCTATTTCAGAATCCTTTAGGCAAAGCTACTCCTAAGCCTATGCAGAAATGATAAAAAAAACATACTCAAAACCATAGTTTTCGATCCGTTCTCTCTTACTAACTTAGATATAAGCCATAAATATTCGGCAATCTGAATATAGAAAGAACAGTTAGTAAACATAAATCAAATATTTATTTGAAGATAAACAATCACGAATAGCATGGCAGATAATAAAAGAAGAGAATGGCAGAAAGAGCACCTCGAGGGCTAAACTAAAGCTACAAGTTAAGAAAAAAATTAATCAATTAAAGAATTAAAAAAATAATATTTTAAATATCTGCAATATAAACATTCTGAAATCACTGACTGTACCATAGCCAGATACGGCCATGTGTGAAACGTACATATAATGTTCATATATACATATAACATAGAACATTGGAATTTCGAAACACGAAAAACACTTACGACTTCTTTGTTCAGGTACGAAACTTTTTATAACCTTTGAGTTTAAAGGTTTTTCGACATAAGGATAGAGAGGCACAATCTTTCTATGCTGGCTTTTTCATCTTCCCCAACCTCGTGCGGCACCCACCACAAGGCCTCGTGAGCTAGCGGAACCCAACCGTCTTCTCCCGAGGCAGGTCTCATCTCTACTAACTTTCTTCAAATTACCGAAATCCCCCGCGCGTTTCCGGTGCGTGACGTCATTCACACTTGCAAGTCCTGTTTCCCATCTCGGGCTATTGTGACATCTCTGAGTGACACGTCCGCTCCGCCAGCGCGCACACGAACACCTGTGTTAATGTCGCACCTAAGTAACCCATGCATAGAGACGAAAGGTTCTCAGCCTAACTAAACCCAAAGGCATAAACCGAAATCCCTCGGTCATTATATTACATGACAAACGTATCAAAAAACTTTATGGCAAACTCGACGTAAAACGAGATTAATTTATGGAAAATTATGTATGCAGTATAGAAAAAAGTTAAAAACTAAAAAAAAAAAAACGCGTGCTTCAACGAAATGCCTCTTGAAGTTAAGAATATAAGAAAATTAGACTACACACTTCTCATCTTATGCCGAGCAGTTTATAAATAAAACACAATAGAGAAAGGGACGAAATGATGCATATTACTCTTCAGTAAGAAGGGGGATCTTTTGAATCACAAAAATCTACTGCAGCATAACACTATTATGGCTATTTGGATTTATGACACCCTGCTTCCCAATCATATCCGACCTGAAATCGAGAAAATTATCCAGAAAAATCAAAACAACTTTCGAAAATGTTGCTCTATAATCTCACGGATATTGACAATCTGTTAAATCACCCAAGGAATACAAGTAAAAATCCCAAGGTAACACTACTGTTTGTTAATTACTCTAAGGCATTCTATTCCATACACAGAGGAAAAACAGAGCAAAAACTATTTGCATAATATCTTCTCAAAGAATCTTTTCTACAACTATAATGATACATTGCAAATCATGAAAGCAATGGTTCGCTCACCCGATAGAGAAACCATATATTTTGACATTATCCCTGGAGTCTTTAGAAGTGATGCATTCACACCATATGTGTTTTATACTCTTCGTAGACTACATACTTAAAATACATAGATCTAATAGAAGGTAATGGTTCCACGCTTAAAAAGTCAAGAAGCTGACAATAGCCCACAGAAACTAGGACATACACAGACTACGCAGATAATGTAGAACTACTTGCAAATTTACCCGACTAAGTATATTCCCTACTGCATTGGAAGGCAGTGGAAAGTATTCGTCTTAAAGTGAATTCAAATGAAACCGATTATGTATGTTTTAAACAAAAAGAAGCAATCTCCACTCAAAGTATCAAGCCTCAGAACTTAAGAAAGAAGTTCACGTACCTCATCTTCTGAAAGTGATGTCAACATACCCCTAACGATAATGGGGAATGCAGTTGGTAAGCACAAAGAGAAAGACCTTGATGAGAACTACACAAGTGTGTTGCGTGCTGTCTTAAACAAGTTCTGCGAGTTAAAACCCTACGAAACAGCAGCTTGACGGCCGCCATCCTCCTATCTCCCTAATCAACATAGAAGACCTGCAAAGAGTAATAGAGGATAAGGATGAACGATAATAGAGAGTCAGAGAACTCCCTGATATCAGCATGACTTCAGGATGATGATGATGATGACTTCAGGATGATGATGATGTTGATGAAGATGATGATGATGATGATGATGACTTCAGGATGATGATGATGATGATGATGACGTCAGGATGATGATGATGATGATGTACAAATGGATATATATATATATATATATATATATAAACATGTACATACACACACACACATGCGCGCACACACACACACATATATATATATTTATATACATATATATATATATATAGAGAGAGAGAGAGAGAGAGAAAAAGAGATAAAGAAAGAAAGAGAGGAAGCAGAGACTATAGAGACAGTGTTTTCTTTACGAAGTTTGATAAAACAATTCACGTGTTTTAATCACAATAGACACACACACACACACACACACAAATATATATAGAGAGAGAGATAGAGAGAGATAGAGAGTGAGAGAGAGAGAGAGAGTAGGGACAATAGAGGCAGTGTTCTGTTCATGAACATAGATAAAAGAGATGACGCGTTTGTCAAAATGGCGCCATTCTTTCATTGAATGGCAACCTTTGAAATTAGTAGACCAGTTCAAATATCTTACTTGCAATCGTTCATCAAGTGATGTTAACATATTCATCACAAACGCATGGTCTGTTATTGACAGATTAATGACCAAATCGAAATCCGATTTTTATAATGAAATAAAACGGAAATGTCTTTCATTGTACTCGTGTAAGTACTACTCCATGCTTGAAATACATGGAGTTTAACGCATCTTAGAAGAAAGGCCTACCAAATTAGCTGCTGTTCGGCCACTTACCTTAGATCTTACAAATTATCCTATTAACACGAGGAAGATATGCTGAGCTCAGCAAGGAAAGTTGGGAATTAGTTATAATCGACGTTCTCCAATGGACTTTTACATAGAGATATACGAGTGTTGTCTGAACAGCAAAAAAAAAAAAATATTCATTAGTTCTGCACACACACACACACTCACACACACACACACACACACACACACTTATATATATATATATATATATATATAGTATTGTAACAGTTTGGTTACGGCTGGAGAAGAAACTTGACGGCAACTACACAAGAATGTTGAGAGCAATATTGAACAAGTCCTGGCGACAACACCCCACGAGACGCCACCTGCCTCCCATCACGAAAACTATACAGGTCAGACGAGCCAGACACGCCGGACACTGCTCGAGAAGCAAAGACAAGCTCGTAAGTGACGTGCTACTATGGACCCCCACATATGGCCAAGCAAAAGCAGGACGACCAGCCCGAACTTACATACAACAGCTATGTGAGGACACAGGATGTAACCCAGAAGACCTGCCGGAGGCGATGAACGATAGGGAAAAGTGGCGAGAGATGGTCAAGGATATCCGTGCTGGCGGCACGACTTGATGATGATGATGATGATTGTAAGAGTGTTGGCTGTCACAATTTCATTTTGTGGGCTTGTGGTGAACCAAATGTGATATAATTTGGAAAGTGCTCAATATCTGTGATAGAGCTATTATACAATAATAATAGAGATATATGTATATTAGATTTTATATACATATAATAATAATAGCTTGTATGCAAACTTAGGTTTTATGACGTTTTATAGACTACAATCATCTGGCAGATAACGAAAGATAATGATGAAATCGAAAATCAAAATCGGTCAATCTGTTGAAAATTCGGCTACATATAGCGTCCCATACATCCGGATGACAACCTCAAGTTTATTGTGCTGCGTATGTATCTTTATACACTCATATACTAAACATCACTTATACGTCCATAGACAATTATACGCAAATATAATCCACACAAATACACGCACCCACACATAATCCCCACCTACAAGCACGTACACATTAAGAGATGCACATAATTCTAACGGTTTTTCACAGCATTTTTCGATTTCTTCATTATCTTTCCCTAATGATCATCGTTTATAAAACATCATGAAACCTAAGGTCGCAGACAAATTTCCAATTTATAAATTATATATAAAATAATATATATATATATATATATATATATATATATAAAATTATCATCCTTATATATATATGTGTGTGTGTGTGTATATAATTGATATGGACCCAAAGTTGGTACTAAAAAGAGTTGATATGCCATTAAACAAAGAAACCAAACTAAACCAAAGTTGTAACACAGAAGGAAAACACGCACACGGGTTAGAGGTAAGAAAGATATATCAAAAGTTACAAAGGATAGTGTAAGGGTAAACGGAGCTTACTATCCGGTGGTGTCCAATATTGTTAGTCGTAATACTAATACTCCTACTGATTCTCTAGTATCAAGAATACAGATACCTCGTAATATAGTATTGGAAGAGTCCATGATGCAGGTAAGTTTCGGTCTGAAAACAAAAATGAAAGCATGCCAAATGCACTGATTTTCTTTGATCCTCTCTCCCAATCTCTATCAATCGACCATTGTTCTTGCCAGGTTTTCTAGACGTCATTTAGTGTTTGTATATATATAGTCATCCACAGACAGATCTGTTCCGTTCTATCAGAACTCATCAGTGTGACTAGACATACTAGCTTCCCGTCGCTGGGATCGAAACCCAGTTGACTCAAACGCCAATCCAAGCTTCTACCCCTCAGCCACGAGGAAACAGTAGCAACGAAGTAAATTTTAAACGGTTGTGAATCACAATTACTATTGTTTACATACATCTGTTTAACGGCTACCGAGACCTCAATTCATATTTGAAGAGCCTTGCAAAAAACGCTAATGGCAACGTGGTTACTTCATTCGGTTAGAGAACTCAACCCTACAGGGGTAGGGAAGTATATATATATATATATATTGATTTATTTACGTGTATGTGTGTGTGTGTAAAGATTTTTGTGGGTCTTACGAGAGAAAAGTAAATATTGTAAATGAATAGGTGAGTAAATGATTTCCAAGATCTTATTTATAATTTCATTTACATGTGCTAAACATGCATTTCTAACTATACGCCTTTTTCAGGAGATTTTGATTGGTCAAGTTAAGTTTCGGCTGCTGTTTTCATTGTAAAGACTGTTTTGATAAGACGTGATCTTTTGTAATTACAGGATATATGTCTCTGAATGTCCCAAATCGAGTTAATTTCCCGCCAAGACTTCTAGTTTATGTAAATCTTCCTTGTATATATAGGTATATATTCTTCAGTTTATGAGTGTGTATGCGTACACATGTAAACATGTAAGTGTATTCATTTATATGCAAACTAAATATGTTTTAGTTTAATTTGGGTTGACTCCAGATTTATGCATGTTTAAATGCCGTATGATCCGTGAAAACCACTGGCCTATACATATATGTATATATATATATATATATATATATATATATATATATATATATATATATATATATATATATATATATAATAATTATTTATTCTGTGTGTAAGTGTGTACGCGCGTAAACATGCACGAACACCCGTGTACTCACATACCCGTACACTTGTATATTTTCAATTAAAAAGAATTAAAAAGCAAATAAAAAGTAACACCTCCACTGACCACCTTACACCCCAACGAAGGGATCTCACTTGAGCGATACGAAGTCCAAAAAAGACTATTTTTTAACGTATTATGGATATCTACAGAACAAAGGGACAATTCATATACAAAAGGAAACCTAAAGAAGAAAAAAATTAAAATTTCATATGTGAGGAAGCCTTGTAAATTAAAAGAAAGATAGCATTTTTCAATGCTATTAAAAGCAAAGAAACATCAATAATTTACAAAAAAAAAACATATGAAAGGATGATATCTTCTTGCTAAGAAAATTAAGGAAAAAAATCACGCCACAAAACACTGAGAAACATTGAAAAATATTAAATAAACCTCATAAATTAAAAGCTCTGGTAGAATTATAGAATATAGAAACACATTACATAACAAAAATTTCGGAACATACCAGGAACTATTAACCGAAATCAAAGAACTTTGACCCGAAATAACAAAATTCCTATCGGAAGTATGGGGGAGAGAATGGAAATAGAAGGAAAAAATTAAAAATCAAGGCATAAAAATTTCATGGTTGAGAAATCTACACTGAAATGAAAAAAAAATGAGAGAAAAAGAAAAATATTTTTGAGAAAAATTTGAAAAAATAAATCAAGGATAACGAAAAACATGCAGAAAAAAAACTTCACATACATATTGCAAGTAAAACCATCACATTCAAAAATGGCCCCATGCTATTTGTAGTTATCTTTCTACGTAGTGTTGTTAAAAAGAACGCTACGTAGAAAGATAACTACAAATACCATTCTCACTCACAAGGAAACCCACACACTAGAAAAACAGTATAATACGCACTACTGCACAAATACATATCTAGACAACGGATGGAATATCTAAACAAACACTAACACATACAAACTATCCTTTGCAAAAAAAAAAAAAATTTCTCATATATACCATCACACAAAAATGGACCTATCTCCTCTAAAAGAAAACAACCACTAAATAAACACTTTTAGGCAAAAACAGAATTAATCTCGATTAATACCATCACTCAAAAAATGGACCCATCTCCTCTAAAAACAACAACTACTAAATAAACACTTGTTAGCCAACAGAATTAATATCTATATACATCATCACATTAAAAAAAAATGGACCCATCTCCTCTAAAAACAACCACTAAATAAGAACACTTTCAGGCCAAGATAGAATTAATCTCTATTCATAACATCACTCACAAAAAATGGACCCATCTCCTCTAAAAACAACAACTACTAAATAAACACTTGTTAGCCAACAGAATTAATATCTATATACATCATCACATTAAAAAAAATGGACCCATCTCCTCTAAAAACAACCACTAAATAAGAACACTTTCAGGCCAAGATAGAATTAATCTCTATTCATAACATCACTCACAAAAAATGGACCCATCTCCTTTAAAAAAACAGCTACTAAATAAAACACTTGTTAGCAAACATAGAATTAATCTCTATATACATCATCACATTAAAAAAAAATGGACTCCTCTCCTCTAAAAGAAAACAACCACTAAATAAAAACACTTTCAGGCAAAAATAGAATTAATCTCTATTCATACCATCACTTACAAAAAATGGACCCCTCTCCTCTAAAAGAAAACAACCACTAAATAAAAACACTTTCAGGCAAAAATAGAATTAATCTCTATTCATACCATCACTTACAAAAAATGGACCCATCTCCTCTTAAAATCACAGCTACTAAATAAAACACTTGTTAGCATACATAGAATTAATCTCTGTACATATCATCACATTCAAAACATGGAACCATCTCCTTTTAAAACAACTACTAAATAAAACACTTTTTCGCAAACATAGAATTAATCCCTATACACACCATCACATTCAAAAAATGGATCCATATCATCTAAAAAAAGACAACCACTACTAAGCAAAAACACTTTTAAGCAAAAATGTTCATACTTACCATCACACTCAAAAATTGGCTTAACCACCATACACAACCATAAATATAGGGGGGTTTAAATAACATCTTAAATAATGCAACCCATAACGGAAGAAAATATCACCAAGAAAAAGAATAACAAGAATTTAAGATATATTTTCTTAAGCTAGCCAGATTAGCCTAGAAATAATAACAACACAATAAGAATCTATTTTGGGCACCAAAAGCTGAACAAAATCAACAGTCCAAGTAATGTAACTAACAAAACTAAGAACCTAAAAAAAATCAATCAATCAATCAATATAGGAATTAAACAAAAATCAGGTTGATTTATTAAAATCAAGTCTAAAATTTTGAACTTGCCCAAAAAGCTAATTACGAGAATTAAAAAGAGACCTCAAAGAAGTTGGATGAAGATATAGATTGATACATAAATTCCATTATAAAGAAAATACAGACGACTGTCTAGTAAAAAAATAAATCCAAATTCTTCCCAAACAAAGATAATTTCGGTGAAATAAATCAATTCTTCGAAAAGACCAGGAACATTAACTCAAGAGATAAAATTACGCTCAATTCCAACCCGAAACAAGTCTGATCGTAAAAATATACATGAAAACAATTACTTAATTATAACTGAAGCAGACAAGGGAAATGAAGTGCAAGGTGCGGAAACAAAATTTGAAATATTCAAGTATAATAATAAACGACTCTATGATAAAACAAGATTAATTCTAAGTTTAAAAAAAAATACAAAATAAGAAGATATGCACAATACAGTAAATTTAATCAATATGGGTGCCATTTTTTTCAGTTATAGTATGAACCTTCTTTGGAAACGATTTGCATGCCTTTAGAATAAATTCGTCAGACATTTTATTCCATTCATTCCAAAAAGCAGTCTAAAAGGAAGAAATATTTGGATGGAAAGTCGCATTTTTTTTCTAAAACTCCCCATATAAAGTAATCAAGAGGGTTGAGATCTTGGTTTCATGGAGGCCATAAACTAACCCCAACTATTTCGGAACTATTTTTTGGCTTGATTTGGGCGTTAAGAAAATAATAGAATCTTTGCTTTGCTTTTCTTGCTCACTTATGTTGGAATGAATTTAAATGAAAAATTTCTTGTATAATAGAGTTCCTGTTGAAAATTTAGATTTATCGTGTTTTTCTTTCAAAAACTGAATGAATCTGACAAAAAACGTTTTAAAAATTATTCCATCATTCGCTTCCGCACCCAATAGTCATTTTAAATAAGACATATTACAGAATCAAAATCCAAGAAATACAAAGGAAAGTAAGCAACTGTAAATTAATGCAAAGATCATCATATCTAATAAAAAATTACAAAATTCTGCACAATATACTGTTAAATGTTAATTAAAAAAGGAAAAGGACATCTTAACGACATTCTAAAAAGAAGAAATTTTTACGGATAATAAAAGTTCACAAGTCCAAGGAAAAGAAATGGCTTTAGAAACACAAACAAATTAATAAATAGGAATTTCAAACACCAACATCTTCAAATTTAGATCTATTATAGCAGGTCCATCATGCCCTATTTTCAGATTCAGCAAACTAATAGATATTCTGCTACCGCCATTTCTAAATAAGATAAAATGCTACATTAAAATTACATTCAGTTTTTAAACTCCATACCACAAAAAAAAACTGATACTGAAAGACTCATAGTCACATTTGATACCACCAACTTATATAGTAATATCCTACCGGAATTTAAAAAAAAAAAGGCCATCTCATTTTAGAGAGAAAAAATACCCAGAAACATTACACCCAAGATTGAACAAAAACAATAACTCTTTCCAATTCGACAACATAGATTACATCGAACAACGATGGTAACTAAAATGGAGCTAACATATGCTACCGTAATAACAGCATACATAAAGGAAAATCTATCTGAAAACAAAGGGTAAAGATCTAACAACAATATAAAAGCGAATTTATTAAATCGTAGAAGAGATACCTGGATGACTGTTTCATAATTTGGAAATGGTCAAGAAGCAACATTTACAACTTACATAACTTATTCGAAAACCTACACCCTAACATGAAATTCACCATAGAAAAATTCTTAAAAGACCTACCCTATTCAGCCATCCATAATAAAAATCAAAATGGCCAAATTATCACAGATATTTACCACAAACCCAGAGTTACCCAACAATACTTCCATTTTAAGAGTCTTCACTACATAAAATGAATAACCCCTACCTTACACCATAGCACAGAGCAGCAGCATCATACTCTCTAACAAAAATATCCAAGCCAAACAGCCAGGAACTATTCACAGAAATATCATAGATCAACTTTAAAAAACAATGGCAGATTTAAAAACATACAAGGTAGCAAAAATCATTCAAAGAAACCTATTAGCAAAACTTCATACAGAAAAACTGATTAACAAGGTAATCTAAGAAGAAAACCTTAAGGAGAAAGAAAGTCTACGGTATAATGTTTCGGTTGTAACGAACCATTACCGGGACTAAGAAGAATGATATCTAGTGATGTTAAATAACCGATGGATGTTTAATAAAATTAAAAAAAAAACAAGGAGGAAATACTATATATACAGAGAAAGGGTTAACCGTTTAATCAATAAGTCAACGATCGCATTGAAAAATATGTCGTATGACTATTTAGGAATATTCAGCAGAACTTATTTGTTCTTTTAATTCACCAGGAAAGATTTTGAATCAAAAGGAGGAAGGAGAAAAAGTGGCGAAGGAAGGAAGAGAAAAGAAACGGAAAAATGAGAGATAAGTATGTAGAGGCGAGAGATTGAGAGAGAGAGAGAGAGAGAGAGAGAGAGAGAGATGTAAGTGAAGGGAGAGAGACAGGAATAAAATAAGAAATAAAACAAGCAAACAAAATCACTAGATATCATATTTCTCCGTCCTGTTCATGGTTCGTAAGAACATAAACGTTATAGGGTTATACTTCTTTATCATTATACGCTTCTTTTTCTTGAATTACATTTTTTATGAATTCTCTTATCTGTTGTCGGCTTTATTTCCATCATTTAGTAAATTCATCTAAATTGGGGGTGGGGATGCACAACGCATGGAGCTCTAAAATCCTAAATGAAAAATGAGGAGTATATAATGTAATCATAAATTGATAATTTTATAGCTTCGAAAACCAAAAAAACAACATTCCCTGTCAATAGAAAATTAAGCAGAAATTTTAAAAATGTAGACAACATAGTCAAATGCACTAACTGCATCGATATTCATAGGTTCCAGTCACGATTTAAACAATAGATTCCCTTGACATAAAAGCGACATTAAGACAATAGAAAGCGTTATGTATCAAAACATATATATGGCTGCTTTAAAGCGGACGTTATATAATGACAATATCCGATACTGACGAGTACTTTTTACTCCAACAAAAAAGTCAAAACATCATTGATAGATTTATATCAATATAAGAGCCTAATCACGCATGCACACACACGCGCGTGCACAATTATATACACATAGAGACAAGCTTAAATTCTGGTGCCCGTGGTGTTATGGTTATCGTCGTAGGAAATGGACACGGTGATACGAGTTCAAATCCTGGACGAGACTGATAGGATTTCACATAGCACTAATACCCTTAGGAAAGGTATGAATCCAATTATTCTCCCTCCAGCTATGGGTAAATAGTAGGGTAGACTGTTTTCTTCAGGCTTGGTGAGGCAACTAGTCTAGGAGAAGGAAAACTCTGAATTGAAACATTTTAAACTCTGCTTAAAAATTGACCTTGTGTCATATTCTGCTCGAGCGGAGAGGTTGGTAAATATGCTTAAATTCATGTAAGTGTGGGGTCAAATGCATTTTCAACGACATTAAACCCACCCAATGTTCTTGAAAAAATATATATGTATATGTATGCATGGGTGTACATTCGAGAGTACATATGCCGCGTAAATTTGGTCGGTGGTATACAAGAAGGAAGTCCCTCGCTGGTAAAAACATCAAACAGGAAATAGACTTGTTTCTTTATCTAAACTAACCCCAGGTGTTTTCCAGCAGAAATGTTAAGTAAATTGCGTGGGTAGTATGCATTTTAGGCGTGTCCACGTGCAAAGTGTAAGTAGCAGATTGAAGGTGGGACAATGAGAATTTTCGGGGGCCTCCGTAAAAGTACATAACCGGCAGAGACGAGCAGAAAGAGTAGACTGCGAAATGTAGCTGCTCTAGTCACATCACGCAGGGATCTGGCCTTGCCCCAGTTTGCCAAAAGTAGAGAAGCAAAGAGAAACTAAGATGATTCGATGCATCGAGGTGGCCCTGTAAGAGACTTGTGAAAGTAGAGAAGCGAGAAGAAGCTAGAATGATTCGATGTCTTCAGGTGGCTCTGAAAGAGGTTTGCGAAAGTAGTGAAGCGAGGAGAGTCTAAGACGATTCGATTCCTTGACATGGATCTATACGAGACTCGTGAAAGCAGAGAAAGAAGGAGAAGCGGTTCATTGAGGTTTCGTACTTCGGCCCCAATATGTGTATGCAAGCTCAAAAATGTTTGACTCTCTCTTCCTCTCTCCCTCTCACAATACTGGTACGTACATTTTGATTACTAAAAGGAAAAGAAAAGAAGAAGATTATATTTTTCTACATCAGCGTTGTTTTCTTTCACTGTTATACAAAGGAGAACGAGATAGTGAGAAAGTGTGTGTGTGTGTGTGTGTGTGTGTGAGAGAGAAAGAGAGAGAGAGACAGAGAGACAGAGAAAGACGAAAGGATAAAAATCAACACAAAAACCCTGAAATATATCTATGTACGGAGGTGTGTTTACATGTGTATATGTGCTTGGATGAGTGTGTACACACACACACACACACACACAGACGTGGTGTAGTGGTTAAAGCGATGGACTGCGGAATCGTAGTAAACGAGTTCGAACTCCAGTCGCGCTACTATGTTCACTCTCGAACAAATACCCTTCGGAAAGGTATGAACCCCTTTATCCACCCAGCTATGGGTGAAATACTACAACTCCTGTTCTTCAAGAAGTATGGCTATGGCATTAGATTACATAAAAAGGTTGATGTGCCATTAAAACAAAGAAACAAAATCAAACCTATCAAATCAACATTTATTATGGAAACAACTGAAACTAAATCATTTAAAATCTTTGAAAAAGACGTAAGTCCGAAATACCCTTAGAGCTCAAGTATATGAAATAATAAAAACATAAATACCAAAATTGAAACAATTGTGGATCTATTCAATATATATATATATATATATATATATACGATGGTCCACAGAAAAGTGAAAAAGCTGACCACTCTACTCTCATATAATGTGATACATTTTTTTTTCACATAGACTCCCTTGTTGTGAACACATTTCTTACATCGGTGTTGCAGCGCTTGGTAAAAAGTTATTAGCAGAGAGGACGTAATCATTGAAATTTTTATCCCACGCTCTTATATATATATATATATATATATATATATATATATATATCAACAGTTGGGATACAACGAATCAGTCTTTCTGTGGATGACAATATATGCTCCCCTACCCATGTGGGGTTGAGCTCTCTAACGAAGGAAATAATGGTTGCCACTCGGCTCAGGCAAAATTCTTCGAATCAATCGAACTCTCGTTAGGGGATTATATGTAAACTGTAAACAAAACAAACGTGATAGAAAAGTGTTTAAAATTCATTCGCTTACGCTAGTATCCTCGTGACTGTGTGGTAGAATCTTGGATTGGCGTTTGAGTCAGCCGGGTTTCGATCCCCGCTTCCAGAATCTATCGTGTCTAGCTACACCGAAGCGTTGTGATACAACGAAACAGTGTGTCTGTGGATGACACGATATATATATATATATATATATATATATATATATATATATATTCTGAAGAATATTTATGCTACGCCATACTGCCTCAAAATGTCTAAATCCGTTCATCTGCTGATCTCATTATATATTGATCACATGTCAATGGATACATAATGGCATCTAAAACCCAGATCTCGAAAAATAAACGATAACACTTTATTCCAGTTAAATCTAAATTCCTTCATCTTCTATTAAACATATTCTATCTTCATTATTTACACAAATATTTACATATTGGCCGTGATTCTATTATCGGCATTATTTACGCAAAAATGTTTACACATGAATATTTAAACATTAGCAACGATTCTTTTATCATCATTATTTACACATGGTTAAACAATGGCAGTGATTCTTTAATCATACTTATTTACACATATATGTTTCCAAACAAATTTTTACACATTTACACTGATTTTTACTCATCATAATTTACACACAAATGCTTACCCTCAAATCTTTACACATTTTATCGTCGTTATGTACGCATAAACGTTTATATATAAATATTTACTCATTGACAGGGATTATTTTATCTTCATAATTTACGCATTAATATTTACACATAAAGGTTCACGCATTGCAATTGACTTTTTATCATCATCGTTTATGCACAAATGTTTACATATAAATGTTTACACATTACCACTAAATTTACTATCATCATAATTTACGCATAGAGTTACACAAAAATGTTAATACATTGACACCTATTCTCTTATCATCCTTATTTACACAAAGTTAACACACGTGATTACCCATCAGGATTGATTTTGTTATCCTCATTATTTATGCAGAAAAACTTACACATTGACCCAGATGCGTTAGTCATTATTATTATTATTATAAATTTTATACACACATGTTTACACATCTGCGCTTATTCTATAATTACAGTCATTTACACAGAAATGTTTGGTAAGGATTCTTTGATCATCATTATTTACTCAGAGATATTTACACATCCATATCGTTTTTTTTTCCTTTCGTTGGTCTTTTTCTTCTTTACTTCCCTTATTTCCTTATTCTTTTCCTTCCTTCCTTCCTTCCTTCTTTCCCTTCATTCCTTCATTTATTCATTCTTTACTTTCCTTCAATAATTTCTTCAATCTTTTCCTTCCTTCATTCCTTCCTTTGTTCATTCTTTTCCTTCACTCCTTCATTTATTCATTCTTTAACTTCCTTCCATCATTTCTTCATTCTTTTACTTCCTTCCTTCAATTCTTTATTATTTTCGTTTGTTCCTTCCTTCCATTTCTTCGTTCTTTTCTTTCCTTCATTTCATTCTTCATCATTTTCGTTCGTTCGTTCCTTCCATTTCTTCATTCTTTTCTTTCCTTCCTTCCTTCTTCATTATTTTCATTCTTTTATTGATTCTTTCCTTCCTTCGTTTCTTCATTATTTTCCTTCATTTCTTCATTCTATTCCTTCCTTTCTTCCTTCCTTCATTTTTTCATTATTTTCCTTTCTCACCTTTATGCTCTCTTTTATTCCCAATTCTTTTCCTTCGCTTCTTTCTTTTTACTCTTCATTCTTAAGAACTATTCTCCCTTCCGTTTTTCCTTCCTTACATTCACCATCCCTTCTTTCCTTTCTTCTTTTCTCCCTTTTATTCTCTCTGCTTTCTATTCCTTTCTTTTCCTGCCTTTTATCCTCTCTTTTCGTTCTTCTTTTCTTTTCTTATTCTTTTCTTCTTCCTTTATTCTAACCCTTTCATCTTTTTTCTCTCTCTTCCCCCCTCTCTCTCTCATCTTTCTTTCCTTTCGTTCACTCTCCTTTCTTTCTTCATACGTCTCTTTCTCATCTTTTTCGTTCTTTTTCCTTTGTCCCTCTTCTTATTTTCTGTTCAAATTCGTTTCCCTCCTAATACTCTTCCTTACTTCTGATTCTTCTAATTCTCTCCCGGCTTTTTTTTTTTTTTTTACTTCCTTTTATCATCCCTTTCTTCTTTCATCCATCGTTTTCTTCCATCTTTTTTTCATCATTTTCGCCTTCTTTCATTTTCTTTTCCTTTCCCGTACCTTCCTTCATTTTCTTTCTTCCTCATAATCCTTCCTTCTTCTCTTTCATACTTCCTTCCTTTTTACCTTCTCTTAGCATTCCTTTCGTTCCTTTCGTTTTCTTTCCTTCCTTTTACGATTCTTTCAAGTCATCCTATCTCTTTCCTGTCTTTCCTTCATCCTATTGAAATTTCCTCTCTTCTTTCATAGTTTCACTTCCTACCTACCTTGCTTCCTTTCTACCTTCCTTTATTTCTTCCTTTTACCTTTTCCCCCTCGTTTCTCCTTTCTTTGACTATCTGTCCCTCTCTAACTACATCCATTTTCTCTTTCTATATTTAAATTCTTACTTACACTCGCCTCTTCTTCACACAATGAGAATATGTAAGAAATAAGATAGATAAATAAATAAATAGATGAATAAATAAAAATAAAAGAATAAACTTCTAATACAAACACACCTTAAGAAAAAAAAAGCTTGAAAATGAACTAACAAACAAAAGTATAAATATCTTTGTTGTGATTCATTAGAACTGAACAAACATTGAGGAAAAACGTCATAAAAGATGAGGAAGGCTTGTTGTTCCTTTCGAAGAGTTTGAAGAGGCTTTGTCTACCTTGATAAGATGTGACAGGTTAAAATGGCCGCTTTTTTCTTATGACTGTTTTCTTTATCTGTCAAATCCTTATTTGAATTTTTTTTAAAGTGAGGTGGAGGGCGAAAGATCTACATTGGTAAAAATACTTGAAGCCTGGATGTGAAGCCAAAACGAACAGAAAAAGATTTTTAAAGAAGCCAGAGATCTTTCAGATAACAATAAATATCACTTCCTCTGCATTTACGCATGCGCGTGCCTTGCTTTGAGTGAAAAAAAAATAGAATAAAGTAAAAACATTTATGTAAAAAATAGAAGGGAAAAAACACTAACATGGTATTTTGCAGAGCAGTGAGCCGTGCATTAGAATCTGAACGTATATTTGTATATATTTAATCTAAATCTTACATACACTTACAATCAAAATACTTGAAGATAAAATTCCTATTTATGATTATTTTCTTTCTTTCTTTTTTTTCCACATGACAAAAAGAGTTATTTATTTGGTTTGGTAAAAGATGATGGAATGAAAACTAGAGTCAAACTTCACAAAATCATGAAATGCTCTAAAGGATGACTTTTTCAATATTACAGACAGCTCTAGATGATTGATTGATTTTTACGACCTATCACCCCATTTAAAGGTGTTTTATGCCTAGTTGTCAAGGAACCCCGTATATTGTAAGTTCTTATTTACAATTTTTTTAAATATTTCTTAAAGGAGTTTTAGCGCGGTTCAATCGGTTATGAACGATTTTTAAACAGATCTATTTCACTTATAGATGTGCAATAATTATTATAATAAGAGTGGACCTGGGAGTAATGGCAATGACTGAATTATCCACATTCAATAGAGCTCCTGACGTCTAACGCATTGATGTCTACTGGTTTACACAGCTGGAACTTAGTGGCTTTGTCCAAGGTCAATATGCAACAATAAAACATAGGATTAGTACAGTGTTCTGCTTTTTTTCTTATTTTTAGCAGTAAATAAACCTATAAAAGAAAAGACGAAAAGCATTTTTACTTTTAATGTTCAGTAGGAGTTTTCAGTGGGCTCATGAAATCCAGCACCTTATTTGGCAGTTCGTCATAATCTTGTAAAAAAAGGTAAAGCTAGCGACCATAGTCGAGGGTGATTCAATGGTTCCCTTTTCAACAGCTACTACAACAAGGTGTAAGGGACGGCGCTACTCTTTTCCCTGGATTACTCCACTTTACCCTTGATCCTTACCTTATAATGCTGAGTGTTAAGCAAGGCAGCAGCAAGTACCATTTTTTGAGTCTTTGGTATGACTCGACCTGGGATTGAACCCCGGTCTCCTGGACCATTGGTGTACACTCTATTCATTTAACCAATGGCCCGGTTTGATCATTTAATTTACTGAAATTTTCTCATTTGTCACAATTTTTATAGAAATACTGCTTTTTGGTAAATATTGGAATTAATGAAGCAGATGCACATGAGCGGCCCAAAATGAGTGGCTCATAATCCAACTTTCAAAATTTTCTTTTCATCTTTTGATGTTGACAGTGAAGAAGCACCATTACGACCACAGGGGAAAATTATTGTTCTTCAGTGTTCAGAACTTTTTAAGTCAATTTTTCTTTTTGCTTCTCACACCCTTGATTTCTAAAAGAACCAGGTATTACAATTTGGACGATTTCCTGTTTTGGGGTGGGACAGTTTCTGTGGTGTAATAACTAATGTATTGAACTGCAACCTGTAAGTGATTTCGAACTCCAGTTTTACTGTTTCGTTCACTTTTGGACTATGACCATTAAGAAGGGTATTAACCCCCTTATCTTCCTAGCCAAGGGTCAAATAGTATCATTGCTGTTCTTCTACAAAGATGGCTTTGGCATTAAACAACCCATAAATGTTGATATGTCATTAGATAACAAAAAATTTCCCAACGTTACCACCTACAACCAGCAGGCGGTGAGTATGGTTTACACTGTATACCACGGGAAACAGTTTTTGTCCATAATGGAACATGCCATTGCATTGGCAGCTGTCAAATCCTCATTTGTCTGACGTTACCTTCAGTCAACCTGTTTATATTACCCAGATATTACATTTTTTCGTGACAGCAAACAGTATAAAATGTCCCACGAATTATATGATTATTACCTTATGAATTTAGCTGTTTTTGTTTTTCCTTTTTTATCTTTAAGATAGCAACCCCAGACAATCCTAAGTTATGTTTGCTGGATTTCGGGGAGAAAAGTTTGGGAACCCCTGACGAAAACTTAACAAAACGAGCTAAAAATTAGAATATAAATTAGCGTAGATTTCTGAACCTGTTGAAAAAATGTTACCACATTCTCAAATTTTCGTCCGGACATCAATAAATAATCACAGTTTTCGATTCACTTTTGCCATTGTACCAGTGAAGCCAGGTTGAGTTTTTAGTCAATTTAAATAATCACTCGTGTCACCTTTAAAATAGTCTGTTTAAAACGTACTAGTCTTATACATTCACCTAATGAAAACTGCGGAGGGGTCATCAAGCTTACATTTTGAGTACGTATTTTATAGCATGCATAATTTCTCAATCAATAAATAGCGTTGTAAGACAAATATTTTGCATATATACTGTCATTCATTCAATGAATTTTCAACTCTTAGCAGTTTTGATGTTCTACCTAGAATATTATCATTCCGACATTATATGAAATTAGCACGAAAAGCTCTCAGTGTTGCAATTACAGATTCCCCAGTCATAAAAACATTCAATATTAAATCGATGATGTGCACCGGTCAACCTCATGATTCCAACTATTCGTAAATTAAAAAAAAAAGATATTAACTAGATGGAGCTACTATTACGACTGGCCTTATTTCACTTTCTTTACACAAATGAAAATTCAAAATATGGAAAATATTTCCGTCGCAAATTGTACTAACAAAATTTTACTATCGAAAATCGATGAAGGAAACAAAAATAGTTATCAACTGAAATATCACAGCTATAGGTGTATAGCAAAATCCGATGTGGCTAATTTGAGGCAGGTATCAAGCCCTGAAGAGAATGATTAGAAGAGATGGAAGAGAGAGAAGATTCGCCAGGTATTGATGATCTCTTCTCACTTGACTATCTGGGAAATGTCTTATCAAATCCATTATAATTCTCTCCCTATTCATAATCGTTTCGTTGTAACGGCTGACAGAATCACTGACCAATGATAAAGATTAAATCTCAGAGTTCATGTATTTAGACAAGATAAAGCTTATATACACTTATCAGCCAAATATTCTAATGTACAAAGACGTCCGGTTGCTGTGGTTTAGAATACGCTAAATGTATCCCACAAAAAAGGGGCAAGATACCCCCTGATAAAGGGGTACCCAACGTATTACACTAAACTTTATCTGATAGTGAGGCTCCAGTTTTGCAGATCTCTTCCAAGTATCTATTCCTAACCATAACTCCGATGTTTACCCTGACCTGGTGTAGTAGTCACCCCTTCAGTCATATTTATTGGACAGATAAATCTGTTTAAAAATCGTTCTTATTCAAAAGGAGCCGGTGCAAAAAAAAAAAAAAAAAAAAAACACTAAGGAAACTACATCACCGAAAATGGATATATGCCAATGCAATGAACGTGGTTTCTATGCGTGCGGTGTCACGAAAGAACCAATCTAGAATTGTTTCATGCCAAGATGTTTGAGAATTAATTAATACTTTATACGCAGTTATTCGGTTTCAAGCAGTTTCTACTGCATAAAAACATATGTTTGCACGCAGTAATATAATTTCAAGCAACTACAAATAATTACACTCGCCTACGCGGCTGGTGCTGTAGAATACACCGACTGCTTATCTGCAGAGGGGTAAAACCTACCGAACGAGTTTCATGAATATGACACTAAACAATATGACGGTGAGGTTCCAGTAATGCTGGAGCTTTGGAGAATGCGGAGTACCCCTTCATTGCCATCGCTCCCTAGTCCACACTGGCCCGGCGTGGTTACATCTTATTGCATCCTACCTAGGGATCAAATAGAACTAAGCTGCGTATTTATGCTAAATTGAATTGCTTGAAATAGAAATGTTTTAGCATTTAAAGTGCTTACTTATGCTGAACTAAATTGTTTAAAAAGGAACTGTTTTTGTATACTAAACTGAATTGTTTGAAATAGAACTGTTTTTGTCAATGAAACTCTACTTACGCTAAACTGAATTGTTTGAAATAGAATTGTTTGGCTATACTAAATAGATTGAAATAGAAATGTTTTTGCAATTAAAATGTGTACTTATGTTACACTGAAATAGAATATTTTTTTTATATTAAAATGAATTTGGCATTAAAAAAGCTACAAAGTTAGATATGCCATAAAACCTTAACAAACCGTAATTACTCTTAAATTTCAAAGTAGTAAATTAATAATCGTTTTGCTCATATATAGCACTACGATGTATACATGTGGCACCTAATGAAACTAGAACTCACACGTGAATGTTTGTTAACCATTCAAATGATTTTTTTACTGGTATATCAACCTTCACGGCTTATTTAATTAAAAATCCACCCGTCTAGAAGGACAGTAGTGGTACTGTTTAACCTGTAGCTTAGAGGATAAGCGGCTTCATACCTTTCTCAAGTGTATTTGTCGGAAAGTGAACGTTATAAAGTGAGTGGAGTTCAAACTCGCTTACTACGATTCTACAGTCCAGCTCTTTAACCATTACACCCCGAGGACATCCTTTCAATATTCAAGGTTGGTTGGTCGTATGAGTTTTTTTAGGACGGTCTAACGGTCAAAGGAGGCTAAACCCTTTTCTGTTTCAGGGGGAGTTACCTCCTCCATTTTAACCCTTACTGTTTTGTGTTCTCGTGTGATGCTGTGTGAACGGGTCGAGATTACGGGTGGCAGCGTGAACGAAGGATGACTTCAAATCCGGGAAAACAAATGTGGAATTAATTTACTTTTTCCCGAGAGAACTGTGACACACAGCTTAAACCATATTGATAAATGTATTGTGTACCATCCTATGTGTTTGTCCTTGTAAATAAATGTTCTAGTCAAGCCAAACTGTGAATACTCTATTCATTTTTCCACTACTATGCCTATCATCGATGTGTTACACCTACACACCCACCATATTCGTCTTGGGATTAAGTCTTCTGTAAGACACATTATTAGTTATGGTGTTTTGACACTCCCAGGTGTAACAGGTTTTATAGCATATCAACCATAGTGGGTTATTTAACGCCAAATCCATTTTTATACAAATAATCAATTCTATTTAAAATAATTCAGTTTAGCGTGAGTACACAGTTTAATTCAGCCAAATCAGTTCAGTATAAGTACAGATTTTGTTTACATACAGTTAGATGACAAAACAGTTCAATATTAAACAATTCAGTTTAGTGTAAGAACAGTTTTCATGTTAAAACAGTTCTATTTAAAACAATTCAGTTTAGTATAAGAACGCAGTTTAAATGTAAGTACACAGTTTAATTATCAAAACATTTCTATTTCAAGCTATTCAGTTTTGTCGAACAGTTCTAATTCAAACAATTCAGTTTAGCATAAGTATGCAGTTTAGTTCTATTTAACCAAAAGATTGGGCCCTATTAGGTGCTACCATTCCGGGTCAGAGTGGACCTGGGAGCAATGGCAATGAAGCTGTGCTCTGCATTCCCCAAAGCCTCAGCATCACAGGAACCTCACCATCACATTGTTTAGTGTCATATGCAGGACACTCGTTTGGGGATCTTACTCCTCTACAGAGGTCAAGTCAGCGTATTCTACAGCCCCAGCTGACTGGGCAACTTAAACATTCAAGAAGCTATTATTAACAAAAATAGTTTACAAACAGTCATCACGTATCAAATATCCCTTATACAAACAATTTTCTAATATATTTATTTATCTCATTGATGGGACCCTAACAGCTACTTAGTTTCCTGTCCAGAGTGCACCAGAGGGTAATTGCAATGAAGGTGTACTCAAAATTCTCCAAAGGTCCAGATCTGAATCTTTACTATCCTTGTTTTTTTTTTAATTCTTACCCTTAAAACACCTCTTGTTTTTTCGGTGTCTTATCTATGTCATATAATACCCAAAGAAAAGATAATGAAATCATCTGTTTCCTATGAAGAGTCAACCCTCGGTCAAGAGAAGGGAATGAGGGAAAGGAAGAAAAATCTTGAATATCACCACTCAAGTACTGAATGTTCGTTCATTGTTTCTTGTGTAGGAAAACTTATAATCAAACCACCGAATGTGTTTTTCTCCATTCTTTGCTAAATCGAATAAGCGAGTTACAACAATCTTTCCGTGGGGAATACGGTCATTGTACATCAAGCCCCACAGACAGGGTGAGTAAGAGTTTGATAAAGAGCTGTGAGAACGTGTACAATTTATATAGTTATGTGATGTTGCTTAACGTCTAGTCATTTCTTTATATCATTAGACATTTCACCAAATATTGTTCAAATGGAGCAACCACCAACCGAACTCCAACTGACTTTTTTTAATGGTTCCGTAATCTGAAAATTCATTATTTGTCAAAGTTTCTAAAATGAGCTTTGATAATTTTCATCACTTAGAATATACGGATTTTGATTAGTTTGGTTAGGTTTTATGGCACATCAACCATTGTAGTTTATTTAATGCCAAATCCGGTTTATATATATATATATATATATATATATTGTCATCCGCAGACAGACTGTTTCGTTCTATCAGAACTCTTCAGTGTGGCTAGACACGTAGGACGCTCGAAGCCGGGATCGAAACCCATCCAACTTTACGTTAGACTAAGTCTCAGACCGCTCGGCCAACAAGCGTAACACGTTGGCGAAGGGAATTTTTAAGGTATTTATGTAGCAGCAGCAGCGTCCGCTTGTTTACATTTTTATACCCTATCGGCAACCAGAGTGCTCTATTCTTTCGAAGAGCTTTGCATTATGCGAGCGGCGGCCGAAATTTGTGTCCATAGGGGAGTGTATGAGTTGTAAAAATAAGTCAACAAAGTTAAATGGTTCCAAGTATTGCAATGTATCTCTTACAATTCAGTTAAGCATCAGTCATTCGTTTTCACACAGTTAAATGATCAAAAAGTTCTATTCCACGCAATTCAATTAAGTATAATTTATTTCTTTTCACTCAGTTTAAATGTCAAACTGTTTTATTTGACGGACAGATGGAACCTTTTATTCGAGGTGCCAGTGGTGTAACGGTTATCGTCGTAGGAAATAGACACGGCAAAACGCGTTCATATCCTAGACCAAGCTAACTGCATTTCACATAGCACTAATACACTTGGGAAAGGTATGAATCCAATTATTCTCCCTCCAGCTATGGGTAAATAGTAGGACAGACTGGTTCATCAGCCTTGGTGAGGCAACTAGTCTAGGAGAAGGAAAACTCTGAATTCAAACCTGTTAAACTCTGCTTAAAAAAATTGACCTTGTGTCATATTCTGCCCAAGCGGAGGGGTTGGTAAATATGGATAGGACCCTTTCAAGTGCTATCACTCTGAGCCAGATTTTACGTGGGACTTATGACAATGAAGAAGTAATTCGGATTCCCTAAAGCTTCGGCATGACTGAAGCGTCATAGTCAGATTGTTTAATGTCATACTCGTTAGCTGGGAAGGCTCTTACCCCTCTGCAGAGATGCAGTCGGTGTTTTCTACAGCTCCAGTCGACTGGGTTATCGGGTTATTGAGTTTAACAATGATGGTGAGGTTGTAGGTAACATTTTTGGTCCCCGATAATTTTACGTTTCCCCACAATTTTATGTTGAAGTTTGATATAGAGTGTTTAGAAAAAAGGTAGGATAGGCATAATATAGGCACGCGGAGAAAACAGATGAATAAGATAACCAATGAGTGGAGGATATACAACAAATGAGTAAAATATATGAAAAAAATAAAGGTTGAAAAACGACGTGGACAAAAGAACATTTAAAGCAAGGCGACGAACAAAACAAATTTATATATTATAACAATAAAACTTACATTGATACATACAAATATAACGGATTCTACTAACAAAATGATAGTGTGTGTGTGTGTGTGTGTGTGTGTGTGTGTGTGTGTGTGTGTGTGTGTGTGTGTAACACAACTAAACTACTAAACGATTACATATTTATAATGTCCTTTTTTATGATTAGAAACGGGCAGTTTCTCTGAGAGTGAAAGGCGTCTCATAGTCAATGTATATTTTGAATGTCTGCGAGGCCAATCCATATTGTTGCTTTTCACTCCTGTTGATTCACACTGGAGGGAGTGTGTTGCTGCTGCGAAGAATTTGTGTAGAAGAGAGAAAGGGTGTTTGAAGACGACATATTTATAGAAAATACACGTCTTGTAGGTGGCTCCAAACGCAGGACTAAAATTTACGCGCTGACGTAGTTTTAAGCATGTCACGTGGTTCTCCTGGCCAATGGTTTCCCGAGACTGAATATGTGAGCGTCCGCCATCTTTGTTGTGGAAACAAGTGGCATACTACCCACAATAAATTATAGGAATGTAAAGTCCTATAAGGTCAATAGCTTGAATATTCTAGGTGGAGAAAATTCATTTTAAAACTAAGATTTGAGGACGTGAAGAACATAAAAAAATCGATGCCTCAGCTTTAAACGATATTCAAATAGAATTTTTAGAGCTCCGTGAAACTGCCTGGAATAATATGATTATGTATAAGTAAATAGTATTAAAAAGGAACCCATAAAATAATACTTCTGCGTTTAAATTATTTGTATTAGATAGGAAAGCTTGGTATCATATAAACGCGAGGAAAAAAAAACTTTCGAAAAAAATGCTCAAAAATGCAAATATAAACATACAATGAACAGGATTTGTTAAAATCTATTTGTAAAAATATTGAACTATATTCAAAGTGAATTTTTGATATTTTTTTTTATTTACAATACAAATGGATACGTATGAAAGAAGTGATTTTACATAAGTGAATTATCATATTTACTCAACCCCGCTCGGGCAGAATATGACACAAGGTCAATTTTTAAGCGGAGTTTAACAGGTTTGAATTCAGAGTTTTCCTTCTCCTCGACAAGTTGCCTCACCAAAGAGGAAGAACCCAGGCTGCCCTACTATTTACCCATAGCTGTGAGGAGAATAATTGGATTCATACCTTTCCCAAAGGTATTGGTACTATGTGAAATGCAATCAGTCTCGTCCAGGATTTGAACTCGTTTCGCCGTGTCCATTTCCTACGACGATAACCATTACACCACGTGAATTATAAGCGTAAGGGAAATTCAAAAAGCAATTTCAAGCTTAACGTGACGTGTGCTCGGGTAAATTACAACTCATATGTACATATAATGCAGGAGAGCCTTTGCATTCAGTCCAAGGGGTTTCCGTTTACTATCTCATAAAATCTGTTTATCCTGATATTCAAAAGTTGTGAGTTAACTACAATAACACTCGTTTTTTTATGGGCGGGGGTTGTCTTGCCGACAGGAATCTAAATAAAACACCCTGATGAGAGCCCTCTATATGAAACTAAAAAAATTGATAGTGTGATGGTGAGGCTCAGAAGTTTCATTGTCATTAATCTCAGGTCCACTCTGATCTGGACTGGTAGCATCTGATAAGGTCCCATTCATTTGTGTGTAAACAAATGACTGATCTTAAATTTTTTGTTTCACGTTACAATTTTTGGTATCATTTAACTGTGTGCAAATGAATGAATAATGTTCAATAGAATAATAAGTGTTAAAAAGCAATTCTTTTAACCACTTCACTGCATGTAAACAAATGATCAATTTTAAATTGAATGAATAATGTTACATAGCAATGATTGACTGTGTAGACATAAGTGCTATACTTTTGTGCTAAAAAAGTTAGTTCTAATTACTTACAAACAATATCTAAATGTGTGCAAACAAATTACTGATGTAAAAACGAATCGTTACTGTTAAATGGCAATACTCGAAAAGTTTTAACCGAGTCTTGTTATATATATATATATATATATATATATATATATATATATATATGCATTTGAACATTATTTGGTGAAATACCTAATGATATAAAGAAATGACAAGACGTTAGGCATCACCATAGCTATACAAGTTGTACACGTACACACAGCTCTTTATCAAACTCTTTCTCACTCTGTCTATGGAGCTTGATGTACTATGACCGTATTCCCCACGGAAAGATTGTTATAATTCGCTTATTCGATTTAGCAGAGAATGAAGAATATATATATATATATATATATATATATATATATATATATATTGTCATTAACAGACAGATATATTTCGTTCTTTCAGAACTCTTCAGTGTGGCTAGACAGGCTAGATTCCGAAGCTGGGATCGAAACCCGGTTGAATCAAACGCCAATCTAAAAATTCTACCACTCAGCCACGAGGAAACTAGCTCAAACGAAGGAAATTTAAACAGTTATGTATCACAATTGTTTTTGTTTACACATATCCGCTTAACGGCTACCGAGAGCTCAATTCGTATGAAAAGCCTTGCATTACACTAATGGCAACACATTTACTTCCTTCGCTAGAGAGATCAACCCTACTGGAGTAGGGGAGCATATATATATATATATATATATATATATATATATATATATGTTTTCTTGCGGATTATCACTCATAAGAAAGGTATGAACCCCCACGGCTATGCACTAAATAGTAATGTCATTATTCTTCCATGAGTAAGTCATTACCATTAAATTGTCCACGAAAGCTGGTATTGTATTAAATGAAAATGCCAAATGAAATGATTAAATATATTCAAGGGATTGATGGAATTGAATCTTACGAAGAAATATTGGTTTTACTGTGATCTCATTATGAAACAAGTGAAAAATTTCTCACTAAAAGTCATACGATACAACTTAACATTTGGAGATAATAGTGCTTTTTTCGACATCTTCATTGTTACAAAAATATTACTTTCTGACAATAATCTAATTACAGAAGAACAAAAAAATTTTTAAAAAGTTTTCCAAATTCTAAAACTCCCTCCATTTCTTGTTAAACATCATTTGTATTGAATAACATCTCCGTTTATAGCCAGAAATTGAATCTTCTTCAATTAAGTGGAGACCTTTAAAAATCAACTATTAAAAAACGTGTTAATTACACGCACACACACACACACACACACAAATCTAACGAATGAGACAGCAAACGAAAGCTCAAGTCAACACGACTGGAAATTATCGCTCTTATGGGAATAGAATTACGGAATAACGTAAAGAGAACAATCAGTAGAGAGCAGAATAATTATTTTCTAGTTGATTAAAATTCATTTTAATGATTTTTGAAGAGAATAATTTGATTTAGACGCGGATAATTTACCATAAAGGAAGTGGTATATCTCTGTTTATCTCATTAAGTTTTATTCTTTGCTTTTATAGCAGTGAGAGTAGACAGGGGATGATTAAGTACTAGGTATAAGATGATAACACAGTTCCCATGAACTATCGATTCTATTACATGTAGTAGGTCTTTAGAAAATAAAAGGAGATTTTTGTAATATATTTAAATGTCTTTTCTCTGGAGAAATATTAAAGACAAGCGTGTTTTTGCTAGAGCATTAGTAATAATATCATATGCAATAAGGCTTTTTTCCCCATCCGATTTGCATATTTGAATATTAAATGTGATGTCTGCGATTACGCCCAAAACGATATTCATAATTTCTTGAAATAAATAGCTAAAAGATTAACAATGATTGTTGGTACTTTATATTGGTTGTTTGATTAACTAGAGTCCAATTGCATATTAACCCTTATGGGGAATTTAATGTCAAATCTGATATTATATATGTAATTTCCAATCAAATAATTTCATAGATTGGTTAGTTTCTTTTTTTTATTTGTTTGTTTGTTGCTGTTTCTTTTATTTAATGGCATATTAATCCCTGTTATCCATCCAAGGACAAATTATTTTTATGTATATGATTTACAAACAAATAGTTTGTTGATAAATACTTTTTTATTAAAAGATTTGTTTGAGTGTGAAACAAATGTTTGCAGAAAACTCCACCTCAAAGGCACATACTTTATATATTGTCTGGCTTCGTAGAGTTATCCTATTTATTTATACACTTACATAAGTTTGACTTTTAAAAATTTGCAGACAATTATGATTAGAATTAAGAAAAGAATTAGAAACACTACAAGAAAAGACGGGAAAAAGTACACCAAACGACGAATACGAAAATTTCGTCAATGCACACCTCGAGGCAGCAGCAAAATACATTCCAACAAAAATTAAAACTAAATATAGAGTCCCATGGGAAACTTTAGCGGTGAGAGAAAAACGTGCACTAGTGAAAACAGCCTTCAAAAACTATCGAAAAAACCCAACAAACACAAATGCCTTAAAACTAAAAACGGCACAATATCAATTAGCAGGCATATATATAAAGGAACAGACAGAATACATTCAAAATCAGATAAATAAGATTAGAGACTCGGTGGAAGATAGACAATCTAGAATAGCCAGGCAAACAATAAATGAAGTGAGCAGAAGAAAGAACAGAGCCAAAGCAAAACTGAAATCAGCAAACCAACAAGAAAGAATAAAACTGTAGAAACAGTACTTCGAAAACTTACTTGGAAACCCACCAAAAATAACGCATGAACCAATCACCAGAATAATTAGCAAACAATTAGACATTAAACTAGGACCGTTCACACAAGAAGAACTCGACTCGGTTCTCAGAAAAATTAAAAATAGGAAAGCTGCAGGGCTGGACGAAATTCCCCCGGAAGTATGGAAGACCAGACAATTCGACGACATACTGCTCCGACACTGCAACGCAGTATACAATCAAAATCCGATAGATAGATGGATGAAGGGATTCATACTCCCTTCCCTAAAAAGGTGGACCTCGGATTAGCCAAAAACTACCGAGGCATAACACTTACATCCATAGCAGCCAAAATCTACAATGCCCTACTACGAAACCGAATAGAACCCAAAATCGACAACATACTTAGAAAAAACCAAAATGGCTTCCGAAGAAATAGATCCACGACCTCACAAATATTAACCATCCGCAGAATCCTTGAAGGTGTACGGGCAAAGAACCTGCAAGCGACATTAATATTTGTCGACTTTACCAAGGCTTTCGACTCCATTCACAGAGGAAAGATGGAACAAATCCTACTAGCGTACGGCATACCTAAAGAAACCGTAGCGGCAATAACGATTCTCTATAGAAACACTAAAGTAAAAGTACGATCACCGGATGGAGACACAGAATACTTTGACAATGTAGCAGGAGTACTACAAGGGGACACACTGGCCCCGTACCTCTTTATCATTTGTCCAGACTACGTACTTAGAACATCGATAGACAAAATCAAAGAGAATGGCTTCGAACTGACGAAGAAAAGAAGCAGAAGGTACCCCGCAACAACAATTATCGATGCCGACTACGCCGATGACATAGCGATACTGGCAAATACACCTGACCAAGCCGAAACACTTCTGCATAGTTTGGAACGAGCAGCAGCAAGCATAGGCCTCTATGTTAATGCACACAAAACGGAATATATGTGCTATAACCAACCGGGGGACATCTCCACTCTAGAAGGAACCCCACTTAAACTAGTAGACAAATTCACGTACCTAGGAAGCAGCGTCGAATCAACCGAAAAGGACATCGAAACGAGGTTAACAAAAGCATGGACAGCTATCAATAGGCTATCGAGTATATGGAAATCAGACCTAACCGATAAAATGAAACGCAGTTTCTTCCAGACAGCGGTCGCATCGATACTGCTATATGGATGCACTACATGGACGCTAACAAAACGACTGGAGAAGAAGCTAGATGGCAATTACACAAGAATGCTGCGTGCAATCCTGAACAAGTCCTGGCAGCAACACCCCACAAGACACCAACTGTACGGCCACCTGCCCCCTATCACGAAAACTATTCAAGTTAGACAAACCAGACATGCAGGACACTGCTGGAGAAGCAGAGATTAACTCATAAGAGATATACTCTTATGGATCCCAACACATGGCCGCGCAAAAGCAGGACGACCAGCTCGAACGTACATTCAGCAGCTATGTGAGGATACAGGATGTTGTCCTGAAGACCTACCTAGGGCGATGAACGATAGGGAGGAGTGACGAGAGAGGGTCAGGGATATCCGTGCTACCAGCGCGATATGATGATGATGATGATGATGTCCATAAGGTCTACAGAGTAGGATCTATTTAGGGTTTAGCTTTTATAGTGTTTTGATCATTTTAAGTTAGATTTTTTGTCTATTTATATGATGCTGAATTTTACAAAATGTTATGCTGTATTTTTGTAAGTAAAATAATGCTTAAACTATGCGTTTTAAATGTAAAGACACGCTTACTCTACTATAAACCCAAATTGATTATAAAACTCTGTCCAAATGTCAGCGAACAAGGCCAAAAGTTTTTGAATCTCTTCTATAATCTAATTTAAAAATTCTTAAAGAAAGCCCTAACAGTAGTTTAGAAGAAAAAGTAAAAGAGTAACCCCCCCCCAAAAAAAAGGAAGAGTTATTTGTAAAAGCTCTATATTTCCTGATGCCTCCTTGGTTCCCAACGGTAGCATAGAAGGAAAAAAAAAAAAAAAAAAGAAGAGAAAAGAAATTAAAAAGCCTACGAAAATGTCCCAATACCACAAAAAAAAAAAAAATTCAGTACCAGCGAAAGTCAGACGAAAGTACCCTAATCTTGGACTTTATCTAAGTAAAAACTTAAGAAAACTTAGATCAAAATTACCCACACCCTTTTTTTTTTTTTTTTTTTTCGTACACATGGGAAGCAGCATGATGTACGTAAAGGTATTTGAATAAACCCATGGACGACCAAACACAATACCTAAACAGGTCCTGGACGTGAGTTTGACCACTTTACGCTCAGGATCGTTAGTTCGATCGGGAAACTACTGCTACTCCTCTATAAGAGTGGCTTCTATAGAAGAGAATAAAACAGCCATCGAAAGATAACCATGACCCACACTCAAACCACATACACAAACCGCATCGCTCTTCGCGCGGGTAAAAAAGTGGCGAGCCCTGGCCTCAGTGTTCGAAAAATCAGCTACAGAGCTCAAACAATCAAAACTACTAAAATGCAAGCAAACACTACAAATAGCCACATTTAACGTAAGAACCTTAAATAGAATAGGACAACTACCAGAGCTAATCGCATCGGCCGAAGAACATAAGATTGACATAATATGAATACAAAAACACAGATACATGCACACCGAAGATATCAAATATCACGAAACTGGCAATGCATGGTCGCTCGTCACTGTATCCGCATGGAAAAACTCTGTCAACGCCGCAATAGGAGGGGTAGGATTACTTATAGGACCTAGAGCATTAAAAACGCTAAATAGCATTGAGAAAATACAACCTCGAATGATGGCAGCTACTTTTAACGGCAACCCCAGAGCAACAATCATCTCCTGCTACAACCCTACCAATGTTAGTGAAGAAACTGAACTAGTCACCTTCTACGATGAGCTATCCTCATTAGTGCGTAGCATCCCAAAACATAACATGTTAGTCATTGGCGGAGACATGAATGCACAAATCGGGAAAAACGGAAACAACAAATACAGCCTCCACAACACGTCAAATAGGAATGGGAAACATCTAACAGATTTCATGATAGAAAATAGATTAGCATGCCTCAATACAAACTACCAAAAAAGGGAGGGAAAACTATGGACATACACGTACGCAAACAATACTAATGCTCAGATAGACAACGTCCTTATAAACAAGAAATGGAAAAATAGTACAATGAATTGCGAGGCATACTCCTCTTTTGAGGGTGTGTCCACCGATCACCGAATAGTCACGGCAAAAATATGGTTAAGCCTACGAAAAAACGCCAAAGGAACAGCGACCACCAAACACTATGACTGGGCCCTATTGAACAACAGAGATATAAGAGATAAATACGGATTAGAATTAAGAAACAGATTCGAAACACTACAAGAAAAGACCGAAAAAAGTACACCAAACGACGAATATGAAAATTTCGTCAATGCACACCTCAAGGCAGCAGCGAAATGCATTCCAACAAAACTCAAAACTAAATATAGAATCCAATGGGAAAGTTTAGCGGTGAGAGAAAAACGTGCACTAGTGAAAACAGCCTCCAAAAACTGTCGAAAAAACCTAACAAACACAAATGCCTTAAAACTAAAAACGGCACAATATCAATTAGCAGGCATATATATAAAGGAACAGTCAGAATACATTCAAAATCAGATAGATAAGATTAGAGACTCGGTGGAAGATAGACAATCTAGGATAGCCTGGCAAACAATAACCGAAGTGAGTAGAAGAAAGAACAGAGCCAAAGCAAAACTGAAAGCAGCAAATCAACAAGAAAGAATAAAACTGTGGAAACAGCACTTCGAAACCATACTAGGAAACCCACTGAAAATAACACATGAACCAATCACCAGAATAATTAGCAAACAATTAGACATTAAACTAGGACCGTTCACACAAGAAGAACTCGACTCGGTTCTCAGAAAAATTAAAAATAGGAAAGCTGCAGGGCTGGACGAAATTCCACCGGAAGTATGGAAGACCAGACAATTCGATGACATACTGCTCCGACACTGCAACGCAGTATACAATCAAAATCCGATAGATAGATGGATGAAGGGATGCATACTCCCTTCCCTAAAAAGGGGGACCTCGGATTAGCCAAAAACTACCGAGGCATAACACTTACATCCATAGCAGCCAAAATCTACAATGCCCTACTACGAAACCGAATAGAACCCTAAATCGAAAACATACTTAGAAAAAAACCGAAATGGCTTCCGAAGAAATAGATCCACGACCTCACAAATATTAAGCATCCGTAGAATCCTTGAAGGTGTACGGGCAAAAAACCTACAAGCGACATTAATATTTGTTGACTTTACCAAGGCTTTTGATTCCATTCACAGAGGAAAGATGGAACAAATCCTACTAGCGTACAGCATACCTAAAGAAACCGTAGCGGCAATAATGATTCTCTATAGAAACACTAAAGTAAAAGTACGATCACCAGATTGAGACACGGAATACTTCGACATTGTAGCAGGAGTACTACAAGGGGACACGCTGGCTCCGTACCTCTTTATCATTTGTCCAGACTACGTACTTAGAACATCGATTGACAAAATCAAAGAGAATGGCTTCGAACTGACGAAGAAAAGAAG
Organism: Sepioteuthis lessoniana; assembly: GCA_963585895.1. NCBI lineage: Eukaryota > Metazoa > Mollusca > Cephalopoda > Myopsida > Loliginidae > Sepioteuthis > Sepioteuthis lessoniana. The sequence goes on from OY757933.1 coordinate 48,565,422, forward strand.
CAGAAGGTACCCCGCAACAACAATTACCGACACCGACTACGCCGATGAAATAGCGATACTGGCAAATACACCTGACCAAGCCGAAACACTACTGCATAGTTTGGAACGAGCAGCAGTAAGCATAGGCCTCTATGTTAATACACACAAAACGGAATATATGTGCTATAATCAAATGGGGGACATCTCCACTCTAGAAGGAACCCCTCTTAAACTAGTAGACAAATTCACTTACCTAGGAAGCAGCGTCGAATCAACCGAAAAGGACATCGAAACGAGATTAGCGAAAGCATGGACAACTATCAATAGGCTATCGATTATATGGAAATCAGATCTAACCGATAAAATGAAACACAGTTTCTTCCAGGCAGCGGTCACATCGATACTGCTATATGGCTGCACTACATGGACGCTAACAAAACGGCTGGAGAAGAAGCTAGACGGCAATTACACAAGAATGCTACGTGCAATCTTAAACAAGTCCTGGCGGCAACACTCCACAAGACACCAACTGTACGGCCACCTGCCCCCTATCACGAAAACGATTCAAGTTAGACGAACCACACATGCAGGACACTGCTGGAGAAGCAGGGACGAACTCATAAGAGATGTACTCTGATGGACCCCCACACATGGCCGTGTAAAAGCAGGACGACCAGCACGAACATACATTCAGCAGCTATGTGAGGATACGGGATGTAGTCCTGAAGACCTACCTAGGGTGATGAACGATAGGGAGCAGTGGCGAGAGAGGGTCAGGGATATCTGTGCTACCAGCGCGATATGATGATGATGATGATGATATGATCTTTAATACTTGGTTTCTTATTAGTTTTATTTTTGTTTTTTTTTTTGTTGAGGGTCTCAGTATTAAGACGATGTGGGATATGATATTTTCATTCATTTTTCTTCAGTTGCTGATTGGGTACGTCTTATTTTGTATTGAGGATCAGGTTCTAGTTTGGTTTAGTTTGGATTGGTGTTTATTTCTGGATTTATTTTGGAATTTGTTTAGGTTTCCTTTGGTTTGGTTTGGTTTCTTGTCTTTTTAATTGCATATCAACATTCATGGTTAATCTAATACTAAAGTTATCTTTGCAGAATTATGTCGTAGTGCTATTTGACCCATAGCCGGAGGGTTAACATGTTCATACGTTTTACAAGGGTTTTTATTCGAAATAGTACCTGTGTGATTCAAACTCGTTTATTACGATGTTATAGTCCTACACATTAGCAACAACGCATCGAAGACCACCACCCTTGAAAATTGCTAGTCAGATTCTGATTATGTCTTCTCATTATTCATCTTAGTTGAATATTTGGAGTTTTCTGATGTTGTTTTTGGGGCAGTACCAATTAGCCTAATAGATAGATTATTCTCCATTGGCCTGGGAGGCCGGGTTTCAATCCCAGGACGGGTCATACCAAAGAGTAAAAAAAATGGTATTTGATATCACCTTCTTTCACAGTCTGTATTAAAAGGTATGGATCAAAGATAAAGTGGAGCAATCCAAGGAAAGTAGTTGCGCCCTCTTCTAAAATTTAGAGAAGTAGCTATTGACAAGGGACCCTTCGGGTAACACTCGAATCTGTAACCAACTTTTACTTTTACTTTGTATGGTGTGACTTTTTATATGCTAATATAACTTTTAAGCATCTTTGATTGAATCGAACAGATGGTTTGTGTCTGTCTCTTCTGTCTTTGATCCGTTCAAATCTTTTGAGATTCGATTGAATTTTGGGTGGAATAAATCAGCCACCGGCTTTTAGCACCTTCAAGATGAAAAGATGAAATAGGTTTGGTTACTTATTTGTCAAAGTGTTAGAGTTTGACACAAGTTCCCAGTTTATTAGATCAAGTCTTACCGAACTCCCGAATAGTCCAGTAAGAGCAAAAAGGGAATGTTGCAAGTCACTTGACCACTTCGCTTGCTGGGTCACAGACAGCTTAGTTATAAGATTCTGTTCTCGTGCAATAAGGATCACAACCCACTGCCAACAATTTCCCTTGTTAGGGAAGTGTCATATCTTCTATAAATGTATGTTCAGCGAAGCGTAAAACCCCAGCCGATAAGGCGAAGGTAAAGAAAGATAGATAATTTTTATAGATGCATGTCGGAAAGTAGGAGACTATTTTGACATACTATTTACATATATTTACTCAACCCCATCCCAACCTGCAGGATATAACTCTGTTACATATTGACCTTTCATAGCATATTATTGTGGATTTTTAAACTGGATACTCCACTTGTGTAAACAAGGAAACTGAGACAATAAATGACGTGAATTGAGAACATGAAGGGAAAGGCTTGGGCGTTTAGAATATTATACAATAACAAGAGATACACATAAAGATTCGGAAAGCACTCGGCAAGCTCCCAGAGGGGTAGCAGTCAGACCCCTCTCTCGGGTGAGATGTAGAAATAATAGTTTGTGCTCTGAATATAGAATCACAACGCAGGTTTAGGAGATATGGTGTTAATCATATCAGTCACCCGTCTCTGAATCTCTCTCTCTCTCTCTCTCTCTCTCTCTCTCTCTCTCTCTCTCTTACTTTCAGCCATCTCAAGCCTTTCCTAACAATAAAGAAGAGAGATATACATTTTATAAACAAAAGTGTTATGATCTCTTCATTTCTTTATTGGCATACAACAACACAAGCTATTTTTATGCGGAGTTTATCTGTTTTAAATTCAATGTTTTCCTTCTCCAAGATCAGTTGTCATACCATAGTTAAATATCCCTGTTTTCCATGCTATTTACACATAGCTGAAGAGAGAATACTTGGATTCATATATTTCCCAAGTGCTATATTAAATGCAAACAACCTTGTCTAGGATATGAACTCGAGTCGTCGGTTCCAGTTCTTACGAGTTTAACCATTACATCACGGGCGCCTATATACTATTTACATTATAAACAAAAATCCCTTAGAAAACTATTGAAAGTCAATTTTTCTTCGAAGTTAATGAATCGGACTGCCATGTCGAAAGATCTTTGAATTCGCTGACTACATTCCTTGAATATATTGAGGAAGCTAGAGAACTGGAAATGTACGGGAGTCTTAAGTACTCCTTTATTGGTACTATTCTCAGATCCATTCTGTCTCGGAGTTGTATTACTCGTTAGGGTCACATCTAGGAGTCAAATACATCTGTTTATGACCAATTAATTTCAGATATAAATAATTGTTAGTATATAACTGTAATTATTTTGTATCGTAACTTTAAGCAATTATTGTCTACTAAGTAAGTAAGTTGGCGACCGTAGTCGAGCGAAACCCGATGACTCCCTTTACGATAGTTACTACACCAAGCTGTAGGGAAGGGCGCCACTCCTTTCCCTGGATTGCTCCACTTTACCCTTATCTTATAATGCTGAGTGTTAAACAAAGTAGAATCAAGTACCATTTTTTAATCTTTGGTATGACTCGACCTGGGACTAAACCCAGGTCTCCATTGGCGAACACCCCAACCATTATGCCTATGACCGGTTGTCTACCAAAGATTTTTATTATAACTGAATTAGACTTGAATCCATAGAACAGTGTGACAATTATTTCTATTTCATGGAATTATTGAAATAAAATAATTGCGTACAAAACGACAAACAAAAAACTCCACTTGGAATTAACATACCAGGAACAAATTTTAATAAATTCTTGGAATAAAATAACATGAGAATGGTGGACTAAAATGAATCAATCATGAAAAATCACTGAGGGGTTTGATTAGTTTTCTCTTTGAAAAACATTGAAAACGTTTCCCTGGCTGGAATTTGAACTCGTTAGGCTGAATCCATTTTTTTTTGCACCAAAGACCATTCAGCCACTTGTGCCGAAAACGTTAATAGTAATGTTCAAACGAAACGAAAATCATTACGTTGTTTAAGAAAAATATTTAAGTTCATATTTCCGAACGATTCTTTAAATTTAGACCAATTAAAATGGATACATATTCATTTGTATCCATCAGACCTTCAAACAATGAACACTGGGACGACCACGAATAAACCAATTGTTTTCAAAGAAATGAAGAAGGCGTCACAATGTCGCACCTTCTCGTTGAAACATTCTGTAATGAACAATAACCAAAGAGTGATAGATAGATAGATAGATAGATAGATGGGAGTGATAGAGAAAGGGAAAGGTAGAAGGAAGGTGATTAGTTTCCAAGTAGAGTCTCGTAATTATAGACATTCCATTCTTTCTTTGTGATCAGTTACCAAGAATTCATTACATTGAATTCTTAATCACCGTAAAGACTGTCAAAGTTTTACCGATTTAATTTATTTGATTTCCTTTCTCTTGAATTCGCAGCTGATATTTATTCAAGATGAAACATCCTTATTTTCACCCTATTTTTAATTTCTTTATTTTTCCTTTTTTTTAAGCTTTTTATTTTCCAGCAATCAATTCTTTCTGTTTTCTGACGAATTCTTCTAACACATCATTCTTTTCCTGTACGATATTTTTTTTTGATTCTTCAAGTTTTCCTCTTTATCCATTTTTCTTGCACACACACACACACACACACACACACACACACACACACACACACACACACACACACACACACACCCGCGCATATTACCACTACAACAACTACTACTACCACTAATAATAATTATAATGACAATAACAGATAGAATCGGTTCTAGAAACTACGACTCCTAAAATTATCTATGGTTTAAAGATACAAACGATTCACTCAAGTGCAAATTTTGTGGTGATTAATAAGAAAAAAAAAAGAACTTATCATCTCGTGAATTTTGCTGTTCCTACAAACCGGCTCATTGGCCCAGTAGGTAGAGTGTTTGACAAAAGTCTGGAAGACCTGGGTTCCATTCCAGGTCGCGTCATACCAAAGACTTTAAAAATGATACTTGATACCTCCTTGCCTAACACTCGCCAATATAAGATACGTATCAAGGGTAAAGTGGAGCAATCCAGGGAAAGGAGTAGTACCCTCCCCTACACCTCGGTGTTGTAGCCTTTGAAAAAGGAGCCTTCTGTTTGTCCTCGACTACGGTCACCAACTTTACTTTACTCACTAACCTCAGAGAAAAAAATGACAGAAAACGAAAAAGTAGACAAATATTTGGACCTTCAAGAGAAATATTAAAAAATGTTGCGGATCATAAGAGTGGAGTTCAGTTTCTAGCCTAGAATTTTCCACGAAAGCTTGGGAAGGAGACACGAGCAAAAGGCAATCAGAGGAAGAATCAAGACCATTCTAACCATTACATTGTTAAGTTTAGCTAAAATACTCAGAATATTCCATAGATAGGAAGAAAATCTGTTGCCACTTATACTCCAGTGAGTGTCGACCTGTGAACGCTCGAGTGGAAACCTCACAAAGTCGATAATAATAATAATAATAATAATAATAATAATAATAATAATAATAATAATAATATTCGCCAGCATTGAAAATATGTCTGTTATTCAATACGCGGACTCGAAAACTACAAAAAACAAATGGGCAAAAGAAGACTACTTTTAGCGATCAGAAACAGCACTGGCAACAGAGATATCAATAGAACAACAATAACTAGATGGTAGAAATGGAAACAAAACCAAATACGTGGATACTTAAAGCGACAAACCAAATCTCGCACAAAAAGATCTGGACATGAATAAGAAAGGTACACTTTAAGAGAGAAAATGAATTTCTTCTGATGACAGATCAAAACAACGCCATAAGAACCAAATTTGTTAAAGCAAAAAGAGATAACAAAAGAAAATCAAGTGTGGATTATATGATTACTGAGACAAAAAGATAAATCACGTAATAAGTGAATGCAGTAAACTAGCACAAAATGAGTACAGGACTAGACACGACTGCGTGGGGAAGATGATCCCCTGGGAATTGTGTAAGAAATTGAAATTTGACCATATTGCCAAGTGGGATACGCACAGACCAGTTTCTGTCCTGTAGAATTAGATCCATAAAATTTCGGTACAGACCAGTTTCTGTCCTGTAGAAGTAGACCCATAAAATTATCTGGCATTTTAAGAAGAAAACATATCACCAAATCATGACCAGTAGACCAAACTTAGTAATAGTTTTGAAAAAAAAGACCCTGCCGAATTGTAGAGTTGCCACCAGGTGGACTACAGAGTAAAAATCCAAAAAAGCGAAAAAAAAGCCAATTACTTTACTAAAGAACTAAAAAAAACTATTGAACAGGTATGTGACGGAGATACCAATTGTTATTAGTGCACTCGGAATGATCCCCAAGAGGGATGAATTGTTGGAAATAAGAGAACGACAAGGGACTATCAAAATTGCTGCATTGTTAAGAAAATCAAAGTGAACCTGAAAATCAAATGATAATAAAAACAACAACAGCAACAACAGCAACAACCTAAACAACGTTGACTACGAAACGGCTGATATGATTCCGCAAATTTGGATAATAGAGTTTCTAAAAGTGTACAAAATATCAGATTAAGTCATCATGATATCTTTGAAAAACTGGGAAATAGATTTAGCAGGAAAAAAAACCGAGCAGAAATGAAAATTTCAAAAAACTTTTTTCAGAGAGACTCATAATGATCACTGATATTTGATATGGCAATTATGCTACTCAGTTACATCATAAGCAAGTGCTACAAATTTACAAACTCGCAAAAGTTCAATCCTCTTACATACATGGCTTATATCAGAATTTTTGCCAAATGAAAATTAACTTTAGACTCTAATAAAAACAATAATAATATACAGCCAGGATATAGAAATGGAATTTAGCATTGAAAATGGGGCATACTCATAACGAAAAGTGGTAAAAAAGAAATAATTGAAAGAATAGGACTGCCAAATCAAGAAAACATCAGCACGCTTAAAGAAAGGAAAATTACAAGTTCTTGGGGATATTGGAAGAGGACAAGATCCAAAAAGATATATGAAAGAAAAATTAAAGAAATAGTCTTTCAGAAGAATAGGAATGCTTCTAAAAACCGAACTCTGTTGCAGAAATTCCACTAAACGAATACAGCTGGGCAGTCCTCTTTGTAAGACATTTTGAACCGTTATCAAAATTAACAAATTGATATCCAAAAAAGAAAATTGAAGACTATACACTAAACTTTACTACTGGGAAATGGTATTGTCAGAGTATATGAGAAAAAGAAAAGACTGAGAAACAAAACTGGCCATCCTTTTGGATTGAATGTATGTCAAAGCACAAGGTCTTGTAGAGGACATTAACAAAAGCCAAAAATATCTACTTACATCAGAGCAGTATCAACATAAGAACAAACAGAAACTAGAAAACAGAAATGTGGAAAAAAAGAAGTGTGTAGATATTTCAAGTGACTAACTGTTTAGATTGCAAACGAGTAGACATGACCTCAAAAGGGAAACCTAAAGAGAGGAAGAAAAACCGGCAGACACTTGCATTCGACATTTGGAAACACTAGACAGCTCTTTCGACCTTATTCGGTCTCATCAGCAGCATATACCGTGATCTCGCCCACTGGAGATCGAACCAGGGACCAAAGAATGCTGAACCGAAACTCTACCACGGAGCACCAACCCACATCGGACACAACTGACGTCAAATCAACTAGTTATGTTTGCCGGATTTTCTGGTCATGGTAATTCAATTCAGAATATAATTCCTCTACTTAAAAAAGAAAATGTACATCTAAAGATAGAATTTGAATCTCTTTTAATAGCATCACAAAACAACACTTCAAGTACCAGTTATATGATAATGAAAATTGATAATACGCAGCACAACGGCAGGAATTGGTTATGTGAAGAAAAAGATGAAAGTGTTAATCACATAATAAGTTAACGTAAAAAAACTGAAAAAAGAGTAAAATTCAAGGCACGGCTACGCGGTAAAGATTATCTACTGGGAATCGTGCCAAGAGATTAAAATTTGACTATATTACCAAATAGTATATGCACAAGCCGGAATCCGTTCTAGAGACTAAAATACATTAAATCATCTGGGATTTTGTGATAAAAAAATGTATTATCTAATCCCGACCAAAAACCCAGATCTAGTACTGGTTTACAAGAGACAAAGAACGTGCCATTTCGTGGATCAAGCCGTTTTTGGCTACCCAAAGAGTGACAATAAAAGAAAGTGAAAATATATGCAAATCCTTGACTCTCTTCTGGAGACTGAAAAACTGTGGAACATGATGCTAGTAATAGTGCGTTGGGTTCGAACGGTTCCCAAAGATTCGGTAAAAAATTTGAAAGGATTTGGAAATCAGAGGAAAACTCGATGCCATACACACCACAACATTGTTAAAATCTACTTGAATCCTCAGATGAGTTCGGGAGATCTCAGGAGGCTTGCTGTCACTCAGATTCTAGAGCCAGACAACCAGTTAATGTAGGAGTGGAAAATTCGGAATAATAATAATAATAATAATAATAATAATAAGAAGAAGAAGAAGAAGAAGAAGAAGAAGAAGAAGAAGAAGAAGAAGAAGAAGAAGAAGAAGAAGAAGAAGAAGAAATTAGCAAAATTCGTCGACTTTGCTATCCCGGCAGACCACAGAATAAAACTGAAAGAATCGGGAAAGAGAGATAAGTACCTTGACCTTGCTTGAGAACTGAAAAAAACTATGGAACATGAAGGTGACAATTATACCAATTGTGATTGGTGCTTTTGGCACGGTAACTAAAGGATTATTAAAGGGTCTGGAAGATTTAGAAGTTGGCAACCGAGTGGAGACAATCAAAACAACAGCATTATTGAAAACGGCCAGAATCCTGAGAAGAGTCCTGGAGACTTGAGGATACTTGCTGTCACTTAATCTCCTGTGAAAAACCATCAGCTTGCGCTGATATGAAAAGCTGTAATGAGTAATAATAATAATAACCTAGTTTTCTATGTTTCTAAATGAGTTGTGCTTAATGTCGGTGACAGTTAATATATAGAACTACATTAGGATACTGTAGATAGAGTGTAAACGGCACGTGACTGTCATTTTCCGCTTATGCTATCATGAGACCAGAGTGGTTCTTGCTCTGATGATGACATGCAAAAAAATGACAACCGCCAAGCGGTGTTTACACTATGCCAAATCTATCCTTTTATATTTCCCTCTCTCCTCCATACCCTCACTCTCTCTCTCTTTCTGTCTCTCTCCCTCTGTCTCTCTCTCTCTCTCTCTCTCTCTATATATATATATATATATATATATATATATATTAACTAATCTAATATCAACCAGCATTCACGGTTACCAGAAAAAAAGAAAAAAAACGCCAGGAACAAGAGATAAAAATATCTCGAATCACCGCCCGGATGAAAAAGAAAAAATATCATAGGACAAAAAGAAAGAAAGGCCAACCCCGTCACACCAGTTGAAAAAAATCAAGAGATATGCAGTCAGTTGGTCAAAAGAAAACTAAAACCCTCCGTAAACGCTGCAATACTACAATTACAAGAGTGCTCAACACGAGTGGAGCCAATTATAAAATTAAGTTAATCATATATATATATATATAAATTGCTTCATGATAGTCTTTACAAAATTAGGGATCGAATAATACGGCAGGACAAAAAGCCAAAACTTTTAGCACATAGTTATAAATCAATGGAAAAATGCTGAAAAAAATCGATATACATCTCTTACCTTAACTTCAAGGAAACACTTTTTTATATAAACTCGTGTTTAGTGGATATATCTAAGAGTATTATCATAAAATGTTAAAACTGTAAGACAAATTATTTATTCTAATAAAGCTATATTGTACGCCGATTTCAACTGTTGATTGGTTTGGTTTCTTTGTTAAATGGCATATCAACCTTCGTAGGTTATTTAATGCCAAAGCCATTCTCCTAGAAGAACAGTTGTGGTACTATTTAACACTTACCTGGGAGGATAAGGGGGTTCATACGTTTCCCAAGGGTATTTGCCCGAAAGTGAACGTAATAGCGCGACTGGAGTACGAACTCGCTTACTAAGATTCCGCAGTCCATCGCTTTAACCATTACACCACGAAAACACCCCCTCCAACTGTTTATGTGCTGGTTATAAGCATTAACCGGTATATCAGTGTAGCGTACTTTATGTTTTGGATCGACTTATACAACAGGTGTACGGATCATTGGTCTAGATGGTAGAGTGTTCGCCAATGGTCTGGGAGACTTGGGTTCAATCCTAGGTCGTATCATACAAAAGACTAAAAATTATACTTGATACCTCCTTGCTTAACACTCCACAATATAAGTTAAGTATCAAGGGTAAAATGGTGCAATCCAGGGAAAGGAGTAACACCCTCCCCTACACTTCAGTGTAGTAGCTATTGAAAACGGAGCCATCTAGTTGCCCTCGACTACGGTCACCCACTTTACTTTACTTTTTATATCTAACCAAGCATTTTGAGCTTGAAATCTTAAGGTTGATTTATGTTTTATAATTTACGGCAGATATATGTTCTTTTATATATTTTCGAAATATATCATACCCATAATACGAATATGCGAAGCGTACATAGATTGTTCATAACATATATACATAGAACATAGGAATCTCGAAACATGAAAAACACTTACGACTTCTAAGCTAAGATACGAAACTTTTTATTACCTTTGAGTTTAAAGGTTCTTCGATATAAGGAGAGAGATACACATTCTTTCTATTCTGGCTTTTTCATCTGCCCCCACCCCATCTCGTGCGACACCTGCCCAAGGTCTCGGCGAGCAAGCGAAAGTCGACCCTTTCCGTTCTGTGTCTACTTCTCAACTCAGCTAACTGACTTTTTCAAAATCCCCCAAATCCTCCGCGCACTTCCGATGCGAGACGTCACCCGCACTCTGTAGCCCCGTTTTCCACCTGGGTTATTGTGACATCTCTGAGTGACACATCTGTTTCGCCCACGCGCGTGATTACCTGCGTTAATGTTTCACCTAAGTAACCCATGCACTGTGCCGAAAGGTTCTCAGCCTAACTAAAACCAAAGGCACCAAACAAAATCCCTCGGCCATTATATTATAGAAACATCTGATAAGTCTATTATGCACCAAGCAAGATTTGAAGAGAATACTATTTAGAGTCTTCATACTTTTCCCGAGTATATTAATTTGAATGTGAACATAACAGTGTGACTAGAGCTCAAACGTGCTTACTTCGAGGCCGCATTTGAGCCCATTAGCTAGTAACACATGGGGACTTCATCTATGTTGACAGTATTCGATATTATTTTCGTCTAGTTTCATTTAGAAAGGTCTACTGAGACATCAAAAAATAAAACCTTTTTTTAATGGTCTTGAAGCAGCGAAGACGTCATGCGACCTTCTAGCCTTATCGAGTGAAGCTTTTCACAGCATTTCCATGAGATCAATTTAAATGATAAATCTTTAAATTCCAACCAGATACCACAATGCTTTCTTTTAAAAGAAATGTAAAAAAGTTTTTAAAATGTTTTTAAAGACCTTTTCTTTCATGTTTTAATGGTGATATATAAATAATAGGATTTTGTGGGGGTGCCCTCCTGGTGTAATGGTTTAAGCGATGGACTGCAGAATCGTAGTAAGCGAGTTCGTACTCCAGTCGCGCTAAAACGTTTACTTTCGGCTAAATACCCTTGGGAAAGGTATGAATCCACTTATTCTCCCAGATAAGGGTTAAATAGTACCACTACTGTTCTTCTAGGACAATGGCTTTGGCATTAAACAACCAACAAAGATTGATATGCCATTAAACAAAGAAACCAAACCTAAGATATTGTTTATTCAGAGTTTAAAATTCAATTTTTTTGGAAATATATGAACATTTTGAGGTATGTGGGTCGAAAACATTCCACACTCGAGTACAAGATTACGTAGTGATGTTATGGGTGCTTCCACACACACACACACTGATATTTATTTATTAATTTCAAGTGTTTGTCAATTCGTCTGGGGTTATCTTATACCGAGAGGTGAGAGGACTGTGTACTTTATACTTTTAAAGTTATATTTTTTGTGTGGTTTCTAATACTTTTTGTACATTGTTATATGATATCAAGAATTCCTATCTAATGCAAATACTTTCCTAACATCTCTCTGAAACACACATATACAACTCTTATAGATACTACCTTACTGTGTCAGTAATGGCAATGAAGTGGTGCACTGCACTCTTTCAGAGCTACAGAAATGAAGCCTCACCACCTGTTATATGGACAACACTTTATTTTTTAGAGTGTGGGGGGAATTTTGCCTCATTATAGAGTATACTGTCAGCATATTGTAAGCAATGCCCCCTAACATTTATTGAGACGAGAATACATTTTACTACGCTTTTTGTACATAAGAAGGTCCCTTGCTCTTGTCTTAGAGAATAAGATTCAAATCCCCTTTTCATTTTCGCTATTCAAGTTAAGAAATATATAAAAACACACATTTCTAAGACATTTCATTTCGTCTTATTTTCTTCTTTTTTCCTTTGCTTCTTTCTTTTATATATATATATATATATATATATATATATATATATATATATATATATATATATATATATTCTATAAGTGTGTGTCCACAAGCACAAATGGACAGCCTTGTTGCATTTCCTGTACTCTCGAAAAAGAAAAAGAGAATCAGTTTCATACATACATACATACATGCACACAAAATGTTGAACGAATTTTCTTCTTATGCCATAAATTCTGTCTTGGATTTCCCATCTTAATCTGGCAGATTAAATATAATTTTGCTCGATATTAGCCGAGGGCAAAGACGTCGATTCGTAAGTACTGTTAAATGTTGAAACCAAGCCTGGCTTTTTGTCAACGTTAGGCTTATGAAACGTGACGGACAGTGAAATTGTATTTCACTGCCACTCGGCCCCTAGGCCTGTTCTCCTGTCACGATTTGCTGGTATGCTGTGTGAAAAATAAAAGAGCGGACGCTGATACTAGCGAATTGGAGACCCGGATGTCGAGAGAAAAAGGCGGTAAAAATATCTTATATATATAAGTTAAAAACTGGATACCCTTATAAGAGTAATTCTTATAAAAGAATGGAAGATGCGTACGTGTCTGCGGAACTTTCGTTTTATATGTGTATTTGAAAGGGTTTTGCACACACGTAAACACACACACACACACACACACACACACACACATATATATATATATATATATATATATATATATATATATGTCCATGTAGTTTAGAAATAAGACTGAAAAATAAAAATGAATTGACAGATTATTCTTTTGTCATGTTTCTCTTATAGATTCATTTGGCACTCCTAAATCGGTTTAAAAATATATTGAACGCTGTTGCCATGAATTTTCATAGAAACGAATGATAAAAGCAGGTTGGAAGATTTTACAATCGTTGTATTCTGGGTTACATTATATTCAGGGTTTATATTACGTTGTTCTAGCACCTTTAATCGTCCAACGCCCATCACCTCAGTCCATTCTTCAGTCATTTTGCTAGTCGCTTAGTGTGTTTCCGTCTATATCTCTTTAAAGTCGTCGAGTGGCGACCCCAACTGCCTTCGGTTATTCTATGTTGAGATGAAGAACAACTCAGCCACAATTAGATTTTATTATATATACTTATTGGTAGCTACCGTTTCTCATCAGCCATCTGATAAAACGAAGAGTTTGTGTTCAGAGTACAGATGGAACTTGATTTGGTCTCATGAGGAATTTTAACTGAATTAAAGGATCGAGTTTCTTAACTTCTAGGTTTATCCGAGAACGTGATTTTTCTTCCACTCAAAGATGTGTTCTCAAAAAGACCTCGGGTTCATCAAAAATCATTCAAACTAGATGACAAAACTGTTTATCGGTACCGTTTTAAATTATTCGATACTACCGGCTGGATATCAGATTTCGCTAATGCACTTATATGATAAATTAAATAATAATCATATCGTGAGATATTCTCTAAATTATCTTATCTAATACTTGCAAGCGTTTGCGTACACATGTTTATTTTCGTATACATCTCTGGGGATTATGAGTGTTTTCTTAATTAAAAACTTATAATGATCATCATCATCATGTCGTGCTGGTAGCACGGATATCCATGACCCTTTCTCGCCACTTTTCCCTATCGTTCATCGCCTCAGGCAGGTCTTCTGGACAACATCCCGTATCCTCACATAGTTGCTGAATGTATGTTCGTGCTGGTCGTCCTGCTTTTGCACGGCCATGTGTGGGGTCCATAAGAGTACATCACTTATGAGTTCGTCCCTGCTTCTCCAGCTGTGTCCTGCATGTCTGGTTCGTCTAACTTGAATAGTTTTCGTGATAGGAGGCAGAAAAACTTATAAAATAAGGGGAAAATAAAACAAATAAGAGCAAATGAAATTAAAATTTAAAAAAAAATCCCACAATTCCACTTTCGCTAAAAAATTACTGCCCAGTGCACCCATAAAAGAAATCGACTCGTTGCAGTCTCTAGCAGTTCATGGGGATGTCTGTTAGTAAACGAAACAAGACTACAATGATATCGAATACTGTCGACATAGGTGAAATCCCCATGTATTACTAGTTGATGGACTCAAAGGCAGCCTTGAAGTAAGCAAGTTCGAATCCTAGTCAGACTAATATGTTAATTTTTAAACTAATATCCATGAGAAAATTATGAACTCCCTAAATAGTATCAATGATTCTCTTTCACAAGGATAACTTTGGCGTTAAATAACCCAAGAAAGTTTATATTCCATCATACAAAGAAACTTGTTGACGTAAGTGTTAATAGTAATAAATGATAGATATTGGTTGTGCATTCTTTTTATATTTGCTTGCATATGTGTAGACAGGTCTATACTTTTGTGAGAATATATCAAATAATGATTTTATCATATTTACCAACCCCTCCGCTCGGGCAGGATATGACACAATGTCAATTTCAAAGCGGAGTTTAACAGGTTTGAATTCAGAGTTTTCCTTCTCCTAGACGAGTTGACTCGCCAAGGCTGAAGAACGTAGTCTGTCCTACTATTTACCCATAGCTGGAGGGAGAATAATTGGATTCATACCTTTCCCAAGGGTATTAGTGCTATGTGAATGCAATCAGTATCGTCCAGGATTTGAACTCGTGTCGCCGTGTCCATTTCCTACGACGATAACTATTACACCATGGGCACCTACTCAAAATAAAGATTGTATCGACTTAGTTTTTGTGTTTCATGATATCAACTAGTGAGCTGTTTAATGCTAGAGCCATCCTCGTAGATGAATAGTCGTGGTACTATTTAACCTACCACTGGTGAGATATGGACGTTCATACATTTCCCAAATATATTGGTTCAGAAGTGAACGTATTAGCGCGACAGAAATTCAAACTTCCTTTTTATCATGACGCAGTTTAGCATGTTCGCCTCTATAACTCAGAGATTCCTTCTATAGATTAATAAAATGTTCATTTTTCTGAATTAAAGATACACAAAAATATACTAAAAATATGGATATAACGAAAATAAAATACCAATATATCATAACTGTACTTTCGCCAAAAATTTAAATTCTGGTGCTACACAAAATGAATCGCCCGCTTCCAGTGTTTGCCTGCATACGAAACAGAGCTCTCCAGAGATCACGAAAAGAAACTGAACTGAGTGCCATTGATATAAATTTTCATAAGAATTAATGATTAACACGACTTGGAATAGTATCCAAATTATTATATATATATGTATGTATTTCTAAGTGTATTTCTGAGTATTGACCTATTGTCTAGAGTGTTAGCCAATGGCCGGGGAGAGCGGGGTTCAATCCTAGATCGAGTCATACCAAAGACTCAAAAATGCAACTCAATATCTCCTTACTTAACAGTCAGCATTATAAGGTAAGTATCAAGAGTAAAATGGTGCAATCCAAGTAAACGAGAAGCGCCCTTCCTTACACCGCACTGTAGTAGCTATTGAAAAGGGAGCCTTCGGGTCGCTCTCGACTATGGTCACCAACTTTACTTTTTTTATGTAAGAATCAATGAATCGATAACATATAAAATAAAATCGAAACAATTATTGAAATACGGAAATTTAAGAAAAAAAAGAAAACAAATAATAAATTAAACGAAAAATAAAACAAAAAAACATCCAATAAGTCTTCTTCCCTAGATGTTTTAATCTCAGTGCCTAAAAAAAGAATCGGCCCTTTTTATTGTCTGTCCCGTGGGCGGGTAGACGTGTTCGCGTAGCCACCGAAGTGAAAGTGGTTTGAAAATTATATAGACAGTTGATGAGATGAATTTTCATAATAAGGAAGGTGAACGCAGATCGGAACAAAAACTAAATGAACGCTGGTTATCAGCTTTTACATTAAATAATATTTTTATTGTCGGATAACATTATTCCTTTTTTTTTTATAAGCAGAAAATGAAAGATGTAAAAAGAGCATCCTGGGTATTTTGGAAGGGGCCATATATTCACCAGGGTAATCTATTCTCTTTTCATTATCGATGCCTTGAGAAATTTTTCTCTTTTTATCAGATCTTCTACTTGGAGTCTGGGAGTTGTGAGGTTTTGTTTTGTTTCGTTTATTTGTTCAACAGCATATGAACCCCTTATGGGTTATTTGATACTGAAATTTGATTCATTTAGTAGTGCTTGATTGCAATAAAGAAGAAGAAGAAGAAGAAGAAGAAGAAGAAGAAGAAGAAGAAAGATTTTAAGAAAAAAATGGAAGAGAAGGAGGGAATAAACTAGAAGAGAAGTACAGAGAAAAATAAAAGTGTAAGAAATTGATAAGAAGAAAAGAGAGAGAAGAAGAAAATAAGAGAGATATAGAGATTTATAAAAGAGATATAAAGGAAAATGAGAGAAATGAAATTAGATTTATTAGTGTCCAAGGAACGTTATATAGTGTAAAGACAAACAACAGAAAGGCTTTAGAAAGCTTTATTCTGTTTAGAATAAATAATACACATGGAGTGAAATTTTATTTTTAGGTACTTAACTAAAGATTTACCCAGAAAAGGAAGTAATCATAAAATAAAGGATTTACTCTTGATTAGAAATTACTTATACGTAAAATATTAACCAATGTGGCTCTAATACATCTACATGCAAGACTCCCGTGATTTTATTTACGCTTAAAGAGTAAGATGCTCTAAAGTCGAAGAAGTCAGTGTCGCCATCACTTGAGCAAACCATTGCTTTCATGTTGTTTTAAAGCATCATTAGATTTGTAACAGTTTTTTTGTGAGACTATTTACTCGTAGAACATGCTCCATCTTTTCTCTGTCTATGGAATCAAATACAACGGAGAAATCTACGAACAATAGAATTGCCTCGAGATTAACAGCCTATCTACTTTTATGAAGTACTACTTCCTATTTATTCTTATCCACTTCTATTTCCAAGATATCAAAATTGTAAAAAAATATAACGTTTAGCCTACTTAGCTGGGAGTGTAGAATACAACGACTGCATCTCTACAAAGGGGTAAGACTTCCCTGAATGGTGTACTGGATGTGACACTAAACAGTCTGATGGTAAAGTTTCGGCCCTGGAGCTTTGGGAAATGTGGAGTAGCTCTTAATGGCCATTACTCCCAGGTCCACTCTGATGCGGAGTGGTAGTACCGGATAGGATCTTATCTATGTGTCAAATAGTATTACTTGATAATATAAACACCGTACAAACAAATGACATATGCTAAATCGCATTGATAGAAATAGAAATGTCAGACCAATAAACTGCGTGAACATAAATGAGAGATGTTTATTTGAATCCTAAGATATACATAGCAATATTTGTAACCATCTTACAGGGTGGAAATAAAACTATTAGTGTGGCATACTTGAAACCGTTCACCAGTTTGCAAAATACAATTATTGGTATTACATAGCAATGCTTAGAATCATAAGAAAATTAATAAATAGCGTTGTATAGAATAGCAAGTAAGTGAGTAAAGTTGGTGACCTTAGTCAAGGGTGATTCGAAGGCTCCCTTTTCTATAGCTTCTACACCAATGTGTAGGGAAAGGCGCTATTCCTTTCCCTGGATTGTTCCACTTTACCCTCAATACGTACCTCATACTGCTGAGTGTTAAGCAAGGAGGTATCAAGTACCATTTTTAAAGTCTTTGGTATGACGCGACCTGGGATTGAACTCAAGTCTCCCAGACCATTGGTGAACACTCTACCCCCTAGACCAATGAGCTGGTTAAGAATTAGTCTTAAATAGTTGCAACTACTTTACTGTTACTTAACAAATGATTAATATTAAATAGAAATATTAGTGTTAGCTTGCAATAATTGAAACCATTTAACTGCGTAGAAACAATAGCAATATTTGTGTCCAAATATTAATTCTACCAGATAAAAAATAAAATTAACAACAAACTATTCACTTACAAAAGATAACAACTTAACTGTGCGTAAAGAAATGACTGATGTGAAATGGAAGTCTTAGTGTTACATTGCAATACTTGAAACCTTTTAACTTAGTGCAATCAAATGATAAATAGTAACAAGAATTATTCTTATTGAATAGAAATACTTGAAACGATTTAACTGTGAGCCAGAGAATGAGCTCAGGCTCGTTTATAAATGTTATCAACAATATGTGTTTACAAGTCACATATATTTAATATTATATGTATAAAAAAGTTTTGGCATTAGATATCTTCAATGGTTGATATACCATAAAACCCAAGCCAACCAAATATAGCTTCAAGTAATAATTATTCATGCAAATAATTATGCTTTATGGTTTCAAGTATTATTATCTTCCATTAATAATTTTAAAATAGATAAATTTCATTTATAAGTAGATTTAAGTGTATTTCAATCCTTCTTAGTTATTTTATGGCGAATTCAATCATTTTAAAGCCATTACTTAGTTTTGGCTGGGTTTTGGTTTCGTTTCATTGTTTAATGGCATATCAACCTTTGTAGGTTATTTAATGCCAAAGCTTTTCTACTAAAAGAACAGTAGTGGTACTATTTAAACCAAAGAGGGTTCATACCTTTCTGTAGGGTATTTGTTCGAAAGTGAATGTAATAGCGCGACTGGAGTTCGAAATCACTTATTACATCGCTTAAATCATTACACCCCCTTATATAGTTCTACGTAAGTAAATGATTTTAAAATTATAACCATTTCTGTACACAGAGTTTCAAGAATCCCTATCTTATATTATAGGACAGGAAGTTTCCGTTATGTAGTGGCAATGCAGACGCGCGCAAAAACATATTCAACACAATAAAGACGAGCGGACACAGTTATTTAGAAAAATATACCTTTCACTTTATTCGAAAGGTTCGAAAGGGTTACGAAAGGTTTTACTGTGAGAGGTGAGTTGGAGACTGAACAGAACTGCAACATATTGACCCCCTCCCCAACACCTGTGGCTATAACAGCATTTCTTTCCTGTTCTCCTGGGCAACTCAACCGGGGGCATGGGGGCCCAGTCTCAGCTGGAACATGTTTCTCATTCCAGCGTCTTCTCTCCAACTAAACTGAACTTCCTGTCGCCGGGGTTATATAATAATTTTTCGTCCAGCTACTTCTTGCAAGCGTCACATTTGTACTCAATTCAACCCGTCGACAGTCAAGGTTATCCCCTGATCCCTGATATCTTCGACCGGATTCACCTGTTATTTATACTGGTGCATTTCTCATCTGACAGCTCGGCCGGGTCGGAGGTCGATATGATACAAACGTGCTCAACTGCAACATCTTAGTAAGTGAGTTTGAACCCCAATCATGCTTTTGGTCTAATACATCAAGGAAAGGTATTAATCCCCTTATCTCCCTGCCGTATGTCAAATAATACCAATACTGTTCTACAAGGATGGCTTTGCCTTTAAATAACCCACGAAGGTTGACAGGGCATTAACCAAAGAAACTAATAGATGGATCCTATTCATATACTAGGACTTCAGTTTAAAGCAATTCTGGGGGTAATTGTAAAGAGGAAAATCTTACAATAACTGATTACGTCTCTAGTTCATCTTTCACACACAACAATCATCACCCTTTCGAGAATAAAGTGTGAGAGATTATATTTTTATAAAGAAGTGTGTTCGTTCATTGAAGTTCTTCATTATGTTTGAATATGTTCCGCATATATTTGTATATGTATACGTGCAGTTTGTTCTTAAGCCTTGGTGAGGCAACTAGTCTAGGAAAAGGAAAACTCTGAATTCAAACCTGTTAAACTCCGCTTAAAAATGACCTTGTGTCATATCCTGCCCGAGCGTGTTTGGTAAATACGATAAAGTAGACGTACATCACGAGTGTGAAAAAACTAAGTAGTGGAATTAGTTTGGTTTCTGTGTTTTAACGACATACCAACTATAATGGGTTATATAATACTAAAACTTCTTCCTTTTTTACTAATATTTAACCCTCATGTATTTCCCTTTGTAGAATGTGATAGGAGTTTGAACCCACTTACTTAGAGGCTGCAGTCCAGCACTTTCGCTATTACGCCATAGGGACTACCTGGAAAATGAGTTAAGCAATATGAGACATGTGAAGGTTTACGAAATGTCTCCTCCGTTGATTGAATACAGGTTCGGTTTGAAAATCACTGCCGTTTACAAACGACAACAAAAGAAATCCGAAGGGACTGGAGGAACAACATTGAAACGCTTTTAATATAACAGCCAACATGAGAACAACAGTCCAAAAAGTATCTTCAGTCAATTTCAAGTAGATGTTCAACCATTAAAAAGTTACGGGTATTATTGTTTTGTTTTTTTTAAGTAATTCTGTCTTTGGAAACAGATGTTGTCTTGTCGAAAAGCGGCAAGCAACTTTTAACGAATGACTTTACTTGATGCGATAGTGCTTTTTTAGCAGCATCACATTTATATACGATACAACAACTGGATTTGATTTTAAGATGGATATTTTTTCTAATTTTGATATTATTCATTGCTCTTTTCCCAATTGGTAAATAAAAATTGAATCTCTAAATTTTAAAACAATACTTACATTGAGAGTTTTTAGTTTGTTTTTTTTGTTGGTTTTTCGTTTGATTTGTGGTTTTATGGTTAGCTATAGTTAATCGAGGCATTAGAATGAAGCATGAATTACCTTTTAGGAATCAAACTGACTAATAAGGGTGTGTGGTTATTTCTCACTAACTACTAACACTGTACTGTGAGAGGGGTCCCCAAACACACACATACGTATAAATATATATATATATATATGTGTGTGTGTGTGTGTGTGTGTGTGTGTGTGTGTGTGTGCGTGCGTCTGCCTGTTTGTATATATATATATATATATATATATATATATATATATATATATATATATATATATATTCCTAAATTATCCAGTCAGTGTCCAAGGACAGTAGGTGTGAATTATTCTTTACGTAGTATATATGAGGGTAATCATATAAATCTATGAGAGTGCTCAATGTATGGCTATTGTTAGTTCCCTATTTATTCTCTAGGGTATAACAAAATTCACATTCAGAGCGTATATAGTACAATTAAATGGAGACTCAAACTCGGCTAAGCCGTCATAATAAATTTATTTCGGCGGAGAATATTGTTGGTATATTCTCCGTCTCGTCAGATCTATATATAAGTTAAGTTCCTTCAATATTACAATAAAAAATACTCAAATGCCATAAAATATTTGCAAAATCAATTTATTAAATTAATACAAATCGACAATTCCAGATCATTTCCGTTTACTCAGTAAGTAACTTGAAAAGTTAACTTATTAAATCACAATTAATGAAAATATTTAGTAAGAAAATATTTCAAATTTCCTGAATTATCTTACAATATTTTTTTTTCTAAAAAACAATCTTGAAAAGAAAAAAAAGTCGTTACTGTTCCTTACAAAGTTCATATTGTCCAATTTTCTTTTCTTCGTAGCATTCTTGTCTTCTAGGCTTCTGCTGGTAAACTTCGATGTTTTAAGATAGTTCTTATTTCTTTTTCCTGAAATACTGGAGTCAGTAAGATTTTTAGGTTGTATTTCCCTTTTATTTTCTTTACATTATTGTGGTTAGAAACCTTTCTTAAGTTTCCGCTTTTGGAACTGTTGTAGAAAAAATATTGTTTATCACATAAGACACTAAAATATGACAACTTTTGTCTGTACTCATTGTAAAAAGTGCAACAAATATAATTTTTTCCACTTACTTTTTATAAGATAAAAAAATTGAATTCACATTTTCTGTCAAATATCTATTCGAATAAATGAAATACTATTTATTAATAGTATTCAAAATTGTATTGCATTTCCCTTGGGGAAATCACATATGTTAAAAAGCCTTCCTGGTTTTAATATATTAAATTAAAATAAACTATCCTTCCTCGAGACAACAAAATTCACAAACAAATTTCAAGCCTTGTGCAAAAAGATTATATATTCTTGTTCAATTACTAACCTCCGGTTATCATTTCAAAATTTGAATGAATAAATCCATTTATAAGTTTCAAAATTACAGTTGATTTTCTTTTGAATCAAATTCAATTGGTTTCTTGGTATATCAACCTTTGTAGGATATTTGATGCCAAAGTCATTCTCCAAGAAGAATATTAAAGGTATTATTTAACCCATAGCTGGGATAATAAGGGGGTTCATACCTTTCTTAAGGGTATTTGTCTGAAAGTGAACGTAATAGCGCGACTGGTGTACGAACTCGCTACTACGATTCCGCTTGTCATCGGTTTAACCATTACACCCTGAGGACACCCACCAAATCAAATTTAAATATTCAATTCTATAAAAGAAAAAACTGTAATTATAAACACATGAGTGATTCATAATTTTTTTTACCAATTCCATCCAATGTAAGGAAGTTCATCACCCTGTTTTTTTAATGCATCGAAATAATTTTACGTAACTGGAACATAACAGACAATACGGAGTGACAAGAGTTTTAGCCAATACGATCAAAGTAAGGAAAAATACGTTTATTATTTATAGTATACAAATACAAATTTTGCAGAAAGCAAAAAGTACGCTCAATACGAAAAACTGATTTTTTTTTTCAAAGTTCAACTGTAAAAAATCAATGCTTATTCAAATATTCGACCAATGAAAAGCCTAAAAAGTTTCCAACGTAACAAAATAAACTTTAAAACTTTCTTAGTTATGACTCATAATTACTTAACAAATGTATTTAATTTTAAAACATTCTGAAAGCGTTTCTATTTATAATTGACCTGTTTTAATCCGATAATTCTAATTTTTATTTTTTTCGGTTTATTTTTTGAATAATAATTCATGTAAATTTTCTAATTTAATGATTCTTTTAAAAATAATTTTCATGCACCCACAGATACACACACACACACACACACACACACAGATATATATATATATATATATAGAGAGAGAGAGAGAGAGGGAGAAAGAGAGAGAGAGAAAGAGGGAGAAAGAGATAGAGTGTGAGAATTAATAAATGGGATGAAAATGAGATATATTTATAGAAATAAAAACAAATCAATATCTATATTTATATGTGCGCGTTGATGTGCTTGTATGTGTGTGCACGTGCGTCTCTCTCTCTCTATCTATCTATCTATCTATCTATCTATCTCTATCTATCTATGAAAATTCTCACAGATAGATAGATAGATAGATATCCTGTATAGTCAAATAATGCTAAAGAGACAGGCATAATATATTCGCTAATTATGATAGATACGTTGAAAGAGAGAAATGAGTAAAGAGTGAAAAGGCAGATAGAAAGTTATTAACGAATCGCTTACTCTGAGAAAACATGCCCTCTGGAAACTTCTTGAAATCCTGCAGACACATCATGAATTTTCTTCTTTTATTTTTTTAATTTTCTCTGCAGAAAAAAAATGCTACCACTCAACAAACTCCGTGTCGATTATATGCCTCTTTTTCTCCAATATTCCACCAAGGTATGCGACCGGATCCTCGGACAGCGACGGCGAGCGCAGTCATCCAACCCGACATCGCTCAACGGGAGTCAGTCCCAATCGTTTCCGACAATCACTGAAATTAGCCAGGGACGTTTTCCAATTTGAAATCTCCATTTCCGATCGACTCGAATTCTGGCGAAGATAGAATGTTTTCGTCAATAGGGGGCGCGCTTGCACAGCTTTGTAACCTTTTCGCGCCAAAATTTCCGCACAGAGAAATGAGAAAAGAAACAGCGTGTATCAAAAAATACTTGGCACTGGTATTTCTTGTTTGTATTCTTCAGCTATGAGTTTTGGATCACTTGCAGAGTTCCTGGCGCTAAGTTAATGGTTCTGGTATTTTTTTAAATGTCCATTTCAACAAGCACAGCTATCAATGTAATCTAGATATCTACAGTCTATAGCTCCGACGTTTCATCTTATCACTAAACACATCATTCTTTCCCCGAGGCTTTTTTCATATCTTTCATCTAAAATCAAATCAAAATTCTATTATTGCTCAAATCTATCTGTTTATTTCTCGACTTTTGTGTTGAGGGCTTTGTGGTTGACATAGTTGCAGTGAAGTTGGAGATATAGATTTTTTTTTCAAACTTCAATAACTAATTGATCGAAAATTATGTACTGCACGTCTGTATATTTCACTATATATTGCTAATAAAATCTGTCACGTAACTGACCCTTTCAGTATATATATATATATATATATATATATATATATATATATATAAGTTATACTTGGCTAGATGGAGAAACAGAGGATTTATACTCCCCATGTCTCGCATAGAA
The DNA here is from genome assembly GCA_963585895.1 of Sepioteuthis lessoniana. Taxonomy (NCBI): domain Eukaryota; kingdom Metazoa; phylum Mollusca; class Cephalopoda; order Myopsida; family Loliginidae; genus Sepioteuthis; species Sepioteuthis lessoniana. Next base: position 48,590,013 of record OY757933.1, read on the forward strand.
CATTAGACTTAATATACATTTCAAGAATATAGAAAAGCACATACACACACAAACACTAATAAGCACACACACACACACACACAGACACACACACACACACATATATATATATATGTGTGTGTGTGTGTGTGTATATATATATATTGGTAAGTATACGCGCATACAAATATATATATATATATATATATATATATATAAAGAGAGAGAGACAGAGAATCTAAATTAGGAGAGCGTTAACATTGATTCAAATACGCATGGTGACTGTCAATTCCACGGCTATGTTATCAGAAGACATAAATATGATCTATCGCAGATATTAAGCACTCTTTCATAATGAACATACCAAAATCACTATATATATATATATATATATATATATATATATATTATGACAGCGTTGGTTGTCACTAAATAACTTTGAGGGTTTGTGTCGAACCAAGTGCAATATATTATGGAGAGTGCTCAGTATCTAGGATAGAGCTATTATATAATAATAATAATATATAAATATATATTAGAAATATATATTTAATGCATGGGATTTAGACTGTAACCGCTGGATTTCGTGGAGTTATTTGCAAAACAACAATCATCAGGCACTTAAGAAAATGAAATGAATTGATAATCGAAAAAATACAATCAAAAAACTGTTGGGATTTTGTGGGAATCTTTAAGTGGGATTGTAAGTGGTGGGGGCCATTATAGTTGCGTATTAATATGTGTTTGTGTGAGTGTAAGCGAGTAAGTGAAGGTACATATGCGGTGCATTGTTTTTACCGGATGTAAATTCGTTGGTGTATCTTACATTTTCGCACCTGAAATAAAATAATGTAGCGAAAAATCAAGATACACCGACGAATTTACATCCGGTTAAAACAACACACCGAATTGTACCTTCACTTCCACTCGCTTACACTCACACATACACACATTAATACGCAACTATGACCCACATCTTTGTTCCACTTGGGAAAATGTCCCGAGTATCTAACAAGGGGTACAGATCATGTATTTATTCATTTGACAAGGTTTCTGCTAGAGAGTTTTGTCTCGTGTAGTTTTCTCGTTCTCCTGAGATATTCTTTTTTGATTTTAGATTTTATCTTTCATTTGCATCTATTTGATGGTGTCAGCCTCCAAGATTCCCAAGTCTTTGTAGGCGTAGTTTTCTCCGAACGTTCAATCTTGTCTTGATTTGGTAGTTCTCTTCCGTCAGTCGTATGTCGTTTGCCGCTTTTTATTACAAGCATGACACATTTTTCTATGCCAAATTCCATTCCTATGTTTTGATTGTATATTCTAACTGTGTGTATAAGGGTTTCCAGTTCTTTTTCATTTTTTGCTAATAGTTTGATGTCACCCATGTACATTAAGTAATTGATTTTTTTTGCGATCTACTAAGTTTGTATCTGGTTGTGTATTTTCTGAGTATGTGGTTAAGGGGAATCATGGCAATTTTGAATCATAAGGGAATTATTATTATTATTATTATTCATGCCTTTTGTTGAAAATGTTTTGTAGGTTGAAAATTGATTACTAGTTGTATTTAACTCAACTTATAACTAATCCCTAGGCTTCCAAAACTTTATTTACTCTATTTTCAGCATTTTTACTTTTCCGCTAATCTTGTGGCCTTGATTGGCCAGGAATGAATATCACAAAGACATGTGAGGTTTACAGCCGTATATATTTTCTGAATTACATTTATTTACGGTTACCGGTAGCGGACAAGACTCGCCTGCCTCGTTTATCGAGCCAGTCACTATTCATCATGCCGGGAAAGGTCCATGAAGTGACGTCATGAGGCATTGTTATATTGTCATCTGCTTATTCATGCAGAAATATACATATATATATATACTGGATATATACCGACACAATGATAAAGACAGACGCAATGACAAACGACGTAGGAATAAACGACGCACACAGAAAGACGCAGGAAGACTTCTTTATAAAATATTTTACCTCTCACTTTATTTGTAATGTTTTGAAAAGGGTTACTCAAAGTTTGCGTGTGAGAGGAAGCTAGAGACCGAACATTACTGAAATATTTTGACCCCGAAGTTATGGCCGTCAGCGTTGCGTCTTTCTCGTTCTCCATGGCTGCTCAACCGGAGTACTGGCTTTCCTTAATACATCTCGTCTAACTCCTCAACTCTACTCGCCTGTCTCCACTGGCTCGTTGAACCCAACTGACTGGAACTCAACTGTCCTCAGTTCAATTCGTCGGCCTTAGTTTACCTTCAAACTCCCACGCGGTGATATGGACACGGCTCCGCAACTCCTTCCGATATCTAGCGACTGGGATGTGTCACTTCCGCTTTCTTTGGAATGGCCTGTGTGATCGTCATCGAGCGGAAATAACTGTCATCCAGTTCAGAGGTCACTCTTTTCCGGTGCGTCAGTCTATGGGATCTTTTTTACCTCGTCCCATTTAATCAGCCAATTTCCGCCCACGCGATTTCCACGCATAACTGCTATCAGAATGTGTCACTTCCTTCCGGTGCATTACCTTGAATGGCATTTTTGGCCGAGTTAACAGGTCAAAACATAACAATCATCCATTAATTATTTTTCAAAATTCCACATGTGGAATTTTCTTCACGTTCGTCTCCGTCACCCTCACACATATTTTACAGAATAATTTACAAGGACAATAAATGGCTGAAAACACAAAAATAATCACTTGAAACACAGCAAATAAAATCTTACTTGGAAGGCGACCTTCTCTCTATGTAACGCTTGCCCGGCTAATTATTATCTAAATTTCTTTTACTATATTTGCGTGGTTGGCCATCTTGGCATGTGCGCATCAAGGTACAATACGGATGCATGTTTTATCCTCTCAACCCAACGGGCCCTCCATAATTCCTTGAAGAAATTTCAAAACCCTAAAAGGACCATACTCTGGTCCCATATCTTGGTCACAAACTTAGTGACCCTGGTCATTCCAGCATTACATTTCGCCTGGATTCCTCATGACCACACTCCAGTTCTTCGCTCAACAGGTTCCTACCTGTAACCGGAGAATTTCATAAACTAAACACAAGATCTTCAAGGCCCAAAGCATTCCCCAAAAATCCACAAAAATCATGACCCAAAACAAAGTATCACAATACATCCGAATGTATCACAATCTGGCAAGCATGCTGTAAACCACCTAAAATAGTCCACGCAAAATACTAATTTGCAATGTGTTACCCATTTTTTTCATTAAGTTTCGTTTCCATGCCCATTGGTTTGCAAGCCCTTGAGGAAACATGCTTTACCTGATCAAACCCGCGCCGGGTTTCTTTTCAATTTAATCAGGAACCCTCGTGGCTACCAATATATAGGCACCTCGCCTTTCCCAGATCCGTTTCACTTTGCCAAATCACGCACGAATCCAAAACACAACCGTGACTGAAAGACTCAGACATCATCCACAAAATTTTGGAGTAGGCCACGCCTTTTTTTTTCTTTTATTCCATCATCGGAACTCCAAACTAAAAATAGAAGCCACCATTGGCCGTCAACAGCTTCCTGGGCCGGCGAATTCTTCGATAGAATTGCTTTCTTTGCCGCCTACCCAACAACAATCTGTAAATCTACTTGGATGAATGTCTGTCCTACTATCGCGTCAGTCACCGATTCGTCAAAACAGAAACCCCGAAAAAAAATTTCCTATTCCACGAAAACCCAAATTCTAAAAAAAATTTAGAATCAATATAATTACAATTATTAGTAAACCTAGTATAAAATCCTCTGTTAATGGTTTTCGTCAAATTTCATAATATGAACAGGAAAAAAATATTCTAATGTTGCCTAACAAGTCAAAACAATATCACAATCACAGTTCAAAAATGTTCAGTTTTCTTTTCTTCTTTTTTTGTCTATTTAAAAAGAAAATTTCGTTCTTTCTTTCTCTTTTTTTTTTTTTTTCATATGCTGCGTTCAAAATATTCAAGTGTCTTTTCTTTCTTTTTTCTTTTTTTTTCCATCTTCATTGTCCTGTAGCTTTATTTTCTTTTCATTTTTTATCTGTTTTCATCTTTTTTTTCTTTCTTTTTTTTTTCGTTTCATAATAAATTGCTCATTCAATGTCTCTCTTTTTTTTTCAACCTTATATCTACATCTCTCTGTCCATACCTTAATAATATAACTATAGGTTCGCTTCCCACTTTATTCAATTTTGATTTATAGTACCATAAATTAAGTCTGATTTATAATAAAACTTTTTAATAGCTTACGAGCATTCTTCTTTTTTTTCTTTTTTTTTTCTTTGCGCAAAATATCCCGGGTGTTTTGTTTTTTTTTTTGTTTTTTTTTCTAAGCAACCCAAACTTTTATCAATTTCAGCCAACAACATTTCCCAATTCAAAATATTTCCTAATCTGAATCTGCGAATCTTCGCCACACCTGGTTCCGTCAAAATTCTGCGCATCTCTTAATCATATCCAAAACCCTGTTTCAAAATATCTTCCCCAATAACAATCTCAAAACTCCACTCCGGGGGGAACTCACAAAATACCTGTCTGCCTCGTCAGACAAAAAAAAAAAACATCTGTCTCTTAGTTACTCTGCCTCCTCGGCGAGACCATTTTCAATGAACACGGACTATGACAAGTCCAATAATTCGTATCAACAACTTCTACAACAAAAAACCGGCCTGATTCTACCAGCGCCGAAAATTATCGATTCTCCTAACTTCATCACTATCGAAAAAGTATATGCGCATCATTCAGACAAACCACCAATGTGCGAAATTCTTGGACAATCCCATTAATGCTCCCAAGATTCCATCTCTCGGATTAATATTCTCATTTCCAATCCACATGTTCCAAACATGAAAACCTTCCCAAAAAGTCTTAACTACAGATATGCGGGATTACAGATCTTGGACTGAAATTCTAATTTTCAATCATCACTTGTCCTGACCACTAACCATTTACCACAAATTTTTACTCAGCAAGACCTATTTACAATAAAAAAAATTCCATTCATAAAATTTATCATATTTACTATCAGTTTTTACTCACAAAGACCCCGTCTATGGTAACTTTCATTTATGACAATCTTGCTTTTTATTGCTGTCTATCAAAAAACGGATAACAACTGTCCCAGTCCTCTTTTTTTTTCCTTCCTTTTTCCTCCCTCACTTCGATACAATATTACACATAGCAGTAATCTCAATTTTTATCTAGGGATCACACATTAAAAAAAAACATTATTTCTAGTTTTATGCTTCAAGAAAGGCCCTTTTCATTAAACCTAATCTTTCACTATTATAATCAAATTAATCGACAGAGAGATAGAATTATATGAATGAGGGATGTACTTAATAATTTTCTTTGTTTTCTTTTTTTATTCTCTTTTCCACTTTACTGTTTTTGTAGCTGGTCTATTCTTGTTTCTTGTTTTCTTTTTTTTTCTTTTTTTTCTTTTTTTTTCTTCTTCTTTTCTTCCAGCACGTTGCCTTCCTCTTTTCTTTTTTTTCTTTTCATTCTTTCTTTTCGCGTCAGTCTGTTCATCAGTTTGTTGCTCGTTGGTTCTTGTTTTTTTTTTTTCTTTTTACTTCTTTCAATTCCAGCATTTTTCTTTGTCCTTTTCGTTTATGTCGTGTTGTGATGCTTAAAACTGTCGTTTACGGTAACCAAGTTCATTCTGAGTCCTTGAAAAACTCTGCTGGCACATGCAACAAATCGCACATGTTATATACTCACATAATAAATATGCTTATATACACATATACATGTTAATGCAGCATCACAACGACACAATAAATAATTAAACAGACGCTCAATGATAAATTCGCTGGAATAAACGACGCACACAGAAAGACGTAGGAAGACTTCTTTATAAAATAGTTTGCCTCTCACTTTATTTATAATATTTTGAAAAGGGTTACTCAAAGTTTGCGTGTGAGAGGGAGCTGGAGACCGAACATTACTGAAATATTTTGACCCCGATTTCCTCTCATAACTGCCATCAGAATGTGTCACTTCGTTCCGGTGCATTACCTTGAATGGCATTTTTGGCCGGGTCAACAGGTCAAAACATAACAATGAGGCATATCACTATCACTAATGATGATTAGTCTTCTTAATTAAGTTTCCGGGAAAAACTCAGAGTCAATTATAATGTACTCCTCTATATATTATTAAAATTATTTTTCCTGTAAATTATCTATGAAGCACGTAATAGAGTGAAACGTATAAGTGAGTGTTCTCCTACCACTAGCGACCCTGAAGGACAGTGTTGAGACCCTCAACATGAGTTCAGTGATGAGGAATATCTGCACATGTAAAAGACCGCTGGATATGAGACTTTTGAATTAAAAGAAATATGTTTGTGTGGCAGTTAAAGGAAGAGTGACAAGATTAAATCTAAATTTAGGAAAAAAAGCCAAATGTCTTGATTGGCTGATGAAACCAAAATTTTCAAATGATATATATATTTATATGATTAGTTTAGGAATTCTATTTCATGACTTTTGGTTTCTGAGATCCAGGAAAGTAAAAAAATAAATATAAAAAAAACGTAAAGAAAGAAAACCACCTAATTACTCAGGTCACAACATACCCGATGATTAAAAAATCGTCAGCAGCGTGATTTTCTTTACACACACACACACACACACATATATATATATATATATATATATATAATTGTATTGTATTAATTAAGAGGGCTCTGGAAATACGAAATAATTATTATTTTGCATTGCAATAGCCCTCTAAATTAATACAATACAATAAAATAATGTGTGCAATTCTTCAAGCAAATTACAAAATACTTATATATATATATATATATATATATATATATATATATATATATACGGGAAGAAGGGAATTGAATCTGACAAAATGTATGTAAAGAAAGTGAAAACGGAAGAAAGATATATGTTAGCATATTCGATTATTTATTTTACTTAATTGTTCTGACACGTTTCGACTTCAAAGATTTTGTCTGAATAGAAAATATATTTGGTGACAAATAATCATAAAACATGAATTTTTCATTCAGATGGATATTTCTATCAGGGCCAATAGATGTTATTGTATGAAAACGAAATAATAAATGATAATATGTTCTAAATTGGTTACGTCATGAGTTAGATTTTTTGAAAAAAAGTAAATAGCTTTTTTATGGTTTGAGAAACAGATTTGTTACGTTCTATTATTTTAAGTGTTTAGTTATAAGTCATTAAATAGTAAAATATAGAGAGATTAAGCAGATAGATACGAGGGTAGGTCGAAAGTTTAATCTGTTGACACCATTTCCTCTTTTGGTGACTTCTTTTAACAATGGAATCCGAGCACAGCATGACCAATCGAAGAAGTATGTAGACAGCATGAAGGAATATGATGAAAAAAACCTGATTTGGTCACATTTAGTGAGAATGTCGAAATCAGCCGATGAATTTTTCGTTGACCCTCATAGCGAGATAGATAGATTAATAGATAAATTTAAACTGGCTCCGATAGATAGCAGGATAATTTAAGGGATAATATTTCTCTAGTTAATCTCATTAATCTTAAGTTTAAGTTGGAATTATATCCACACATTAACCATCACACTTTTGGCTCCATACATGATATAACTATCTAACCTACAATTATATTAACGCTTGGTTCATTTTTTGCAGTCTTCAGTAGATTACAGTTCATATACTAGGATAAGTCACGTTTGCCTCAATGTCGCGTCATTTTTAGTAGAGCGTCGTGTTGACTTTTTTTAATAATGTAGTGAGCTTGATTTTTACTTTGTCCCATTTTTGTGTTTTTATGTCGTGCACAACTACGCTTAATAACGATCGATAGCTGCCCAGAGGTCCACCGTGCTGTCAAATTGTGAATATTCCGATAGTTAAAGACAAAAAATAAAAGTAAAGAAAAGAAAAGAAAAAAAGAAGATTTCATAGAAGTGTAGGCCATCATAACGCCAGATGAGCAATAGCGAATGGCATATGTAACGGTTCTTGGACGCTCGTAAAGCCATTTGGCAAAATGTTATGGGGAAAGATGAACGCTGGATAAATGAGAAAGTCGTTCTATGTAACGTAAATGCATGTTTCGGTCGCATGCCTGGACGCGATATTGTGCAATGGAGACATGGCGGGTTGTGTTAGCGAAAGGCTGATATTGTTTATGGGATTTGTAAAGGAGTAAAGAAATAGATGAGGCGAAAAGAATTGACTTGCAGGGTGAGCATTGTGAATTGTCATGGAGGAGAAAAAACGAGGTGTTTTTGGTCGTGACGTACAGGTCGGCACATAAAATGTCCAACAGAAGATGTGTAGAAAAAAGAAAGTAAATAATGAAAGGGCAGGGGGCAAATGAAGGCGATGAGGAAGTAGAGGAAATAGAGGATAGATAGGTTTAATGGCGGAGGAATGGGAAGAGGGAACCTGCGAAGATTTAGAAGAATAAAATATATGGATGAAGAAAATCGATAGAAAAGAGAAGAGAGAATTTTGACACTTACCAGGAAAGATTGAATAAATGCACGAAGATGAAGGTAAGGAAAATGAAAGAAAGAAGTAGAAAAGTTCGTCAAGAATGTGTGGAGGTAACAAAAGGTATAATAATAATAATAATAATAATAATAATAATAATAATAATAAACATCTCACATGATAAAACTTGGACTTAGCTAAGGAAAGGAAACCTTCAGAGAGAAACAGAATCTCTCCTAATAGCAGCAAAAAACAACGCCATAAGAACCAATCATATCAAAGCGGGAATAGATAAGACGCAACAAAATAGCAAATGTAGGTTATGTGGTGATAGAGACAAAACGATCAATCACATAATAACCAAATGCAGCAAATTAGCACTGAAGGAGGATCAGACTAGACACGACTGAGCGGGCAACGTGATACACTTGAAGAAATGCAAGAAATCTAAATTTGACCATAGGAACAAATGGTATATGCACAACCCATCATCTCTCCTAGAGAATAACGCTCATAAACTCCTATGGGATTTTAACATACACACGGATCACCTAATCTCAGCTAGAAGACCAGACCTTATAATAATCAACAAAAAAAAAAAATTGCAAAACTGTGTATTTTGCCGTACCACCTGACCAGAAAATAAAACTGAAGGAAAGGGAAAATAAAGATAAGTACCTTGATTTTGCTAGGGAATTGAAAAAATCATGGTGACAGTTATACCAATCGTGATTGGTGCTTTTGGCACAGTCAGCAAAGGATTACTAAAGCGACTGGAGGACTAGGAAATAAGAGGACGTGTGGAGATCATCCAAACTTCAACATTATTGAGAATGGCCAAAATACTGAGAAGAGTCCTGGAGACTTGGGAAGACTTGCTGGCACGCAAACCCCGTGGAAAAACCATCAAGTAAAACTGATGGAAAAACCTCTCAAGGAGTAAATAATAATAATAATAATAATAATAATAATAATAATAAGAAGAAGAAGAAGAAGAAGAAGAAGAAGAAGAAGAAGAAGAAGAATTGTATGTCAGTTTTATAGTGGACAAATGGAAAGATTGTTTGAGTTTGGTTTGGTTTAATGACATATGAACCGTGGATGATTTTTTAATGACAAATTCTGTTCACACAAACACACACATTAACATACACACATTTTTATATAAATAGATAATTTGTAAGGGAATAATTTGTCGGTAACTTAATTTTTAAACGAGTTACAGGTCATTTTTGCGCACAATTAAATGGTTTCAAGTAGTTCCATTCAAAATTAGTAATTATATTCATGAAAACTTCCTACATAATACGAACATTTGCAAAACGGTGAATACAAGGAATTGCGCCAGAAATCGAAATTTGGTCATATTACCCAAAAGTACCGGCACAAACCAGAATGAGATGCATGAAATTGTTTGGAATTTTGAGATATAAACAGATCATATAATTACAGCCAGACTTAGAGATTATTAAAATAAAAGATAACTTGTCCTCTAGTGAACTTAGCCGTCCTAGCGTACAACAAAGAAAGCAAAAAGTGAGTCAAGTACTTGGACCTTTTCAGAGAACTAAGAAAACTGTGGACCATGAGGGTGATGGTGATACCAATTGTAATTGGTGAGGAAGGAATGGTCCCCAAAGGCTTAGAAGGGTTGTTTAGAAAGGTTGGAAATCAGAGGAAGAATCAATACAACCCTAACTACAGCATTGTTAGAATCAGCCAGAATACTGAGAAGAGTCCTGGAGACCTGAAGTACTTGTTGTCACTTAGCCTCCGGTGAAAGATGAATAGCTAACGCTGGTGTGAAGAACTCGAAAGAAGAATGATAATGATTGTAATTATCTGTGATAAAGACATGTAAACATGGGCTATCATCATCATCACCATCATGTCGTGCCGCTAGCACGGACATCCCTGAACCTCTCTCGCCACTTGTCCCAATCGTTCATCACCTCCAGCAGTTTTTCGGAGCTACATCCCGTATCCTCACATAGCTGCTGTATGTATGTTCGAGCTGGTAGTCCTGCTTTTGCTTGGCCATATATGCGGGTTCATAGGGGTACATGACTTATGAGCTCGTCCCTGCTTCTCCAGCAGTGTCCTACATGTCTGGTTCGTCTTACTTGGATAGTTTTCGTGATGGGAGGCAGGTGGGCGTTCAGTTGGTGCCTTGTTGGGTGTTGCCGCCAGGATTTGCTCAATATTGCTCGCAACATTCTTGTGTAATTACCGTCTAGCTTCTTCTCCAGCCTTTTAGATAGCGTCTAAGTAGTGCATCCATACAGCAGTGTCGATTCGACCGCTGCCTATAGAATGTCGGAAAATGTGCAAACTATGTGACAAAATCACAACCTTAATCACGGAAGCCATGATAAACTGGAAAGTAGAATTAACAGGAAAAGCTTTAGTAGAGGGGGAAATCCAGAGAGGCATCTTCCTGAGAGACTCGCTTTCGCCATCAATATTTGCAATGCAATAATGCCACTCAATTAAATACATAGGAAATTCTCTCGCAGTTACAAATTTAGAAGATCACAAGAAAAGATCTATCACCTTATTTACGTGGACGACATCAAGCTGTAAGCGGAAAATGAACAAGAACTGGACACTCGAACAAACAATAAGAATATGCAACCCTGATACGTAAATGGAATTTAACATTAAAAAATGTGTCATGGTTATGATGAAAAGTAAGTAAAGAAAAACAATGTAAGGAACTGAACAGACAAGTCAAGAAAAAATCAGAACGCTGGGACAAAAGGAAAATTACAAGTATCTGAATGTATTGGAAGCAGACCCCATCAAACAAGTTGGGATGAAAGAAAAAATAACAAAAGAAAGCCTCAGAAGAACAAGATAACTTCTAGAAACTAAGCCTTGTAGTGGAAATGTCATCAAAGAGATGAACACCTGACCATCCTTAAAATGGACAAGAGAAGAATTCAGACAAATGATAGAAAATAAAAGTCAATTGTTGAGTATGCATAAGACTATACACCCAAGAGATTAGTAGACTGATTATATGTGTCAGGAAAAGAAGGTGGAAGAGGATTCGCCAGCATTAACGTTGCCGTAGATACCTCACTACAAAGACTTGGTGACTACATTAAAATGAACAAAGATGGACTAATTTCTGCAACTAATGAGAATATTAACAACATAATAACAACTGTATGGATATTTTAGTCGATAAAGTGGTGAGCTTATACACAAGAAGACATGGACATAGCGAAAGGAAATCTTAAGGGAAAATTTACATCTTTTCTAATACCAGCACAAAACTAAGAAAATAAGAACCAATTATATCAAAGCAAAATTCGATAAATAGCGACAGAATAGCAAACAATTAGTGAAGTAAAGTTGGCGACCGTAGTCGAAGGTGACCAGAAGATTCCCTTTTCAATAGCTACTACACCAAGGTGTAGGAGAGAGCGCTACTCCTTTTCCTTGATTGGTCCAGTTTACCCTTGATACGTGCCTTAAAAAGCTGAGTGTTAAGCCAAGTGGTATGAAGTATGTACTCTTTTTTCTGGATTGATCCATTTTACTCTTGATGCGTACCTTATATCACCGGGAGTTGAGCAAATAGGTATCAAGTACCACTTTTAAGTCTTTGGTATGACGCGACCTGGGATTGAAGCCAGGTCTCCAAGATCATTGGCGAACACTCTACCCACTTGGCCAATAATCCAAGACAAGATACGACTAGATCAAAAAGTGATTCTCTGAGAACTGTGCAAGAAATTGAAATGTGATCTGACTCCCAAATTGTATACGCGCAAAACAGAATCTCTTCTTGAAAATAACGTGTTGCATAGCCGTAATACATATACAGCTATACACAAATATGCTGCCAAAATATACATATTTTAAACTCCATGATCCTGCAACTCATAAATATAACAGCACTTTGGAATACAGACGTGATCTCGTGAAGAGACAAATTATACTCTGTAAGAATAACATCAGTACACTCAATCTTGAATCACCAAAAATACGAGACAAACTTGAAAGCTCTATTACACCTGCACAACTTCAAGAACTAGATAACAGACTTCCCGTAATCATTAACAAAAGTGATTACGAACACAAACTTACACTTAAAAAAAAAACTCAACAAGCTCTACAAAGGACATCTACTTATTCCTAATAATATTGATAAATTTATCAACCTCTCGGACTGTAATTTAACTCCACAACAAAAATATTTTCTCAACTCAGGATCCAACTGCTATTTATTCCAAGGATATACCAACATCAACAAAAATACGGAAATTGAAATTTTATACCAATTTTTTTTTATAAATTTAGAAAAATGTACCTCTCACTCTTTATTCAAAATGGTTACGAAAGGGTTGCGAAAGGGTAATGTGTGAGAGGTGTGTTGAAGACTGAACAAACTGCAACATATTGACCGCCAGTTCCTTTGTCTTTAGCAGCACTTCTTTCTTGTTCTGCTGGGCTGCACAATCGGGGGTCCTGAGGACCCATAACCCTCTGCTGGGTGCTGGTTATCTCTACAGCATCTTATCTCCAACTAACTGACTCCAAACTAACTGAACCTGTCTGTGGCCCTGGGTTATATAATATTTGACACCCACCTGCTTCTTGTGGGCGTCACACCTGCCCCTAATTCAACCCGTCCACAGTCAAGGTTATACCCTGATAACTTCGACTGGATGCACCTGTTCCTTGATCGACGACTGGGTCAGAGGTCACTATGTTACACATATATCAAATAGATTTGGTGATATAAATGGATCCCTGAAGTCCAACAGATTACTAGATGTAGTGTTCATCATCAAGAAAAAAGAACTTAACGTCTAGTTGAATTTTTCATTACGGTAGACCTCAGACTGAAAAAAAATAGAGAGCAAAAATATAATGAAATACTTGTACCTTTCCACGGATATGAATTGGAGTTCGTGAGCGTGGAAAGGTCCCTAAGATTTGAAAGGGGAATTGAAGAATTGGTTCAATCCCAGGTCGAGTCATACCAAAGACTTTAAAAATGGAACTTGATACCACCTTGCTTAACACTCAGCATTATAAGGTACGGTTCAAGGGTAAAGTGGAGCAATCCAGGGAAAGGAGTAGCGCCCTCCCCTACACATTGGTGTAGTAGCTATCGAAAAGGGAGCCTTCGGGTCACCCTCGACTATGGTCGCTAACTTTACTTACTTTAAAGGATATGATATTGCAACCGATGTATAGGAAGTTGTCTGCTAATTTCAGGCGCTTGATATTCAATGAAGATACAGCTCTATCTTGGTTAAAATATATGAAATCTGTTTTATGTCGGTTCACACAGAGACTAATGACACTTGCTGCTTAGTCAAGGCAAGGCAGCGGAGATTAGGCTTGATCGGTACTATTTTCAAAAAGCGCTTGATCCTCAGGGTAGGATGGATCAGTTATTGCATGTATATATATATATATATATATATATAGAAAGAGAGAGAGAGACAGAGAGAGAGTGGTTGTGCTTGTATGCGTGGCTGTGTCGGTGTGTTCTCACAACACAGAGATGTAGACGTAAACAAGAACATAAACATATGAAAATGGCTCTAATTGAAATGTAGCTAACTGTATTTAAATGTAGGAAGAGAGAAAACGTTGTAGAAGAAACACAATCACTATAAATACTTGTAACGAATCAAAAATACAGCAAACAAATGTATTGATAAACCTAACAAGTGAAAAGAATAAAAGAAAAAATAAGTAAACTTTTGTAATGAGCATTTTTACAGGGGAAGATGACATTGAATATGTCTGTTGGAGTAGAAAACAACTTACGCTTGATGGAATTGCCGCCAGGAAAACAAGGGAGGTAATTTGAAAGATTGGAAATGGCGGTCGGTGGTGAGAATAAAAAAGAAAAAAAAACTACACTGAGATAAACATTTTCTCTATTTCATGTTGCAGCTGAGGAATATATATATATATATATATATATATATATATATATATATATATATATATATATATATATATAGAAACTGGAAGTAAATCCAACTATATGAAAATTTAAAAATATGAAAAAAAAGGTCTTCTGAACGCCCTCAACGGAAATAGAATATTCAAAACTTACAGAATTTTTTGTTTCATTTGAAGATTCAAACGCCCTGATGGACGTTTAATTTTTCATATAAAAAAAAAAGACGCAATGAATTCAAATCATTCAAACTTTAGATAAAATTATCCTCCGAAGATCTTGTGTTTTTATATTTGTACATTTTCATATATTCGTACATTTTCACACGCACACACATACGCACGCCTGTGCGTTCACACACACACACACACACACACACACGCTCGTACACAAAAACTTATTCATATATAATGTTTAAGAAAAGGCAAAATGTTTAGTTTTATTTCAGAGGGATTCAATAAAAGATAAAATCATGTCATTTTTTTAATAAGTTAAGAGGGAACTGATTAAAGTTGATCACTTTCTTGAGGATAAAAACATACACTAACAATTTGTTATTCACATCAAGTCACCGTTATCACACTGGGATAAAGATTATGACCTTTTGCTGGCTGATATAATAATAGTAAATCGTAATGATAAATTTGGATTAAGGTTTTGAAAAATATTGCTTGACAAGTTAATCTATCGTTGTACACTTAATTCTTACGTACTGTCTCAGTTTGGTAAACTTATCCATTACTATTTTTAGTTCCTATCTCGGTTTGCTTTTGTTGAGTTTTGTGGCATATCCTCATTTTTGGGTAATTCAATGACAAATACCTTTTTAAATATAAATAACATTTATGATTACAGGTAATTTTTAACGAGCCAGAGCTTATTTGTTTACACACAGTTAAATAGTTTCAAGTATTGCTATTCAACACAAATAAATTTAATATTAATAATCCCTATGAAAATCAAAGAGTTCTACTCGGCCAAAAGATTGAACTCAATCACACCCACACACACCCCATCCCTCACACATATATATATTGCTTTCAAGGAACATGGCTTTGTGACACTGAGGCTCTCGGGCGGGAGGTTTTATTTCGGAGTCTCTTTCATAACAGGAGATAATTACGTCTGCCTCCTCCCCTTCGTCGAATTTTCTAAATACGTTTGTGTTGTATAATTGAGTTAGAGTAGAACTGGGAGTAATTGCATTGAAGGGGTACACACCATCAGAGGGTTTAGGTTCATATTCCGGACTCTTGTTGTTGCGGAGTTTACCCTCAGCTGAGAAGCATTTGGCGTATTGTACAACCCAAACCCCCAGGGTTTTTAAAGAAATGTTTCGTTCCAAATCCTTTTCAATGAGTTTATGCAAGCGATGCAATGATGGACTTTTAAAATCAGAGAGAAAATATTGTTTATCTAGATCATTGTTTTAGGGTATGTCAATTCTTCTTGTTTTTTTTTAGTAACGAAACGCTTCTAGAAGCGCTTTTTTCGGGACCTTATGTCCCGAATATTAGAAAATGGCCTCGGCGAGCCGAGTTCTAATCTTAAGTGTGGCTGTTTACATTTTTCATTGCACAAATACCTCAGGAAAAATACGAATTCAACTCTACTCCCTACAGCTATGGGTGAACAGTAGGACAGACTGGTTCAATATTGCTTGCAGCATTCTTGTGTAATAGCCGTCAACTATTTTCTCCATACGTTTACCTAGCGTCCATGTAGTGCATCCATACTGCAGTATCGACACGACCACTGCTCGGAAAAACTGCGTTTTATTTCATCTGTCAAATCTGATTTCCATATGACCAATAGCTTATCGATGGTTGACCATGCCTTTTACTAGTTGCGCATTGATGTCACTCTCGGTTGATAAAAAACTGCTTCGTACGTAGGTGAACTTGTCTACTAGTTTCAGAGAGCTACCGTTTAGTGTGGAGATGTCACCTGTTTGATTCAATTACATATATTCCATGTTGTGTGCATTGACATGGAGGCCTATGCCTGAAGCTCTTAATTCCAGACTATGTAGCTGGGTTTCTGCTTCGGTGGGTGCATTTGCCAGAAGCGCTATGTCATCGGCGTAGACCGCGTCCGTAATTGTTCGTGTGGGGTACCTTCTGCTTCTTTCCTTTGTTAGCTTGAAACCGTTTTCTTTCATCTTATCGAAAAAAATACTTTTAATATAGGATGTCGTTACATTGATTTTTTTTTTTTAACAAAGTGATTATTTTAGGCTCGGGGTCGGTAAGTTTCTCAGATTGTTCAATAGAAATATTTTCCCACTAATTCGTATTTGGTTCCCACGGCGTGTGTCCATTAGAAAATATTTTACCAGACAGCGTTTCGTTTAAATATTACTCCAAATATTCTAAATTAGATTTAAATCTGTTCTTTTTCTAGGCCAGAACATTATTTGTGAGGAGTTTTCAGAAGACCACTTTTTTTTTCTGTCAATGTAGCAGTTTACAAGGTGCTTATCACACTTACTTTTGAAGAGAACAGTTTATTAATAGTTGGTAGTATTTTTTTTCTCGAAAATATTAATGCATTCTATGGCATTAATATGGTTGTCGTATCGAATTATTACACCGACTCTAAAAGACAAGAAAGCTCCCTACACCATTATTCAACAATTTCCGTGTTTAACTGTTGTTTTCGGACATTCTAACAATAATTTTTCATATGATCTTCTAAGACAACGTTCCGGAGCCTGACTATAAAAGCAAAATCTTTACTCATCCGAACATATTATGCTCTCAAACCACTTTGTATCAAAATGTTATTATTCGGTTGCAAAATGTAATCTATCTGTGACATTCCTTGTTGATAACAATGGCTTCTTAGCATATATTTCTGAGATAATCACATTCTCTTTGAGCTTTCTTGTAATAATACTTCAATATAGAATCAACCTATCACTAGTTTTGAACTCTTTAGCCAAGTAAGTCAGCGTTTTATTTCTGTCTGTGAGAGAAGAAAATTTTATTCGTTGGCCATCGCCTTTCGTGGTAGCTTTTAAACAACCTGAATCAATTTTCTTGAGGTAGAATCGTCTTTGATTTTTTGGGAGTGGGTTGGAGGTTATATTGGTCATTTCCCTTCACTTTTAACAAAGATATCAGTACATTTTCACGACTTTAGTTTTCGAACATCAATTTTTATTGCATCCAGTTCTGTAACATTTTTTTCAAAATTCTGTTTCCATAAAGACGAAGACATTTTTTCTTCGGTGAGTTTTTCAATTTAAAATGTACTTACTTTATCAATATTAATTCTGTAAATAAAAATATATAACAATGACACATTTTAGTAGGTGAATTTTTTAAAGTAGCAAAAGAACAAACTGGGCTCAATTTCATGTCACCACCCCCGTGTATAACCATCATCATCATCATGATCGTGTCACGCTGCCAGCACTTATCTCCCTGACTCTATCTCGACACCCATCTCTATCGTCCATTGCTCCCAGGAGGTATTCAAGGCTATATCCTGTATCGGCACAGAGATGTTATATATAGGTTCTAGCTAGTCGTGCTGCCTATTACTCCTCCATGAAAGGGTCCACAAGAGTATGTCGATTATTACTTCGTTCTTACTTTTCCAGCAGTGTCCCGCATGCCTGATTTGTCTAACTTGGATAGTTTTCGTGATGGTTGGTAGGTGGCTTTATAGCTCCTGTTTTTTGGGGTGTTACATCTAGGATTTGTTCAGTATTGCTCATAGCATTCTTGTGTAGATGGCGTCAAGCTTTTTCTGCATACGCTTAGTTAGCATCCATGTAGTGCATTCATACAGTAGTATCGGTACGACCGCTGCTCGGAAAAAACTGCATTTTATTTTATCGGTCAAGTCTACCTTCCATATGTCTAATAGCCTATCGATAGCTGCCCATGTCTTTGCTAGTCACGTGTTGATGTCATTCTCAGTTGATGAGACACTGCTTCCTGCGTAGGTGAACTTGTACACTAGTTTCAAAGGCTCATCCTTTAGTGAGGAGATGTCGCCTCTTTGATTAAAGCACATGTATTCCGTCTTCTTTGCGTTGATACGGAGGCCTATGCCAGTAGCAGCTCGTTCCAGACTATGGTGCACGGTTTCTTCTCGGGCGGGTGTATTTGCCAAAAGCGCTATGTCATAGGCGTAGTCCGTGTCCATAATAGTTTTTTGCGGGGTACCTTCTGCTTCTTTCCTTTGCCAGTTTGAAACCGATATCTTTCATTAAATCAATATATCTAATCACGTAGTCTGGCAGATGATAAACAGGTATGGGGCTAATGTTTCTCCCTGCAGAACCCCTGCTACAATGTCGAAGCCGTTTATGTCTCCATCCCGAGAGCGGACTTTTACTTTCGTGTTTTATATAGCATCATTATGGCTGCGACGTTTTCTTTGGGTAGTCCGTAGTCGAGTCGTATTTGCTCCATCTTCCCTTTGTGTATGGAGTCAAAGTCCTTCAAGAAGTCGACAAATAACATTGTTGAATCAAGGTTTTTTGCACGTACATCTAGAATTCAACAAATAGTCAAAATTTGTGGTATCATGGATCGATTTCTTCAAAAGCCATTTTGGTTCTTCCTAAGTATTTTCTCAATTTTGCGTCATATGCTGTTGCACAGTAGAGCATTGTAGATCTTGGCTGCTATGGATTTAAGGGTTATACCTCGGTTGTTCTTGGCTATTCCAATGTTACCTTCTTAGGTAAAGGGAGGATGCATCCCTTTGTCTATCTGTCTATTGTGTTTTTGTTATATATGGCATTACAGTGTCGAAGCAGTATGTCGTCGAACTCCCTTCTAGGAGTATTTCCTGAAGCCCTGCGGCTTTCCTATTTTTAATTTTACTTAGTTCTGAGTAGAGTCCTTCTTGCAAAAACTGTCTTAGTTTGTGGTCTAATTAATAACTAATAATTTTTATGATTGGTTCGTTCGTAACTTTTGGAGGTTTTCCGAGCTAATTCTCGAAATATTGTTTACACAGATATATTCTTTTTTTTTTTTTTTGGTTGGGTGAAGCTGGCAACTTTCAGTTTAGCTTTCACAGTGCTCCTTCTTGTGCTCGCTTCGTATACCGTCAGTCATGCTATCATAGATTGTCTATCTTCAACCGAGTCTTTAATCTCCTTTGATGTGATTTTGTATGCATTCTGTTTTCTTTTCAGATATATGTTAGTTAATTCATTCTGTACCTTCTTAAGATTCTGTTCATTAATATAGGTTGGGTTCCTCCTTTTGCAATTCGGAGCGGTTTTTACGTCTGCACGCTTTTTTTTTTATAACCGCTAGTGTTTCCCATGGGACTCCATGTTTAGCTCTTTGTTTAGTTGGTATGCATTCTCCTGCCGCTTCTAAGTGGGCATTGACGAAGTTCTCATACTCGTCATTCGGAGAAGAATGTTCTGATAAGTCCTGAAGAGAATCGAATTTTTTTCTTAATGTTAACGTATATTTATCTTTAATATCCCTGTTGTAGATAAGAAATCACTCATAGTGTACGGTTGTTGTTATTCGGGCTGCTTTCTTTTGTAGGCACAGTCGTATCTTTGCCATGATAAGTTGGTGATTGGAGGATATACCCTCGAATAAGAAGTATTCCTCACAGTTCAATGCGCTATTATTCCATTTCTTAATAATAAAGACGTAGTCTATCTGTGTTTTAGTATTATTTACGTAGGTGAATGTCAACATATTCCCTTCCTTTTCTGAAATTCAGTATTGAGGCATGTTAATCTATTTTCTAGCGTGAAATCTATTAGACGTTCCCTATTTCTGTTTGACGAGTTGTGTAAGCTGAATTTGTGGTGTACGTTTTTACCAATTTGGGCATTCATGTCTCCACCAATGACGAGGATGTTGTGTTTCGGAAGCTACGAACAAGAGTGCATAGCTCGTTATAGAAGGTAACGAGGTCCATTTCTTCACTCACATTGGTAGGGCTGCAACAGGAGATGATTGTTGCGCTGGGGTTGCCATTCAATGTAGCTATCATCGTGCTCGGTTGTATTTTCTCGATGCTATTTAGTGATTTTAAGGTTCATGGTCCTATTAGCATACCTACACCTTCTATCGCGACAGAGTTTGTCCATGCAGATGCTGAGATAAACGTTCTTCCATTGCCGCTATTGTGATATTTGATATCTTCGCAACGAATGTATGTGTGTTCTTGTATGCATATTATGTTTATGTTATGATCTATCGCCGAAGTATTTAGCTCCGGCAGTTGGCCTATTCTATTAAAAGTTCCTTCGCTGAAAGTCGCTATTTGTATTGTACGTTTGCATTTTAGAATTTTTTGTTTTAGTTCGAGCTCTGTAGCTGACTTTTCGAACACTTGGGTCAGTGCTCCAGATTCAGCTGGACACGCCCCTTTTTACCGACGCGAATAGCGATGCGATTTGGACAAGTGTAAGTCATAGTAATCTTTCAATGGCTGTGTTTTTATTCTCATCTATAAAAGCCACCCTAATACATGAGCAGCAGTAGTTCCCTGATCGAACTGTTTGATCCTGACCGTTGGCCCGTAGGATTCGTATGCCCAGAACCTGGTTAGGCAAGATATTTACCCATCATAGGTTTTAACTTAGTAAGAGTCCACAGTTACTTTTTTTCAAAATTTCATCAGAGTCCTTATTTATAGTTCATTGCCTCCTTACAAACATTCTGTTTTTACGCTATCTTAGGTTTTCAAATGAATTAATAAATACCAAAAGTATTAGCATATTTTTTACCTCCCTTTACATGGTTCCACTGATACTTGGAATTACAGTGTTAGTCATTTTGCATCTAACGCACAGATGATATAGAACAGTGATTTTATAAAGAAAATAATGTTTTTCATGCATTTAAAATAACAATATTGTAAAAAACAAAAAATATCTAACCGTCAGTTGTCCTCTGCCAAAGGTTGAGATATATTGCTTTGCTTTTGGCAGCTACCTTCACAGTCCGTCCATTCTACTGTCGCCTGAATGTTCTAAATAACTCCTCTTTTATACAGATATACAAGAGTTTTCCAGCACTTTGGGGTTGGGGATGGGGGGGGTTATTCAGTTATTCTGTTTCCATTTTTCCCCCTTTTTCTCAAAATATTTCGTCAGTAACACGAAATTTCGAAATTATTTTAAACTTACCCAAACTTTGGTTTTCAATTTCTTATAAAGTCCAAAATTATGAGCTTTATTTTTAAACAAGATTAAACTGTTACTTGGAATTATGTTGCATGCCCGAGATTTACGCAATTCAATGAACGAACGAAACACTTCTTTATGAATATATCTCTCATTTTATTCTTGAAAAGTGCCAACAGTTTGCTGTTAGTTGAGAGATAGATGGAGAGACATATACTCAGAGAGAGGACTTCTTCTTCCCATATCTTCTTCTAGGAGCAAGGGGGTGCCAATACTTCCACCTCCTTGGGGACTCGTCAGAAACGCCTCTGATCGGCTGCCTGTCCCACGCTCGACTTTGAGTCTCTGCTCTCTATTTAAATCTGTCCACGTGGTTCTCATCTTGTGGTCTCCTTCCGGTTACACACCTGTTATACCCGACTGCCCTGATGTGCAGTCATATCCCTGTTTACTCATCACAGTGTGACAGCTTGTCAAAGCGCACGGGGTCACAAGGAACGAACTGAAAATCCATGTCATATATTATATAACAATTACCGTATTCGTCTTTTTGCATTTAAAGCACAGATAGTAAATATACAGCAGTGATTTAAAAAAATATATTTCACGTATTTTAAAATAATATAGTAAGTGACAAAAATATCTAACCGTTAGTCAAAGGTAGAAAGAATTAGTCAAATTCAAAGAAGAAAGAATTTGCATTGCTTTTGACAGCCACTTTCATAGTCCGTCCATTCTACTGTCACCTGGGTGTTATATTTTATTATATATAATATACAAGGTTTTCAATTTGCGCTCTATACTAGCATTTTAATGTTCGCGAGTGAGATATCGTAACGGAGAATGATAGTTGCGGAGTACGTGTAATTTTGTCGTTCGTTGATCATTGTCGAGGTTGTGGGTAAGACCGCGACAAAGATTACTATATGTTTTATAGGATCAATACATATTTTCAATGAGAGCGTTGATCCTGTGCAGTTAACGTCTTGTTCAGCCGTGCAGTACGTCAGTACACTTTTGAATGTGTACAATAATTATGAATGAAAGGCAATCTTAATAAAAATATGCCCACAAGAAAACCTGCTGCCTAAATAACTAATACATAGATACATACATACATAGATGGAGAGATAGATAGATCGATAGATAGATTAGAGAAAAAAATGAGGACTTCTGGATTTTAAAGTATGAAAGTGTTATATATTAATTATGTAAGATTTCTGCTTACAAGTGGCACGAGGCCGTATGAATGGGGCACCAAATGAAACTCGAAACCACTTGTTAAGGTTTGCTCGTCCAGCTTGCAAACCATTATATCACCTGAGTTGCCTAATTAGTGTTATAAATCCATTATAGCCATCTTAGTTTTTTATATGAGACTAATCTGTAAAAAGACTTCATGGAAATGAAATTCTAGTAATTCTGTACACTTGTCCATTTTTTAAAGTTTTGATATATATATATATTTTTTTCTATATACATATCTCTCCTCATCTGCCTACCTTCAGATTTTTCATAGGAAATGTCAAGTGTCACAAAAGTATCTTTGAATCTTATATATATATATATATATGGATAGATAGATAGATAGACAGACACAGAAAGATACAGAGAGAGAGAGAGAAAGAGAGAGTGAGAGAGAGAAAGGGAGCGATATATATATATATATATATATATATATATATATATATATATATATGTAACTTTTCCCAAGAATTTTCCATGAACAAAGTCAGCGTGTTTACTTCCAGTAATCTCATGAGACTAATAATAAAGGCTAATATCAATCTTTAAAGGCGTCAAATTGAAGAATTATTTTTAGGAACAATTTTTTTTTCTTTTTCATCCGGAAATTTGGCGTAACTTTAGTCAAAAGATAAGTAGATGTAGGTAAAAATAACCGACTCTTATTATTAACACTTACTACTATCAATGTTAATCAGAAGTAGAAAAACTGTTTCCTGAGGCGGTCCACATTTCTTCTATTGACTGACAATCCTTAATAATGTATCTATCAGACAAGAAAAAAATAATTAACTTCAGACTAGACGGACGACTCCATTTTTTTCTAGTGATTCATCGGGAGTGAAGTTTAAACAAAAAACATTTTCACCTCTCGTTATATTTTCTTTTATTATTTCTCGCATTTGTTGAGTGGGGGGGGGCATAATATTCTCTGAATTTGGCATATTCTTTTATGAATTATCTTTTTCATAAAATGCCTATAGTTTATGTTTTCGTGTCTAATAGATTCTTACATCTCTCCCCCCCCTCTCTCTCTCTCTATATATATATATATATATATCATCATCACCGTGTCGTGCCGCCAGCAGAGATATCCTTGACCATCTCTCGCCACTTCCCCCTATCATTCATCGCTATGAAGTAACATTTTTTTAAGTCTTTTGTATGACTCGACTTGGGATTGAACCCCGGTCTCTCGGACCAATGGCGAACACTCTACTCACTAGGCCAATGAGCCTAAATGTATCATCATCATTCATCATGTCGTGCCGCTAGCACGGATATCCTTGACCATCTCTCGCCACTTTTCCCTATCGTTCATCGCCTCCGGCAGGTCTTCTGGGTTACATCCTGTGTCCTCACATAGCTGCTGTATGTAAGTTCGGGCTGGTCGTCCTGCTTTTGCTTGGCCATATGTGGGGGTCCATAGTAGTACGTCACTTACGAGCTCGTCTTTGCTTCTCCAGCAGTGTCCGGCGTGTCTGGCTCGTCTGACCTGTAAAGTTTTCGTGATGGTAGGCAGGTGGCCGTACAGTTGGCGTCTCGTGGGGTGTTGTCGCCAGGACTTGTTCAATATTGCTCTCAACATTCTTGTGTAGTTGCCGTCAAGTTTCTTCTCCAGCCGTTTGGTTAGCGTCCATGTAGTGCATCCATATAGCAGTATCGATACAACCGCTGCCTGGAAGAAACTGCGCTTCATTTCATCTGTCAGGTCTGATTTCCATATTATTGAGAGCCTATCTATAGCCGTCCATGCTTTCGTCAGCCGTGTGTCGATGTCGTTTTCTGTTGATGAGACGCTACTTCCTAAGTAGGTGAATTTGTCCACGAGCCTCAGAGAGGCTCCGTCTAGAGTGGTAATGTTGCCCGTTTGGATGTAACACATATATTCAGTTTTGTGCGCATTGACATGGAGGCCAATGCCTGCTGCAGCTCGTTCCAAACTATGCAGTAGTGTCTCTGCTTGATTAGGCGTATTCGCCAGTAACGCTAAGTCATCAGCGTAGTCGGCGTCCGTGATTGTTTTTGCGGGGTACCTCTTGCTTCTTTTCTTAGTCAGCTCGAAGCCATTTTCTCTGATTTTGTCGATCGAAGCTCTAAGCACGTAGTCTAGACAGATGATAAAGAGGTATGGGGCTAGCGTGTCTCCTTGTAGTACTCCTGCAACAATGTCGAAGTATTCCGTGTCTCCATCTGGAGAACGTACTTTCACTTTTGTGTTTTTGTAGAGGATCATTATTGCTGCTACGGTTTCTTTAGGTAGGCAGTATACTAGTAGGATTAATTCCATTTTCCCTCTGGATGAAATCGAAGACCTTGGTAAAGTCGACAAATAGTAATGTCGCCTGAAGGTTTTTTTGCCCGGATGCCTTCAAAGATTCTACGGATGGTCAATATTTGTGAGGTTGTGGATCTATTTCTCCGGAAGCCATTTTGGTTTTTCCTAAGATGTTGTCTATTTTGGGTTCTATGGGGTTTCGTAGTAGGGCATTGTAGATTTTGGCTGCTATGGATGTAAGTGTTATCCCTCGGTAGTTCTTGGTTAATCCGAGGTCGCCTTTTTTAGGGAAAGGAAGGATGCATCCCTTCATCCATCTTTCTATCCTATTTTGACTATAGACAGCGTTGCATTGCCGGAGCAGTATATCGTCGAATTGTCTAGTCTTCCACACTTCTGGGGGGATCACGTCTAGCCCTGCAGCTTTCCTATTTTTAATTTTTTTAAGAACCGAGTCGAGTACTTCTTTGGTGAAAGGCCCTAGTTTAATGTCTAATTGCTTACTGATAATTCTGGTGATCGGTTCATCCGTTATTTTCGGTGGGCTTCCTAGTAGATTTTTGAAATGCTGTTCCCACAGTTTTACTCTTTCTTGTTGGCTTGCAGCTTTCAATTTTGCTTTGGCTGTGCTGTTCCTTCTACTTACTTCGTTTATTGTTTGCCAGGCTATCCTGGATTGTCTATCTTCCACCGAGTCTCTAATCTTATCTATCTTATTTTGTATGTATTCTGCCTCCTCTTTTAGATATATATATATATATATATATATATATATATATATATATCCTTCAGAACGGACCCTTGTTTTCACCATGCCACACTTGACATAGGTTAGATTGATATATAATAAAAAAAATAATAAAACTGTTAAACATTTGTAATTATTTATTCTTCTTTGAAGAAAGTGATTTTTTATGGTTTGGAAGGGATTTTTTTAAATTAGAATTACACACCACAAAAAGGAACTAAAGTA
>OY757933.1:48621012-48675692 GCA_963585895.1 Sepioteuthis lessoniana
CAGAGACAGCCCCCGTGAGCCAAGTGATTACAATTTTTACACAACCACCCGTCACTCACAGTAGGTGGCCGGCTCGAAAGCCTCGTTGCTACGAGGAAAATTGTTTAATGACTTTTTAATGTTTATCAAGAAGAAGATAAACGATATATATATATATATATATATATATATATATATATATATATATATATTTCTGTGGGGGGGCAGTCATATTAAAAAAGACATCGATTGTAGATGTGCTGGAAAGTATCTTCACTGATGTCACTAGAATTATCTTGGTCTTTGAGACTTTCAACATGTCTGACCCCACCTCTCAAACAGGTAACCCAGCTAAGATTAATCTCTTCACACAAGCAAAAATATGTAGGCTCACTCTTTTTATCCAAAAGAACTGTGAGAATTTTCAATAAATTACGTTAGATTTTAATGTAGCAGTTCCAAAAGAGAGTATATATATATATATATATATATATATATATATATATATATATATATATATATATATATATATATATATATATATATATATATATATATATATATATATATATATATATATATATATATATATATATATATATATATATATATATATATATATATATATATATATAAAAAGTAAAGTTGGCGACCATAGTCGAGGGTAACCCGAAGGCTCCATTTTCGATAGCTTACTACACCAAGGTGTAGGGGAGGGCGCTACTCCTTCCCTGGATTGCTCTACTTTACCCTTGATTCGTACCTTATAAGGCTGAGTGCTAAGCAAGGAGGCATCAAGTACCATTTTTTGAGTCTTTGGTATGACTCGACCTGGGATTGAACCCACGCACAGCTACGTGAAGAAAGATTCATGTCTTTCATATAGGCATTACCGTTAAGAGAAAAGCCTTGCCCTTGATTTGATCTCGGGCCAACGATTCTATTTCCAACTGTTAAGGTAGACTCATTTAATTTCCATCACCAATTAAAGACAAATATATCTATATCTATATATGTCTCTTTCTCTATCCCTCTCTCTCTCTCTCTCTCGCTCTACACACACACACACACACACATATATATATATATATATATGTGTGTGTGTGTGTGTGTGCGTGTGTGCGTGCGGGCCCTCACGAGTGAACTTCTGTGTAGTCTTCTTTTGATTTACACATATGTCCCCATTTTATCGATATATCTATCTATTACTCTCTGCGCACACAGCCTTCATCAGTCTATCTATCTATTTATCTATCTATCTACCTCATTCTGTCTGACTGATTGTCTCTCTGCCTCTCTCTCTCTCTCTCTCTCTCTCTCTCTCTTTATCTCTCTCTCTCACTCACTCACACAAATGCTCTCTACCTCTCTTCCTCTCTCTCTCTCCCTTTCACACACAAGCACACACACACACACACACACACACATAAATACTTTTCTTAATTTCTACTGATTCAAAGTTTCTGGCCTCGGGTAAACAATTATGTCTTCCTCACATCTTCAAAAGATTCGTTTCTTCTGTTATTATGAGCAAAGTTTATTTTTACCGAACGATATATATATATATATATATATATATATATATATATATATGTGTGTGTGTGTGTGTGTGTGTGTGTGTGTGTGTGCGTGTATTCTGGCCATATTATCAAACTTCCTGTCATTTGTGTTAGTAAATTTGAATAAAGAGAAGACATAAACGTTTCCCAAAGAAACACAAAATAAAACGGGGATGCGCACATATATATCTACGGAAATTATTTTAATTTTTTAGTATATATATATATATATATATATATATATATGGCGGGGTGAGTGTGTGTGCATTATCTTTTTATCTAAAATATCTTTATGCGAAAAAACATGAATCTTCTTAAAAAACAAGAATCTTCTTTAATGAGATTGAACTCTACCAGCCAGTCAAGTGAAGATGAAGTTTCTTATTAATGTTTTATATTCGTGTACAACTGTTTTTAATTTAATGTTTTCCTTTTTCTAGTCAGGTTGCCATACAAAGCTTAAAAGGCCCATTCAACCCGACTATTTACCGATCACTTGACGGGGTAAGTTAATGTATTTGCGATATGTAAAATACAAAAAGATATATAAGTGATGTACGGACTGAGATAGATAGATAGATAGATAGATAGATAGATAGATAGATAGATAGATAGATAGATAATGTATATGCCGGAATCAATAAAATAATAAAGAAAGGTATATTACAGACAAACAGATAGATTGAATGACAGACAGACTGACAAACAGACAGGCAGATAGATATATAAATAATGAACAGGCTGGAAATTCTAGAATAATACAATTTAGAGACTGATAGATAGATAGATAGATAGATAGATAGATAGATAGATAGTGGTTTGAAGTTCTGTGAAGGTTCTTGAGTTCGACAAACACCTGAAGAAGGCCGGAAGACATATCGGCCGAAATGTTGTGGAAATAACAATAAAGATGAAGATTATTGTCCGAAAACCTTTAATGATAAAAACCATCAAGCTTCGTCTCAGAAATTTGGACAAATAATAGATAGATAGATCGATAGATAGATAAGCAGAAAGATAGATATTATATAGACAAGAAGTGATAGAATAATAAATACATTGATAAATAATGGATAAACAGATGTACAGGCAGGAATAGATAGATAGACAGATAGATAGATTGATATTGTACCTGATTTGAACTCAGGTTCCCTATCCTCTTTTCCAAGAACGATAACCGTCATGCCGAGGGCGCATCCAAATAAATTAAATGAATCACGTAAGTGTCTGAGTGTATCTTTGTGAATCACGTAAGTGTCTGAGTGTATCTTTGTTTATTTATAATGGAAAGTTTGTTTATTTAATCACAGCACATTAAAAACTAAGTTCCAAGCAGTTAAAGATGTGAAATGCTTAACTGCTTACAAAGTTTATGTGTTTTTTTTTAAATGATGCACTAGTTGATCTATGCAATCCTTACACTTATATGATCTATGTCATAAGGGGTCTTACTCGGACGATCAGGTTTGGTCAATTTTTTTTTTGTTCTACAACTATCAAGCACATTTTCCCAAAGAAGTGTTGGATCCCTTTTTCGTTGTCATGTTAGCCAACTACGAGATGGAAAACACGGATACAACACATGTAGTTGACGTGAGAACTGGTTATCTTGCTTTGGTAAGTCATCATATATCACCCCAAATTCAATAAAACTAATCTTGTCTTCGATAATAACTTCTCTATCTCTCTTTCTCTCCCCGTCTCTGTCTGTCTGTCTGGGTGTCTCTCTCTCTCTCTATCTCTCACTTCCTCCCGGCTACTTACCTCAATACGACCAACTTAGTGTACCAGTTTTAACGTCCTGTGAGAGAATGATCATCAAATAATATAATTACCTTCATAAACTGGAATCCTACAACTCTTTCGAGACATTTAACACTTCATCTATCCGAAAATAGTTCCATCTCTCAAACTCTCAAAACTCAACCGTGCCTCTCCGTTAAATGCATAAAAATATTAACTGTAAACACATTCATATTACACAAAAAAAAAAAAAACAACAAAAACTCCAAATCCTTGAAGCTCTCAATACAAAGATCTACAAGCCTTTCTTAAACAAGATCAACTTTAAATATAACTGACACATTCTGAAATACCTTCTGCACGCTTTAACCATTACACCACGAAGACACCCCATGCAATTTTCCTGCCAATTCTTCCAGTTAATTCTCGTGAAATTCTTTTCTTCTGTTAATTCTTTTCCTACGTGTTCTTCCCACTACTCTTTATATAACGTATATGTTTCGACATTGGGTTTGTCATTTCATTATTGACTATCCCGAAATGGCTTTAGTCGGGGCCGAAAGTACGTGTGAGACGATGTTTATACTTTCAAAATTAATTCTATCCAGGTTTCAAATGAATCATATGAACACTTCGATGAAGAGAAGATAGAAAAGGCAGGCACAAAGTGCCTGTGGAATACAATCCAACATATAGGAATATATATATATATATATAATTAAAAACATACATTCACTAACACACACACGCTCACACCCAAACATATATGTGTGTGTGTGTGTGTGTGTGTGTGTGTGTGTGTGTGTGTGTGTGTGTGTGTGTGTGTGTAAATGTATGAATCTAAAAATAGCAATAAATCAGGAGATTGATTTTATTTATAACTGAATTATTTACCAACATTAAACGTTGCAGTTTTTACATAATAGCATCATCAGTGCTTTTGAACGTGATGTCTAATCAGAATTTTATTTGATTTTTTAAAAAATATATCTTAGATAAAACGAAAAAAAGAAAAAAGTTTCAAACATTGAATTTCCGTTTGTGGCGTTCTATTTAAAAAAAAATTGCGTGATGTCATCAGTGTTCGAAATGTCATTAAAAATGTAATTATTTTCTTAATATATATATAATCGATGAAAACCAGTGTGAATTTCGATTCTAATACTTATATGAATGCCAATCTGTTTACAAATGCCTGTTTGCCTGTCTAGATAAATGATGAAACCATAAATAATATATCAGAATGCTCATCCCAGATTATATTTTATTGATTGTTCTTTTCATCATTTCTTACTGATATGCTATATTTCTTCCGGAACTAGAGCTCTTTTTAAGAAGTACCGCAAATTTTACATCTCTGGTGGATCAGATGGAAAAGCGTAAAAGAGAGACAGACAGTTAGACAAAGAGAGAAAGAAAGAAAGAGAGAGAGTGAGAGAGAGAGAGAGAATGAGAGATTGAGAGAGCTTTTGCGGAAAAAGTGAGAAAAAAAAGAAAAAGGGCTAATTGATGGGTGAAAAGAAAAGAGAGACAGCCGTACACAATCAAAGAAAAGTTTGAGATAACTACATACATCCGTTTCTCCCTGCGCAAAACTACACCAAATTCGTCTGTAAAGGTGGCGTTTGCGCAGCAGCGGAAGTCTGCACTACTTTACCTTTTGTGCCAAGACTAAGCCCCGAGAGTTTGTGAATCCATACAGCTGGTTCGAGTCGTTCTTCAACAAAAGGAGGCGAGAATCGAACATCCGGTTCAAGAGCACGCTAGAAATCGAAGATGGCCGTCGGCTGGAATATCAACAATAAAGGAAGAGAATTAGTTATTTCATTTTTTTTTCATCTCCTTTTTGTTTTTCCTGCTATTCAAATAGTTGATTGCAAGACATTCTATCTCTCTTTTCCTGGCTAAATATTATCAATCATTTTTTATACCTTTTGTCTGTCTGTTGCAGTGTTTTCGTTCCTTGATAATTCGTATTGCACGTTTTATTTCAAATAATGTTCTTTCTTGCGTCCAGTTAACATTTAAAAACAATTCTATCCTCTCTTTCATTATTATCCAAATTAGTTTCTTTATTTTTTTTTCTCTTTTTGGTGATGGTATGATCGATTTTTCTCGAACTTTTTTGCTTTTTTTAAAGCTATTATGACTTTAAATTTTGCGTGATTTCTTTTGGATTCTTTCTCCATACATGAATTGTAATTTAACTTTTACATTGGAAAAAGCGAGATAGAACGTGAAAATAGTTAAGGAAGATTATGCTGCGGCACTCGTATAAGTTAAAGAAAGATACAGCATGAACATCTGCATCAGTAATCTTCTTATACCTGCTTACGACTACACAGGCCTAATAATCAACCTTCCTCATATTTCCTTTTGCATATTAGAGTAAAGAGAGGATATGAACGTTACAGATTTACTCAAACGGATACACAAACACATACGTGTATATGATATCAGATCAGCAGATATCAGATCACCAGATCCCCACATCAATTTAAAGATGCCCTGTTCAGTGATCACAGATCACCAGATGTCAGATTCCAGACCACTAGATGTTATATCACCTGTCCTTGGATCACTAAATCACCAATAATTGATCACAAGATGTCAGATAACACGTTCACGATCACATATATTAGATCCCCAGATGACCTATCCCTATATCTTCAGTTCACCGATTATAAATCACCATATAACAGATTACCAGATGATAGATGGCATATCTCCATATGACAGATAAGCAGACCACAAATGGCTGATCTGCAAATGATTATTAATATAAACTCGGATTAGTTTCTTGTAATCATATAAAAGTTAGTATTTGTTAGTATTCCTAAGTAATACTTACAAACATATCAATTATGTAAGTTTAGTAAAGTTGCCGACTATAATCGAGTGTGATCCAAAGGCTCCCTTTTCAATAGATACTACATCAAGGTATAGGAGAGAGCGCTACTCCTTTCCCTTGATTTGTCCAGTTTACCCTTGATACGTGCCTTAAAAGCTGAGTGTTAAGCGAAGTGATATGAAGTAACATTTTTTTAAGTCTTTGGTATGACTCGACTTGGATTGAACCCCGGTCTCTCGGACCATCGGCGAACACTCTACTCACTAGGCTAATGAGCCTAAATGTATTATCATCATTCATCATCATGTCGTACCGCTAGCACGGATATCCTTGACCATCTCTCGCCACTTCCCCCTATCATTCATCGCCTCCGGCAGGTCTTCTGGGTTACATCCTGTGTCCTCACATAGCTACTGTATGTAAGTTCGGGCTGGTCGTCCTGCTTTTGCTTGGCTATATGTGAGGGTCCATAGGAGTACGTCACTTACGAGCTCGTCCTTGCTTCTCCAGCAGTGTCCGGCGTGTCTGACTCGTCTAACACTTGAAATCTTATTACTGTGCACAAATTATTAGTATTTAATTGGTTTATTGATTGTGTTACAATCTTTTTAGCCTATTCATATAAAATCCGATATATATATATATATATATATATATATATATATATATATATATATATATATATGTGTGTGTGTGTGTGTGTGTGTGTGTGTGTGTGTGTGTGTCCTTTGAAGCCGAATAAGTTATACGATATATTTTTCAAGCAAGTCAGAGCTCATTTGTTTGCTCACACTAGAATGGTTTCAAGCATTGCGATCAAACACTTATAATTTTATTTGCGAACAGTTAAGAGGTTTTAAGCATTGCTATTTAATACTTATAATTTTATTTACATCTATTCATTTGTTTGTACCCAGTTAAATGGTTCCAAATATTGCTATGTAATATTAATAATTCAATTTAACATTAATCATTTGCTTTCCCATAATTAAAAGTGTAGAAAATGATGAAAAGTGTCTATTTGACCCAGAGATGGAACCCTGACAGGTACAAACAATCTACGTCTGAATGAACCTTGAAGTAATGGCAATTGAGGAGTGCTCTACATTCTTGAACTTGACCCTTACCTTTAGAGGGGTTTAGTGTCATAAACAGGACACTCATTCGGTGATTGTCTTTCCCTTCTGCAAAGATGCAGTCAGGGCATTATATTTGCCCCATCCGAGTGGGTTTTAGTATTTGATAGAAATGCTTGATACAATATAATTGTGCCCACAAGTGATAATAGATTTTTTTTTATTACAACTTAAGATAAATTTAAGGGTACATTGAAAACATTGTCATGATTAAAATCAAACAAAGCATTCCAAAATGAAGCTTGATAATTATTATTACTTAGAATATTCTGACTTTTGACCTCATCTTTCTTGTTATAACCAAAACGTTTCAGCCGATACGTCCTTCGACCTTCTTCCGGTAAGGACACATGGCACATTGGATAAAGCATTTGGTTGGAAGGTGGATATAAGTGAAATCATCTGGAGTTTGCAGGTTCAACCCAACCACAGATTGGATTAACAAAAGAATAGTTACTTTAACTTAAGACTTGTACTCGGCGACGTTTAACAGAATTGGAACAGTCTACACCTGTGGTTCACATTAAGGGTTCAGTCTGAGAATCTGTGCGGAGTTACAATTTCGACATGATATTACTGAAGAAGGCCAAAGAATTTATTAGCCCAAACGTTGTAATTATAACAATTAAGATGAGGGTTCAATACTCCAGATATTCTACGTTATGGTAAATGATTTAAATTTCTACATTTAATATCTCATAAAAGGTGGATGCGCTGTTCAACAATTAAACTAATGTTACGTATTGACCCTCAACCGAGCCATCAATCGAGAGATGCACCTGTGTAAATAAGCGGAAGCATGAGACAATTATATAACCAGGTGCCACAGATGGCTTGGGTCAGTTCTAGTTGAGTTGGAGTCAGTTAGAGATAGGATGCCAGTGGAAAGAGAACCAGCTCCAGACAGGGGGCTTGGGCCCTCAGTGACCCACGGTTGAGCAGCCCAGTCAGAATGCATGTATTATGTATATGTATTATGAGTATACAACACTAAACCGAACCTCTCTGATCCCACTGTTCCTTCTTCCTGTTTGCTGAACGAATTTTTCCGTCAGCTGCTTCTTTGATTTTCCCTTCACCATTGTTTATTTTTCGATTCTCTCTTCTGAAACATCTGATTCGTCTGATTTTCCGACTTGTTCTGACCTTGATTTATTATCTAATCTGACTGCAGTTCTAACTCCGTCTGCCATTATTTTCATAATGAAATAACAATCAGTTAATTACGTCTAATGACTTAGACAAGAGATGACACAAAGTTATTGTTTGAATTCAAAAGTACAATCGAACGCTGTATTTACGTAAAACAGTTGGCTATTTTTTTTAAATTTAAATGACCTACTTACAAACAATGTTTTTTCTATTTTCTTGACAAAACATTCCAACGATCGTCCAAAAAAACTTTTACACTGTATTCATGTAGATGTTTTCATAACCAAGGACTGTAGTAATTTACTAAACGTTTGCTTAGATTTGGCACAAGGCCTTATGAATTGGGTACCCAATGAGATTCGAAGTCACTCTTGCAGATCTGCTTGTCAAGCTTGTTAACTATTACATGACACGAGGTGCCCCATAACCAAGGACAGTAACCTACGTAATTTTTCAAAGGTGTTCGTCTAAAGTGTACTCTATAAAAAATAGCATTTTCTCTAATCATTTCCCATTTTAATATTTTGATTTGTTAGTTAATTAGTTTGTTTAGGTTTCATGGCATATCAACCCTTGTAGGTTATTTGATGCAAATCCATTTTTATACAAATAAACAGTTCTGTTTTAAACAGTACAGTTTAGCATAAATGCACAATTCAATTGTCGGAAAACATTTCTATTTCAAGTGATTCAGTTTATTCAAACAGTTCTAACTTAAACAGTTCAGTTTAGTATAAGTATAGCTTTTGTTTACACACAATTGAATATCAAAACAGTTCTATTTCAAACACTTCACTTGAGCATAAGTATGCAGTTTAAATGTCAAAACTGTTCTATTTTAAACAATTCAATATTGAATAAATGGGCAGTTTAAATGCAAAAACAGTAAACTCTCGAAACCATGTTTTAAATCTATATGATCCAGAAATCGGACCTTTATCAGATGCTATCACGTTGGGTCAGACTGGACCTGGGAGCGATGGCAATGAAGAAGTACTCCACATTCCTCAAAGCTCCAGCTTTACTCTAAACCTCACCATCAGATTACTTAGTTTCATATCAAGGACACTCCTTGGGGGGGTGTCTTACCTCTCCACAGAGATGCAGTCGGTGTATTCTACAGCCCAACTGGGCCATAACATTTTGGGATCAAATATGTTGAATTTTACATTTTGCTTTATTGATTTTTAAAGTTCCAATTACCTTACAATATGACAATTTATTTAGATCACTCTGTGTTGGTTCTTTAATAAGTATCTAACAAGTAGTTTAACATCTTATGGTAAATCATTAATTTATATTTAAAATAACCAAGGTCACTGGACAGATCTCTGATGAACACCAGAGGGTATATAATGAGTTTCAGAATTATTGTCATTTTTGACCATCATGATTCACCGGGATTTTGAGTTATTCTTTCAGATTTCCCCATTTCATTCGGTAATTGATGTTTCCTATAGTCTGAGATATTTTACCAGACATTTTTCCTAACTCCAACCGACAATAACATCAACTCACTTATAACATCCCTGCTCCCCTTGTCTTTATATATTTTTAGAAAAATGCTGTTATAGTCTTTTTGCTCTACGATGTTCCGTTCTTCATTAAATGAATATCCAATATATTATACGTAATATGGTATATGTGTATGGCCCTTTAACTACGATCATCTGTTCTACGTATATATACATAACATTACAATCTATCAGCTCCCATATCCTCACCTCACCTTAATTCACTTAGTTCCTTTCTTTTCTGGTCCATCAACTTGAGACCTGAGTTGTTCTGAGGTCTTCTTCATGTTACCATCCTTGTTCCTAATCGTCGATGAGCAATATCAATGTGTCCATTAATCTTTCATGCACTTTTTAATATTAACGTTTTTTCCCTTAATTACCCGTTCGGCCCAAATGAGGAGCTTATGATAAGAGTGGACTAGGAAAGTTTGATCGCTCAGGTGGGGAGTTTCTCTCAAATTGATTGACTTATTCAAACACTAGAAGCGTTTTGGTCACCTGACTGATACCATCTAATGAGATCTGTGGTCTCGGATTGACCTTGAATTCAACGGTTGTCCATCAAACAAGTTGATTCTTTATTTTCCAACGTTTAACAGTTCAGAACTTAATTTCAATGCAACACTGCCTGTCAAAAATGAATTTTACTGATCTATGATGCCACGTGATTATCTATCAGTTACGTCAAATGACATAATCAACTGCTAAAATAGTTTTCATGATATTCTGTTAGTGCAATCAGATTATGAATAATATAAGTTATCAGGCAAAATGACCCATTACAAACAATAGAATTTCCAAACACATTCATGATATCGGGGAGATAGGACTTTTATTTAACAAGGAATTTTTACAAAAAAAAGCCATTGAGTGCTGTCCATGATCCTTCACTCAGTCGACCTATTCGAGGAATCACGTGAAGTGTTTAGAGCAAGGGATCATAGAGATACCTATTAAGAAGGATAAATTTTCGTAAGAGACGAAGTAAAGTATAAGTAAAGTTGGCGACCAGAAGGCTCCCTTTTCAATAGCTACTACATGGAGGTGTAAGGGAGGGCGCTTCTCCTTTTCTTGGATTCCTCCACTTTACCCTTGATGCGTACCTTACATTGCTGAGTGTTAAGCAAGGAGTCATCAAGTACCATTTTTAAAGTCTTTTGTATGACACGACCTGAGATGGAACCCAGGTCTCCCGGATCATTGGTGAACCCTCTACCTACCCTGCTAATGCCTGACTGTCCACTCTCTTAGTAAAAACTACTTACGTGCATCTTTATTATCAAAAGCCGATTGATATTTGGTTGACGAACAAGCTGAAGCCAACAGGAACACAACACTGATTTTTAAAATATATTTTTCAAAATTCATTGCGCTATGCATGCAGCGGGATCCACATGCAGCTGGTTTATAGTAAGAGTTTTCCTTCTTGACTTTGTTGCTTAAAAACACTACGAAACCCAGTGTGCCCTACAATTTACACAGAGATGAGAGAGAAGTAATGGATTCATGCCTTTCTGAAGAGTGTTAGTTGAAAGTAGAATGCGAAAACCGCGTGTTTGATTTGAAATTGAGTCCCTGAATCCATTTCCTATGATGATAATCGTTATACTAACTGCGCTTGTTGAGTGAACTATCCGTTCTCCTTTAAATGATAATTGTCTATGTCTGTCTATGAAGCTTACTCACTTCTCTATTCGTCTGTGTCCCCATATAATTGTTTATAAGTCTATTTATTTACCATATCCTCTCTACGATTCTTCTGTTCTTTTAAGCAGACTTTATCATTTCCGTCATTGAAACTGTATATTGGATTATATTTTTTCTTCCTTCCTTTATTTTCCTTTTTCACTTCATGTCTTTTTTTTTCTCTTTATTCTTTCTTGCTTTTTGGTTAGTTTTTTTATATTTTATTTTCTTTCGTTTTTCTTTCATCTTTGATTCTTCAATATTTTCTGAAGGAACTACACCGTGTAGTTAAGAATAAATAAAAACTGCATGGATCTCCCGGACCCTCTCTCGCCACCTGTCTCTATCGTCTATCGCTCCCGGTAGGTCTTCAAGGCTACATCCAGTATCGACAGAAAGCTGTTGTATACACGTTCTTGCGGGTCGTCCTGCCTTTGCTCGTCCTTCTGAATGAGGTCCACATGAGTATGTCACTGATGAGTCAGTTCCCACTTTTCCAACAGTGACCCGCATCCCTTGGATAGTTTTCGTGATGGGTTGTAAGAGGCCGTACAGCTGCTGCTTTTTGGGGTAAATAGACAAATAAGCACATCGATAAACTATTATTTATTTACTCATTGCAACTAATTTGTGGCAGAAGACCACCAGTACGGTGAGCCTTGTGAGAATCAAACTTTCTAACTATAAGAATGGATGGCGAGCAAAAGTCAAGAGGTAATAATACTTGATCATTATGGTGATGTATAAAATAAAACAAGAAGATTATATATATATATATATATATATATATAAGAAAAAACTGGAAATAAAACCGATAGAATGAAGATGTATAAAGATGAAGAACAAGGTCTTCAGCTCATATTTTTATTTGCAATTGTATTTGGCATCATTAAATGTTTCTGGTTTCAGGACTTCATTGCGGTGCATGATTTAACTGACGAAATTCTAAAACATGACGTTTAAAGCGGGTTAATACTTTATTCACCTACCTAGGAAGTAGCGTCTGATCAACCGAAAAAGACATCGAAACACGACTGACGAAGGCATGGACGGCTTTCGATAGGCTCTCGATCATATGGAAATCAGACCTAACCGATAAAATGAAACGCAGTTTCTTCCAGGCAGCGGTTGTGTCGATACTGCTATATGGATGCACTACATGGACGCTAACTAAACGGCTGGAGAAGAAACTAGACAGAAATTACACAAGAATGTTGAGAGCAGTATTGGACAAGTCCTGGCGACAACACCCCACGAGACACCAACTATACGGACACTTGCTCCCCCCCCATCAGGAAAACTATACAAGTAAGACGAACCAGACACGCGGGACACTGCTGGAGAAGCAAGGACGAGCTCATAAGTGATGTACTCCTATGGACCCCAAAAAAAGCAGCTCGAACTTACAGCAACTATGTGAGGACACAGGATGTAACCCCGAAGACTTGCCGGAGGTGATGAATGATAGGGTAAAGTGGCGAGAGAGGGTCAGGGATATCCGTGCTGGCGGCACGACATGATGATGATGATGAATACTTTATATATTTTCGTATATATATATATATATATATATGTGTGTGTGTGTGTGTGTGTGTGTGTGTGTGTGTGTGTGTGTGTGTGTGTGTGTGTAAGCTATCCTTACTTAGTATATGCTCTATCATCGATATCGAGCTCTGTTATAAATGAATAGAGAACATTTTGGGTATTCTGGTAATAGGCTGCCTAGTTTATTCTGTGTGATATTTTAAGAGGCTATACTATATTAATTATGTGACTCATTATATCTTTTTTCTATTATGTGTGATTTAGTGTTTTCAAGCTCTTCATTATTATAATAATTACTATTCCTTGTCAGTTTTTTTCCCATCGCCGTTTGCAGTTTTTCAATAAATTCCGAATGTTAGTAAGTGTCCAAGAGTTGCTAGAACTCTTCTCAGTATCCTGGCCGAAATCAGTAATGCTGAAATTTGGATGGTTTCGGCCCATCATCTGATTTCCAGCAGTTCTAGTCGTCTTATCTAGACTTTGAGGATCAATTATAATTGTTATCACCTTCAATTTCATGGTCTAATTATTATTACTCCTCTAGAGGTTTTCACATCAGTATTAGCTGATGGATTTTCACTGGAGTTTGAGTGACAGCAAGTCTCCTCAAGTCTCCAGGACTCGTCTCAGTATTCAGGCCGTCCTCAGCAATGCTGTCGTTTGGATAGTCTCTACCCGTCCGCCAACTTCCAAGTCCTCCAGGCCCTTTAATAATCCTTTAGTTACTGTGCCTAACACACCAATCACAATTGGCACAATCGTTACTATCATGTTCCACAGTTTTTTCAGTTCTCTAGCAAGGTCGAGGTACTTATCCTTCTTTTCACTTATTATTATTATTATCATTATTATTTGAGAATTTTTTATACCAGTGGTTGTTGATGGTCTTCCACTGGAGTTTAAAAGACAGCAAGTCTCCTCAATCTCCAGGACTCTTCTCAGTAATCTGACCGATCATAATGCTGTAGTTTGGATGGTATCCACTTGTGCTCTGATATCCAAGTCTTCCAGTCTCTTCATCAATCCTTTGGTGGTGTTCAAAGTGTACCATTTACAATTGGTATCACCGTCCCCTACCTGTTCCATTGTTCTTTCAGGTCTCAAGCCACGTCTATATATCTATCTATATATATATATATATATATATATATATATATATATATATATTTGCTTTCTTTCAATTTTATTCTATGCTCTGCTGGGACAGTAAATATACAATTTAGCAGGCTCTTCTTCCTCTGGCCGAGAGTAGGTGATCCGTTTGTATCTATTTTCCCTGACGGATTCCGGGGTGTGCATATACCATCTGTTCGTATGGTCAAATTTAAATTTCTTGCACACTTTCCAGTGGTTCAATCACACCATTCAATCGTGTTTTACTTATTTGAGAGTTCTTCGCATTATCGTCAGCTAATGGTTTTCTACTAGATTCTCAGTGACAGCAAATCAACTCAAGACTCCAGGACTCTTCTAAGTATTCTGGCTGATTTCAACAAAGGTGTATTTTTGTTGGCTCCGCTCGTCCCCTTATTTCCAAATCCTGTATATTTGTATTATTATTATCTCATCCCTTGTGAGTTTTTCACCCCAGTGTTAGTGGTCTTTCACCAGGGTCTAGTTGACAGCAAGCCTTTTCAGTTCTCCTCAACTCTTCTGATTATTCTATTCGATCTTATCAATACTGTTGTTAGTACATTTTCGATCTTTTATCTGATGTCTAATATTTTTCAGTCTTGTGGACAGTTCCTTATGACCAACCTGCTATTTTCATGACGTTCAACTTCAGGTTCCTCAGCTTTCTCTGTTCCCTGTAAATTCCAGCTTTTTTGTTTTCTTTTTCATTCATTTTCAGTTAAGGGTTCTAGAACAGTAGAATACACTTGCTGACAAGTACTGTTTTGTTTTGTTTTTGTTTTTTTGTCAATAATAATAATAATAATAATTTTATTTATTTATTTATCTGGCTGTCAATGAATGTTTTTTCGTGCTTACCTTTATGTATAAGCTTTGAATATGTATTTAGAAGGTGAATATATATATATATATATATATATATATATATATATATATTGAGATGAGTTTGTTGAAATCCCTCTGTATATATGCATAATGATTAGAGACTTCAAACTAAAAATAAAAATAACATTATAGTAAGAAAAAGTTCAGTTTACCCATAGCTGCAGCGGAGTGAATGGTTACATGCTTTTTCCAAAGGCATTGGCTCGGACTAAAACTCAGATATCCACGACCAGACGTATGTAATTCATAACTCATCGATTTCATTACATTCAATGATAACCTTTGCGCTACTGAATTAAAAAAAAACATTAAAAAAAAAACATTTGTGATCGTTCTCAGTTTAACAGCGATCTAGCACAAAGAAAGAATTAAAAGTGCAATACATCCAAAGACCCAAGGAGGAAAAAAATCTTTTTGTTAGAATTATTTTATTGTAATGGGAACATCTTCTTGGAAGGCACTTTTATGGTTGTCACCACTGCAAAAAAGTGACGGGCTTTTTGGGGGGAAATGCTGAGAAAATTATCCTTTTAAGCTTAAGCTGTGGAGCAGAGAAGATGGGATTTTTGTGGCCCTGCGAATCCTCGCTGGATATGCTGTTTTTTAGGGCGTGCAGTTCCCTACAGTAAAAAGAAAACAATGAATAGAAAGTAAAACTCTTAAAGAATAATGCTGCTGTACAGGAACTCTCCTAGTGAAATATTCTGTTAACTATATCTTTGAATTTGTGCTGTCTT
Source organism: Sepioteuthis lessoniana (assembly GCA_963585895.1). Lineage (NCBI taxonomy): Eukaryota > Metazoa > Mollusca > Cephalopoda > Myopsida > Loliginidae > Sepioteuthis > Sepioteuthis lessoniana. The sequence goes on from OY757933.1 coordinate 48,636,937, forward strand.
GACTTAAACCACGAGATGTTCCAGAAATACAGTCTGTTTCCAGGGTTCCAAAACTACCCGGTTGTACTGTATTCTTCCTGGTGAAATATGATGTTACATATACCTGTGAATTTATGCTGTCTCAACCTTATCCACGAGGGTTCCATTTAAGTTTGCTGTCCTATACAAGTGCTGAATGAATTGCTGAATAAAATCCATGTGTCTGCATTATTCACAGTATTCCTGACGGAAAAGTAAACAGGTTTTTCCAAGAGATATTTTTAGTCTTAGAGACTCTTCCAAATCTTTCTTTTTTCCAATTCATACAACACCCCTTTTTTGAGTTGTAAGTACCAGCTCTTTTGTTCGTTGAAGACATTTCAGTTTCTTGCAATTCATGAGTGATCAAGTGCTTTTTCGAAACAATTTGCATCATTGTTATTTGATTCATTTTTTTTACTGGTCGCTAAAAATAGCCATTAATTTTAGCAAGTTGTGATTTTCTTCAAAACGTTGTAACTTGTTTTTATTTATTTTTATTTATTTGATAATAAATAGTTCTTAGTTGTGCGTACGAGGAAAGTTTGTCTTTCAATTTGTTTTATTTTTGTGAAAGTATTCGTTTTTTTTTAATAAAGATTTATCTGTTTAATTTTGTTTTATGATAGATTTCCCAGGCATCGGTTTAAAACATGTCAGCTATCGTCCACGGTGAAAGGGAGGATAGTTTGGCTTGATGTCTTTGATTAATGGCATATCAACCTTTGTAGGTTATTTTAATGCCAAAGCCACCCTTCTAAAAGAACAGCCGTGGTGCTATTTAACCCAGAGCCAGGGGCATAAGTGGGTTCATACCTTTCCTTTGGGTAATTGTCCGAAAGGAAACGTAATAGCGGGACCGGGGTTCGAACTCGAGTACTACGATTCTGCAATCCATCGTTTAATCAGTACACCGCGTGGACACCTGTCGAAAGGAAGGAGTTCATGTGGAGATGAAGCCTATTTGCTGGGCTGCTGCCCCGAATGTTAGCATGATATAACTCTATTAACGTTATTACATTCATATCAATGTGAGAGGTATAAACCTCCTAATTCCCCCAGCTATGGGTTAAATAGTATCTCTATTGTTCTTCAAACAGGCTGGTTAGTTATTTTTTATGTTTTATGGCATATAAATTCTTGATGGTTATTTAATACCAAAATTGGTTTATATAAATATGTTTAATCATTATTTGTAAACTAATACTTTGCTGCCAATATTATTAAATGAGGCAGAGTTCATTTGTTTTCTCACTGTTAAATAGTTTCAATTATTGCTATTTATTGTCTTTACACGGTTAAATGATTTTCAATATTATTATTTAACATTAATAATTCTGTTTAATATTACTAATTTGTTTACACATTGTTAAACAGTTTCAAGTTTAGTAAATAATCAGACAGTTCTATTTGGCCCAATGATGGTACCACTACAAGTACTACCATTCATTCAGGGTTAATGGCCATGAAGAGGCTCTCCTCATTCTTCAAAGTTCCAACAGTTGATAATCACCATCAGATGCTTTAGTCATAAAAAGAACACTTATTTTTGGGGGGTGGAGGATTTACCCCTCGGCAGAAATGTTGCCGGGATACTGTACACCCCCAGTGGACTGTACTGTTTTCTATATGGTTTTCTTAGATGGCTCTAACATTAAAAAACACACAAAGGTTGATGTGTTATTAATCAAAGAAAATAGAATCGAAGTCTTCACACTGACTAATTTATTCATGGAAAAAACTAGCATGCAGGGTTTAATTGAAAAAAAAAAAGGATCTTTAAACAGCCCAGCAGAAATTCACAAACTTTCTGAACAGAATGATGTAATCATGATCAAAGCGTTTCGACTGCATGGGATCTTTTGACACTATTTCTCGTTTTCCAATCCTATCGGCATCCTGTGTCCACATAGAAATCATGAATGTATGTTTCGACTATTCAGCCGACACTGGTATGTCTACATATAGGATTCTGCGAGAGAAAGACGCTAGTGTGAGCATTCTTACTTCACCAGTACGGACCAACTTATTTTGCTCACCTTTTGCCCTTCGTATCATTTATCAAAATAATCACAAAAGAAAATGGTGACATCAGGTAAGTTTTATTTCATTCTCTAGATTTATTATATCCAACAGATTGCGCCCATTTTGGGGCTGTAAAATATGCCGACTGCACGTCTTCATAGGAGTAAGACCTCCGACCTAGAGAGCCATCTTTTGGCTTTGGGTTGGGATCAGAAATTTCTGAGGGCAGGATCTTGTTAGCTGAGCGGTCCCAGAACCGGAAACTTAGTAGTCAAGTGAAATCTAACATCCCACTTTGTATGATACTTGTAAAATCGCCTGACCATGTCTAGCCCTATCACCAATATAACTGGTTTTATCTTGTAGGTGCTAGAATGTGGCTAGTTGATAGGTTGGTTGGTCAGTTGGTTTGTTTAACAGCGTATCAACCGTTTTCGCGTCATTTAATGCCGAACGGCGTCATTTTGCTAGAAGTTAAAAAAAAATGAGTTTAGAATGAGAATAGTTTTCTTGTTTACACACAGTTAAATGCTAAAACAGTTCTATTTCAAACAATTTGGTTTAGAATAAGTAAGCAGTTTAAACAAACTATTAGATGTAAAAACAATTGATTTTAAACAATTCACTTTAGCGTAATTACACAGGTTTTTTTTTCCATTTGTCCCATAGATAGTCGCCTATTAATTGCTACCACACGGGGTCAGAGTGGACTTAGAACGATGGCAATGAAGGGTTACATCGCATTCACCAATGATCCAGCATTACTTGATCGTTAACATCAGATTGTTTAATGTCACATTCAGAACACTCGGTGGAGGGGTCTTACCGCGCTGCAGAGATGCAGTCGTTGTATTCTGCAGCCCCAGTTGTCTGGGCCAACTAGAAGGCGGGGACTGAGGGTCATCCTTGTTCGGAGAAACAAGACATTGAATGACAACATAATTGTAAAAGTTATATATATATATATATATATATATATATATATATATATATATATATATATTAATACCTAACCCTCTGCATAAGTAAAACGTGATCCAACGTATTTCAAGAAGAATTTAACAGGTTTAAATTAAGAGTTTTTCTTCTCTAAGATATGTTGCCATACCATAGTTAAAGAACGTAGTCTGCACAACTATTTCTGCAAAGATGGACGGAGAATAATTTGATTCATACCATTCAAAACGAAACCAAACCATCTAAAAATCACGTACTTGTGAAGTAAAATCTGTCTGCTAAGCTTGGTTTCCTGCTTAAACAATTAGTTTATAAAAATGATTTAGCTACAAACTATTTGCTTACAAATTATATATATATATATATATATATAACAATATTTAGCATTCAACTACGCAGTAGAGTTAAACAAATATCTAAACCAAATAATACAATAAGGTTACCATATTTTTCATCAATGGAAAAACCCGTGATGTAATGGTTGTCGTCGTAGGAAATGGACACGACGACACGAGTTCAAATCCTGGACGAGACTGATTGCATTTCAAATAGCACTAATACCCTTGGGATAGGTATGAATCCAATTATTCTCACTCCAGCTATGGGTAAATAGTAGGACAGACTGGGTTCTTCAGCCTTGGTGAGGCAACTAGTCTAGGAGAAGGAAAACTCTGAATTCAAACCTGTTAAACTCCGATTAAAAATTTGACCTCGTGTCATATCTTGCCCTAGCGGAGGGGTCGGTAAATAGGATCAATGGAAAAACTACCATATTGCTTGGATTTTCAGATCAAATCGTGAAAGTTGCTTGAAGAGGAAAAGTAAATGCTTGTAAATTGCTTGTGTAGAAAAATGATTGGAAGAGTCTCGACGAATTGGATTTAATTAATTACCCTATGTCATATCAGACAAGTTGCGCCATTTGATATTTTTGTATAGTAGTTTGAACTTAGTTTATAAATACCTATTGTGTGGTCACCTGCTTCTAGGTAAATATTACGTTGCAAGGAACATCAATCACATATAAATCGCATGAGTGTTACAGAAAAAATAGCGAGCGAGAGCCAGAAGGAGAGAGAGAGAGCGAAAGTGAGAGAGATTGAGAGAGAGAGAGTGAAAGAGTGATAGCGTCTGCATTAAGAGAAAAGAAAGAAACCATATGTGAGAAGAAGAGAAAAAAGGTAAAGAAAAGAACGTATGTGTTAAAAGATTAGAGAAGCTGTATCAGAGGAAAAGAAAGATTTCAAAATCATTTTAACACCTAATCCCTTCATACCTATTTGATGTAGTTCTAAGTCAGTGTGAACATTATCTAGAAAATCTGTTTGTCCCACAAATTGAACCGTAACAGGTACTTTCAAATTGGACTTGGTAGTAACAACTCCTAAATACTGACTAAGCTCCGTCCAGAGCTTTAGAACTAAACCCTATTGGATGGTATTTATTGTCATACACAGGATGCCAATTTTCAAGAGAAACCTTTAGTTCTACAGAAGATTCAATCAGCGTGTTTTAGGACCCGTCGTCAGAGTCCCAGTCTTTCGACGTATATATGAGATAAGCTTTAAGATAAAATATTTTATACACAATAACATACCAATATCGGTGGTCATGTTTTTGTTGCTTTCTTTGTTTAATGACATTGCAATCTTCAATGGTTATTTAGTGGGAAAGCTATTCTTGCTGAAAGACAGTAAGGGTATTATTTGACACGAAGCCGTTAGAAAAAAGGGAGTTCATATATATTCTAAGACTAACAATCTGAATGTGACCGTATGATGTGACTGGAGATGATTACATGAACAATTACGCCATGGTTATATCAACAAGCAATGGAGAGAAAGGTAAGCTTTTTTTTTCATATTTTTCACATCAAATTAACACAAACTATGAAGAATATCTCTATGAAGAACAGAAATATATTTGATAAAATCTAATAAAAGTCGTGTTCCCATTCCTCACAATATATATATATATATATATATATATATATATATATATATATATATATCAAGAAAAACAACAAAACCGGTCACATAGGATTATCAATTTATTTCCATCCTGTTGCGCATTTTTGAAATTTCCAAAAACACGAAAAAAAAAATTAACAGGTCTTCTTTAGATCTTTTAGATAAAAACACATGAATAGACACAGAAAAGTGGGAGGGGATAGAAGAGGGGTGAAGAGTTATCTCCTCATTAAGCCCACTTTCGTTTTAAATTTTAATTTCGGTTAGAAATGTAGTAAATTTATTTAAAAGAAAAATTTAATTTTTTATTCTTTAATTACATTTTGACCTAAATTACAGATTTTATGTTGAATTAGATTTTAACCATCAGGACTTGGAGTGATGATATTAGAGATGTTTAAAAAAAAACCTGTTGTATTTTTTAACGTCCTACGTTTTTCTGCAAGATGATTGCCGTGTAAAGACGGCATGAATCCAATGGTCGCCGAAAAGCATCCATGCTATTGAATATATATTTATTCATTATTATAGTCTAATATGTTAGAGATATACAGCACAACCCAAATCATACCGCATTTTGTCTGCCACAAGCCCAACAAGTGATACAGAGACAGCCATATACTGTTGTAATATATGTATGTTGTATTTCAGTTTTACGTTTTCACTTATTGCCATTAATATTTTCGTAATGACTTATTTTGCACGACTATATATATATATATTTCCGACCGAATACCCGTGAGTAGGAATTTGCTTACTTTGTAGTATCACCTCCCTTACTAAGGTCAGTAAATGGGCAGTCAATACTACCTTAACAGAAATCTTGGTCCTTACTTCCACCTCGGCCATGGAATGCTATCCCAGAATCCATCGCCTCTCACTCTTCTCTCTTCCCTTTTCTCTCCTTTTCTCTCTCGCTCTCCCTCCCCCTCTGGTCAATCAGCGGAGATAGTAGCAGTTGCCGAAGACGACCCAAGAAGAGAAGAGGAAGCAGTTGCTGAAGAGATTCCAAACACTAAACACACTGTTGACCGCCGGACATTTTCTAGCCAACACGTGGCGTTGTATACGAAGAATAAAATTCCTCTTTTAAAGTTAATATTTGTACTTCTCATTTATTATCTCAAATAACATAACCCAAGTTCATATATTACAACTGGTTATCTAAGATCGAAACTTGCCCTGTGAGTGTGAATATACTCCTGCAAGATCCAGGAGGAGAGAACGAGCAAGTGATTGTTTACTTTTTGAACTCGTCGCGACAGGGAGGGAAGGGACAGGACGTATGTCGTTTATCATTGGCTACTTCCAGTTTAAAGCTCAATAACAGTAGTATTTTTTTACTTTTTCAGGTGCATGCGGTGAGGTATTGGGTAGTTGGTGGACCTTTTATTGAAAGATCGCCTGCCGAAATAATAGTTTCGGTAGGGTCACTTGGGAGAGCATTATGATGTTGGAAGACCCGAAACTTGTAAGGATACCAAGAACATCACTGACGATGTGATCCTGCGCAGTCTTTGAGTGTGTGATTAAATAACAAAAATTATAGTCAAAACTGTTTTCAGTCAGTTTTCTTACGCAATTTTTCTTGTTTTATTACATTGTTTCATCAATGTACTCATGTTTGCAGTTGCATTCTATTTTCTTCCTTTTTTTACATTGTTTTTACATTTTTATTCTTTCCTTATGTCATTCCTTCTTTCTCACTTGTCGTATTTTCACATTTTCTATGGCTTTTAAATGTCTGTTTACAAATATTTTCTTCATTTTCTTTATTTTCTACATCATTCACTTTTCTGATTCAAATCCTCTACGAATTACTATTTTCCTTCGTTTCCTAACACTTTTTTCTTTCTTTCAATATTAACTTATTTATTATATATATATCTATGATTTTCTTCTTTTCGGTTTTTTTTGCAGGGATATAGTTCCACCTTTCATTATTTTATTTATTTATTTCCACGCTTCTTTTCTTTCTTAGTTATTTATTTATTTATTTATAAGGCACACATTTTTCTTGCCTTCCTTTCTTTCTTTTTCTTTCTTTAAAGAAATTGAAAATTCAGCCATTAAAAATCGCTTGTGTGCCATCGACTTAGTTCAAATTCGGACCGTGACTATCCCTCTGAGGGTATAAAAACAAGTAGCTAATCAAACAATCGTTTTTTAAGCCAGGAAGCAGTTTTGAACGAGACTAATAGTCGGTTTGATATGCAGTCTTTCGGTGATTCAGCCAGCATCTATCATTTGTAGAGAATCGAAAATCAAGAACTGCTTTTTGTCAAACTCCTCCCTTCCACACGTGACGGAATAAAATTTATGATTAACCGAGAAATAGTTAATTATTTTCCCTAGGTAGTTGAGAAGCCAAGAATAGATTCCTTTCCGAAGGAAAAAAGGTTGCAGACCTCTACTTACTGAAAGAGAATAAGTTTTGGGAGACATTTTTAAGAAGAAAATACTGTGGAAGAAATTTAAGAAAAAGGTGGAATTCCTCTGAGAACCTTCCTAGAGAATTACCTTGACAAACCACTGAGTAAAGGAAATATCCAACTGAAGAAAGAATAGTTGTTCATGGCCTATTACAGACTAAGAGCCTGAAGTTCGAAAAAAGTAAACTTTGAATTCATATACCAAGTGATGGTATTTTTTAGAGAAACTGCTTTGTATTTCTACTTTTAATTAATTCGTTCCAACGGCGAGTAAGGTCTTTTGTCTTTCCAATTCTGTCATTTTATTTCTTTTTCTTTTATTTTACTATATTATTTTTCCTTTTATATTTTGCGTTGAAGCATTATTTTGTGTTTGTATTTCAACCTTGCATAGCAAAATATGTGCCATGCAGGTATAGATGTGTTTGCAAAATTTCTTTCTTTCGGAAAACTTTTTTTGCAATGGGATAAAAGTTGTTTGTCTCAGAAATATAGTCGTCGCTTTTATTCATGTGTTAACAACTGAATCCCCCCTTGATTGTTTATATAAACCTTTTTATATCCTTATTTCTCTTTCCTTCCCTACAAAGCTACTCAGCTTACTGCAACAGTTGAGGATTTGTTACCTCCCCTTGAATCTCTATTACACACTCATCTATCTATTGAAGTCTCAAGCTTACAATGTCTACATCATTCCTTATTACTTTTTCCTCACTTTCATTGTTTTTTTGTATTTACTTACATTCTTTATCGTTTTAATTGTTTTTGTTAGTTTGTTATTTTTTTTATGGCATGTCAACTCTTGTGTGTCATTCAATGCCAGATCCCGTTTTAATTAGCATAAGATTTTAGAACGCATATATAAAGTTAAGTAAAGTTGGTGACCGTAGTCGAGAGCAACCCAAAAGCTCCCCTTTTTCAATAACTATTACACTGGGGTGTAGGGAAGGCGCTCCTCTCTTTCTTAGATTGCTCAACTTTACCCTTGAAACGTATCTCATAATGCTAAGTGCCAAGCAAGGAGGTATCAAGTAACATTCTTTTGATTCTATGGTATGACTCGACCTGATTGAACTCCAGTCTCCTGGTGAACACTCTATATATTGTATAACGAGTGTTTCAGCTCATTTGTTTGCACACAGGTCACAAAAGATTGAAAAAAACTGGAGCAATTTGAAATTAGAGGAAGAATCGTGACAATCCATTGTTGTGATCGGTCAGAATACTGAGAAAAGTCCAAGGGGCCTGAGTAAAATTGCTAACACTCAGACTCCATAGTAAGCCGTCCAGTTTAAACTGGTGTGAAAAACTCGAATGATAATTAAAAAATAAAAATTAACAAATACTCAAACAGTTCTATTGAAACTATAGATGGTAATACTACCCGGATAAGAGTGGACCTGGAAGTAATGTCACTAAAGAGGCCCTCCACATTGCCCACTGCTCCAATCTTGGAGCCTAACTATTAGATGCCGTTTAACGTCAGACACGGAACACTTTATTAATTTATTTCAATATGCATCACTTCTCTAGCTTTCATCTTTTCCCTTTTTTTCTTATTCGTGTAACTCCATCCCTGATTTCACCATCTCTCTCCCTCTCTCTCTTCCTCTCTCTCTCTCTCACACACACACATAAACGCACACACACACACACACACACACACACGCACACTTTCTTTGTTTCGTCCCTCTTATAATTTGTTTTCTTATACGTTTTCTTTTCAATTCAAAATTATTTTTTATAACTTACTTTTTTTCAAGATACGTTTTATATCAGCTATATTTCCTTTCAATCATTTCTTTAATGCCTCCAAGCAATCTTTCAAAAAAACAAACCATTCCATTTTCATTCTTTTTATCATTTTTCCTTGCTTCTTTCAATCGTCTTTGAGACTCGCAGCACCGTGATTTCAAATACCGTTTCATTCTGCTTTTGTTTCAAACGAGAATTCAAAAAGAGAAAAAAAGTTTGCAATAGTAAGTACTAAAGTACAAGAAAAGGAAGAAGAACATTCTAAAGATGTAAGAAAACGGTTATTACCTCCCCTTGGAGGAGCTCTTCTGTCACAGCGATTCTTCACCACTAACTCTCAGTTCACATCTGTTCATTACCCATAACATAATTGCCACTCGAGAATACAAATGCGCATGCGGGCTCGCATGCGCATGTGCAGAGTTACACCCAAAGACGACGAACACATAAACTCACATATAAACACATAACTAAATAAACACCCTCGTATATATATATATATATACATATATATATATATATATAGTTTAGATTATATGATTCTCCCTGTCGGCAAGCACATGCATTCACACATACATAATTTGAGGCAAGATTAAGAATTATTTTAGATAAGAACGCAGTTAAACGCCATTTGCTGCTCTTTAAACTGAGTTTTAGTGTTCAACTAATAACACACACGCACATGCTCGCATATATTGTGCTCAGTGTAATTGTTTTTGTCCAACGAAATGAATTTGGCAAGTCGAGTTCAAATTGTAGACGAAGCAGTTTCCCTCTCACTTTGCGCTTATGCCCAAGGGAAAATAAAGAATTCATCTCTTCTCACCACATGCCAGTTATAGATAGATAGAAGTAATGACTCGTTTCTCTAGCCTTAGTACGGCAACCAGACTAAGAGAACAAAATTTGTAAATTAAACAGTCTCTACTCCGGTTAAATTGCCCAGTCGGCTGAGGCTGTAGAATACACCGACTGCCCCTTTGCAAAGGGATAAGACCCCTCCAACGACCCTAAACAGTTTGATGGTGAGGTTCCAATAATGCTGGAGCTTTGGGGAATGCGGAGCAACCCTTTATTGCCATTGCTCCCTGGTACACTCTGGCCTGGCGTGTTAACACCTGGTAGGGTCCTATCTATGGGTAAATAGAACTAACGGCATACTTATGCTAAACTGAATTGTTTGATTAAACTGAATAACATGAAATTGAAATGTTTCTGAAAATCTAAGCGTTCTTACATTTAAACTGCGTGCTTATGCTAAACTGAATTGTTGAAATAGAACTGTTCTTGATAATGAAACTGTACTTACACTAAACTGAATCGTTATATATAGAACTGTTTGTGACATTTAAATGTCTGTAAAAAAATATGTACTAATGCTAAACTGAAGTAGCTGAATAAGAACTGTTTGAATAAACTGAATTGTTTGAAATAGAACTGATTACTCCCATGAAAATGAATTTGGCATTATGTAACCTACAAAGGTTGATATACCATAAAAACCAACCAACCAACCATCCGCTTAAAAATTGACGTTGTAACTCATCCTGCCCGTGTTAGATTGCTTGGGTAAATACCCCCCCTCTCTCTCTCTCTCTCTCTCTCTCTCTCTCTCTCTCTTTCTCTCTTTCCGTCTGTCTCTCACTCTCTCTCACAACCACACACACACACACACATATATATATACATATTGAATGAAGGGTTTTGAATAAGATGAGAAAAGGAAGGCAATAGGAATATCAGACTAGCATGTTTCCCCATAAGGTTAACGTCACCGGAAGCAAAATTCCTATTTTCCTTAAAGGTACAATAATACTGTGGTTTTGGGAATGCAAAGTAGCCCTTCAATGTCTTCGCTCCAAGGTTCACTCTGACCCTGAGTGGAAGCACTTGATAGGCTCCTATTTAAGGCTCTACTGGAAGGAAACTGTGTAATTACGCAAAATTTATTTGTTTGAAATTAATTGTTTTTAAATTTTATTGTGTGTTGAAACTGCCTAGTAAAGCTAAACTGAGTTGTTTGAAATAGATCTGTTTTGATATTTTACAGCGTGTAACAAAAAGTATAATTATACTAAAATGAATTGTTTGAAACTTTTATCAAAATGACTTAATTCAGCGTTAAATAATCCGAAAAGGGTTGATACGCGCTAAAAATAAAACCAACAAAAAAAACAAAAACAAAACAAGAAACAACCAAAGACCCAATCATCTATTAAGGTAGAAAGAAACCTAATGTTATTTTCATCATTTCTACTTTTTTTGATAACCATATTTACCGACCAATCCGCTCAGGCAGGATATGACACAAGGTCAATTTTTAAGCGGAGTTTAACAGGTTTGAATTCAGAGTTTTCCTTCTCCTAGACTAGTTGCCTCACCAAGGCTGAAGAAACTAGTCTGCCCTACTATTTACCCATAGCTGGAGGGAGAATACTTATATTCCTACCTTTCCCAAGGGTATTAGTGCTATTTGAAATGCAATCAGCCTCATCCAGGATTTGAACTCGTGTCGCCGTGTCCATTTCCTACGACAATAACACTATATATATATATATATATATATACTAATTTAATATCTACCAGCATTCTCGTTACCAGAAAAAAAAAAAAGAAAAAAACCCTGCCAGGAACAAGAGATAAAAGTTTCTCAAATCATCGCCCGGGGGAAAAAGAAAAAAATAAAGGTTAAAAAGAAAGAAAAGGCCAACCTCGTCCGACCCCTTGAAAAAAATCAAGGGATACGCAGTCAGTTGGTCAAAAGAAAACTAAAACCTTCCGCGAATCCTGCAATGCTACAATTACAAAAGTGCTCAAAACAAGTGGAGCCAATTATAAAATTAACTTAAATCGTGAGTCGGAAATCTTCTACTAAAGTTTCACCTTATCGGATCATCAGGAAGCCTAACTCCAACTGTTGGAGTTAGGTTTCCTGATGATCCGATAAGGTGAAACTTTAGTAGAATATTTCCGACACGCGATTTAAGTTCATTTTATATATATATATATATATATATATATATATATATTAGAATCTGTGACACAGACCTCATGCTTTATGCATTCATCAGACAAATACTTAGTATTAAATAGCAATAGTTGTAACCATTTCATCGAGTCCAATCAAATAATTAATATTGAATCGCATTATTAGTTTTAGATAGTAATAATTGAAACCATTTTATTATGTAGAAACAATAGCAAAACTAGTGTACAAACAAATTTGTCCTAACCCACTTAAAAATGAAAGGGGGTGTCCTCGTGGTGTAATGGTTAAAGCGATGGACTGCAGAATCGTAGTACGCGAGTTCGTGCTCCAGTCGCGCTATTACGTTCACTTTCGGGCAAATGCCCATGGGAAAGGTATAAACCCCCTTATCCTCCCAGCTATGGGTTAAATAATACCACTACTGTTCTTCTAGGAGAATGGCTTTGGCATTAAATAACTTAAAAAGAGTTGATATGCCATTAAACAAAGAAACCAAACCAAAGCTTAAAAATGAAATTTCTAACAAAATCTTTACTGTCAAATAAAGATGTATATTCATTTAATTGTGTGCAAACAAATGATTCAAAGTAAATAGAAATATCGAGTTTGGTAAAAAAAAAAAAAAAAAAAAAAAAAAAAAAACACTTGAAGCTATTAACAGTATGCCAAAAAAAGCACTCAGGTTTGTTTGAAAATGTTATCAACAAAATGTGTTGAAAAACCATATATATATCAGATCAGACCTGACCGATAAAATGAAACGCAGTTTCTTCCAGGCAGCGGTCGTATTGATACTGCTGTATAGATGCACTAATTAGACGCTAACTAAACTAACTAAACAGCTTCTTCTCGCTAAATGGCAATTATACAAGAATGCTGCGAGCAATATTAAACAAGTCCTGGTGGCAACACCCCATAAGTCACCAACTATACGGCCACCTGCCTCCCATCACAAAAACTATTCAAGTTAGACGAACCAAACATGCAGGACACTGCTGGAGAAGCATGGACTAGATCATAAGTGATGTACTCCTATGGACCCTCACATTTGGCCGGGCAAAAGCAGGACGACCAGCTCGAACATACATTCAGCAGCTATGTGAGGATACGGGATGTAGACCTGAAGACTTGCCAGAGGCGATGAACGTTAGGGAGAAGTGGCCAGAGAGGGTCAGCGATATCCGTGCTAGTGGCACTAGATGATGATGATAATGATATGTATATATAAACAGTACTTAGCATAAAATAACCTACAAGGTTTGAATGCCATAAAACCTTACCCAACCAAATATCGCACCACAATTTCGATGACAGATTTTTGCGAACACATTTTACCAATATTTTTTCGATGAAAAAAATGTATTTCAAAAGACAGTAATACCCAGCAAAAATAATGGCAATAAACTTTTAAACGTGCGCGTTGTCCAAATCTAAAGATTAGGACTGTTCACATATCCTGTTAGGCTAACAATATTTAAAAATTAGCCAATATCTGGCCCTAGACAAAAGGTGAACGCCTGTGTTTAATTTTTTTGTTGAATGGCATATCAATCTTCGTGGGATATTTAATGCGAATCCATGCTTGGAAAAGAACAGCAGTGATGACTGTGAGTATAAGGAGGTGCTTTCCTTTTCTCAAGATTATTTGTCCAAACGTGAAGTTAATAGCACTATTGAAGAATGAACTTTAACCAAGGAGTTTCCCCACCTATTGTGTATACCCACAGGTCGTTCTAAGATACTCATGTGACCCATTCTCTCATAAGTTATTATTTTTTACGCCTACAATTTAATCCTTAACTTTTTTTTATAGAAAGTTATTTGAGAAAATATCTTTACTTTTAAAAATGTGGTATTCTTATGAAATTTTAATGACTCCATTTTCCTTGCAAACAAAATTCAAAATATTTGCACAAATACTTTGCACCAATGATTCCAATTATCAAAGACCCTTATGAATTATTTTAATTGCCAGTAAACTAGGGATTTTTTTTCATTTACTTTTTTTTCGTCAGACATAACCAAGGAAAGATGTGTTCTTGTGGCATTGTGCCTTACAGACAGTGACATCGTAAAATTTAGGTAAGTCAGTAACCCTGTATATTTCTCTTGAGTATGTGATTACCACTACGCATGAACAGGATGCGACACAATGTCAATTTTTTAATCGGTGTTTTACAAGTTTCAAAGTAGAGTCTTCGATTTATCTATAAATAACTCCATCATCATCATCATCATATCGTGTTGTTAGCACATATTTCCCTGATTCTCTCTCTCTCTCTCTCTCTCTCTCTCTCTCTCTCTCTCTATCTCGCCATCCGTCTCAATTATCCATCGCTTCTGACATGTCTTCTCGACTACATCCTGTGTCCGTACATAGCCGCTGAAGATAGGTTCTATTTGGTTGTCCAGCACTTGCACGCCCGTGTGAAGGAATCCATTGGAGAACATCCCTTTTGAGTTCATTCTTACTTCCGCAGCAGTGTCCTACATGTTTTGTCCATCTTATTTGGTTGTTTTAGGGGTGTCCGTACAGCTGCTTTTTTGTGGGATGTTGCTTCCAGGAATTGCTCAATGTGACTCTTAGAAATCTTGTACAATTCCCGTCTAGTTTTTCTTTATACGCTTAGTCAGCGTACATGTAGTGCATCCATATAGCTGCAAGGAAAAAAGTGCATTTTAATCTGATAGGTTTGATTTCTATATGATCGATAACCCATCGATAGCAGTCCATGTCTTGGCTTGTCGAATATTGAGGTAATTTTATTTAACTTCGTACGCAGAGGGAAGATGGTGCAAATACTTCTAGATTATGGTCTCGCATAAAGAAACTGTCGTAGCTATAATGATGCTATAAAAAACACAAAAGTAAAGTTCGCTTACAGGATGGAGACCCAGAATTCTTGGACATTGTTACTTGTGATCTGCAAGAGGATGCATTAGCCGCATATCTGTTCATAATCTCCATTGGCTAAGTACTTCAAACATAATACCATGCCAAGTTTAAAGAGTTAATTTTGCCCGACTCTGTATCCATACTTGCAAGGACAGTTGTTGGATGCATACCTTCCCAGGGTAATAGCGCTCTGTTAAGTGTATAAAAACCTCAATGCAATTCCTGATTACGGGTAGCTTCTTGACAGAATTTCATATCAACCATTTCGTAAAAGATCAAAGTCTTGAAGGCCTGGGAAAAAATTGAAAATTTTAAAGGCAATTCTTTTCCTTTTTTTTTTTTTTTTTAAACTGGACAGAAAAAACCCACTTCCTTTAGAAGCAAAACTATCTCGGGCTTGAAATCATTGTTAGACTTTTTTTTTCTCTTCTCTTCTTTTTTTTTCTAAATTCCATGATCTTCGAAAATCATCATCAACATTATCATCATCACCAACTTATCGCGCTCTCAGCATATATATCCCTGACCCTCTCTCTCTACCCCTCCCTATCGTCTATTACTTCCAGCATGTCTTAAGGGCTACATCCCGTAAGGGCACGGAGCAGTTGCATGTAGGTTCGAGGTGGTCATCCTGTCTTTGCTCGGCCATCCGAAGGGGTCCACTGGAGTAGATAACTTAGGAGCTCGTCCCTACTTCTCCTGCAGTATCCTGCATGTCTGGTTCGTCTAACTTGGATAGTTTTCGTGATGGGTGGTAAGAGACCGTACAGCTGCTGCTTAGTGGGATTTATTCAATATTGCTCGCAGCATCCTTGTGTAGTTGCCGTCAAGCTTTTTCTCCATACGTATAGATAGTGTCCTTGTTTTGCATCAATAGAGCAGTATCGACACGACAGCTGCTTGGAAGAAACTGCGTTTTATTGTATCGGTCAGGTTTGACTTCCATATGACCGCTAGGCTATCAATAGCTGTCCATGCCTCTGCTAGTCGTGTGCTGATATCTGTATCGGTTGATGAGACACTGCTTCCCAGGTAGGACAACTTGTCCACAAGTTTCAGAGAGCTACTGTTTAGTGTTAATATGTTGCCTGTTTGATTAAAGCATATATACTTCGTCTTGTGTGCATTGAGATGGAGGCCAATGCCTGCAGAGGCTAGTTCCAGACAATGTAAAAGCGTTTCAGCTCGGATGGGTGCATTTGGCAGTAGCGCTATATCATCGGCGTAGTCGGCGTTGGTAATTGTTTATTAGCTTGAAACCGTTTACTTTGATTTTTTCCATAGATTTTCTAAGCACGTAGTCTAGACAAATGATAAAAAGGTATGGGGCTGATGTGTCACCTAGCAGTACACCTGCTACAATGTCGATGTCATCTGTGTCTCCTCTGGAGAACG
Source organism: Sepioteuthis lessoniana (assembly GCA_963585895.1). Lineage (NCBI taxonomy): Eukaryota > Metazoa > Mollusca > Cephalopoda > Myopsida > Loliginidae > Sepioteuthis > Sepioteuthis lessoniana. Next base: position 48,653,374 of record OY757933.1, read on the forward strand.
GACTTTTTCTTGGTGTTTCTATAAAGCATCATTATGGCTGCGACAGTTTCTTTTGGTAGGCCGTAGGCGATTAGAATTTGCTCCACATTCCCTCTGTGAATGGAGTCAAAGGCCTTGGTAATGTTAACAAATAATATTGTTGCCTCTTGGTTTTTTGCCCATACACCTTCAAAAATTCGATGGATAGTCAAAATTTGTGACGTCGTAGATCTATTTCTCCAGAAGCGATTTTGGTTCTTCCTAAGTATGTTCTCAATTTTGGGTTCTATGAGGTTACGAAGTATGGCATTGTATATCTTGGCCACTATATATGTAAGCAGTATACCTCAGTTGTTGTTGGCTAATCCGAAGTCGCCCTTTTTAGGGAAGGGGAGGATAGGCAGATCTTCGAAAATCATCAAACGGAACGATACCCACAGAGCAACAATAGTCTCTCTCATAATTTCAACTCTATTCGCAAATTTCACTTTCCTCACCAATACCCATTTGATAACACACAACTTTGGGGTTAGATTCTTGTGTAAACTACATATCGAAGGGAAATCTCGCGACGTAGTGGCTGACGTACCGGACTTATAACTTTTTATATAGGAAACCATTCGACTCCTTTTGAAAAAAAAATAAGAATGAACAATCACTGAATGTACGTGGTAGATTCAATAAGTTCCCAGCCTTTTCTTGTACAGGCATTTAAAATTGTCGTAGACTCTTGGAAATTCAGGATGTTATTGCTATAAATCTTATGAGATGACTGACTAATATTTATGATTTCAGATTCAAATTAACAGCTACAGTAGTAATTGGAATACACCCTACTAAAGCCTGATTATCTCAATTGGTGAATTTTAAAAATGCAATATAGACGTGAGGACACTTTAGAAGAACGATATGCAATAAAATTATGTTTTAAACTGGGAAAAATGATGCCACAGAAACGTATGGAATGCTTCAGACTGCTTTTCGACCATCTTACATGAATACAGCATCAGTTTTTCAGTGGCATAAGAGATCCAAGGAAGGCAAGGAGTCTGTGAGGGATGATGAGAGGTGTGGGAGGAGTAAGGAAGTCAATACACCAGAGTTGATTGGCCAAAGTGTTAGGGTAAGGGTTACTATGTTGAGGTTTTAAGGGAGTTCAGTTAGAGATTCCGTCGGAAGAGACCAGCTCTCTTCAAATCGGGTCAGTGGCATTTCCACCCGGACAATGCACCAGTCCACAACCCCATCCTTGTCACAGACTATTTGACCAAGATGGGCATCAAGACAGTTCCTCACCCTGCCTATAATCCAGGCCTTGCTCCCAGTGACTTTTGGTAATTCCCTTAGCTCATAGGTTGTCGTTATGAGACAACTGAGGAGATGAAAGAGGCTGTGACGAAGGTTATTGAAACACTCACAAAAAAGGACTTCCCTGGGGCCTTCCAGAAGTTATTGGAACGGTACAACAAGTGGATTGCAGATTGAGGAGATTAATTCGAAAGGGAGTAGAGTTTCATGTGTGTACTATCAATAAAAGTGACCATACGAAGTGGGGTGTCCTCGTGGTGTAATGGTTAAAGCGATGGTCTGCGGAATCGTAGTACGCGAGTTCGTACTCCAGTCGCGCTACTACGTTCACTTTCGGGCAAATACCCTTGGGAAAGGTATGAACCCCCTTATCCTCCCAGCTATGGGTTAAATAGTACTGTTCTTCTAGGAGAATGGCTTTGACATTAAATAACCTAAAAAGAGTTGATATGCCATTAAACAAAGAAACCAAACCAAACCATGACCATACGAAAAAGTCTGGAAACTTATTTAATGATCCTCGTATTTTGTTTTCTATTCTCTTCTAGAACCTTTATATATTTACTGGCTCATTTACTTGATGTTTCTCATTTAAGTCTTTTTACAAAATTTTCTTTTCATTGTCCAAGATGCAACAATTCTCTATTTCTGTTATTGATTGCAAATGAAAAAAATATATAAATTCGTTCCTAGTGCATTTTAAAATCATTTAAGTTATTCATTGTTGCGACAAGATTTTTAAAGCCTCAGTTTATTTTCAGTTAGATTTTGATTGCAAGGATTTAGATACCTTAATTGATCAAACAAGTACCTCAGAAATAACTTTTGATAAAATGTAAAGATGAACTCTCAAATTTACTTTTTATGTTTTCAAATATTCTCCCTGAGGTTAAAGTTCAATTGTACAAAAAATAACTGTATGGACGTGGCTATGTTCGATTTGAAGATTTCCGTCATCGTAGAAATTTGTTTCATCAAAAACATTTTAAAAAGTATAAAAATTAGGTACTTATGTAGTTATCGTGTCTTAATTATTCAAGTTGATTAAACAGAAATTCGTTTAAATTTGAAATTACAAAATAAAAAAGAATATTTTTTATCACACGTAGTATTCTAAGGAATAAACTTGTTTAAAGATTCATCATCCCCTAACATCCTGAATAGAACCGATGCCCAAAGTTTTGCCATGCCATTAAGACTAATCAATCAATCGATTAATCGATCAATCAAACAACCAAATCATACAAATGCGGTTCAAAAAGTTCTGAGCTCACCGAGATTCTAGATTTTTTTTACCTCTCACATTTGTATGCACTTCACCGGCAGAAAAAGTAAAACAGAAATCTGAATTACTTCTCTTGTTTAAAAAGAATTGAGTGTTTGTTACCCCATCAGAAATATTTAGCTATGGCTCTTCTATCTTGGTAAGGCTTAGACTTAAAGATTTTGTAGAGACCATCGTATATATATATATATATATATATATATATATATATTGTCATCCTTAGACAGACTGTTTCGTTTCAGTGTGTCTAGACACGGAGAACTCTTGAAGCTGGGATCCAAACCAGCCAAACTTTACCTTAGATATAGTATAAGACCGCTAAGCCAGCAAGCGAACCACATTTGCTCGGGATTTATAAGGCATTATGTAGTCGCTTTCGTTTCTTTACATTTTGCCTGACTGGATGCCAGAATGTTCAATTCATTCGAACTGCTTTGCATTATGCGAGTGGCAGCCGTATATTTCTTTGCCAGAACCCTCAAACCCCGTGGGGAAGTGTATATATTGTCATCTGTAAACAGACTGTTTCGTTGCATCACAACTCTTCAGTGTGGCAAGACACGTAGGACGCTTGAAACTGGGATACACACACACACACACACACACACACACACATATATATATATATATATATATATATATATATATATATATATATATATATATATATATATATAAAAGGACGCATTCCAGAAACATTATGATGAAGAAGCTTAATCTTAGTTATCTTAAAGGTGACATGAGGTTCCCAGAGGTTATATTTCAAATCAAACAGTTCTAAAGAAAGAGAGAGTTCGTTGACACAAAAAAATGTTCTGCAATGGCTTTTCTTTGAAGGTTAGTCTTGTAAGTTTTGGAACGACTTTTGTATAAAAGTAAAAAGACTACTTTGATATACTTACAAAATCTGCAACATTTTAGCCGTATAAGTTTGATAATTATCTTTATAAAATAATAACAAGTATGTTTTAATGTGTTCTGCTAATCTTTAGTGTCATTGAGAAAGACGTATAAACTTGATAAGAGACTGTCAACGATAACGTTCTTGGAATCGTCTCGTTCTCAACTACCGAATAAAACTGAAAAATGAAGCCCTAGTGTTTTATGTAAGGTTTCCATTTGTTGATACTGACGACGGTGTTTATAATGATTTTTTGCTAATGTTCTAGTGTGTAATCTTGCGGTGAATAAAATACTCCATTTCTTAATGAAAATATAGATTGGCAAAAAATGAATGAAGCAAGCCAAAAAAAAAAAAGTTGTTATTCTTTTATAAAGGTAATTGTTTGTCATAATATGTAGGCGTCGAATGAAAGAGGATCTTGAAATTGAATGTGGGGACATGAATTGGTGGGAAGGAAAACTGTAAGGGTGGGCGGGTGAATGAATAAAAAACGAATAACAGCAATGGATAAGTGTTGCGAAAATTTTTGGAAAATGATATACCAATGATCGACGGGAAGCGACGGGAATAAAGACAATTGAAGGATTTGAGGAAAGTTAGATTAAGATGCAATTTGCAAGACTAAACATGACGTACGATGACCATCTGCATAACATATATACCTATGTATATTCATCTATAAATATCAATATTTCATATTAGTATATCTGAATGAGTGAGAGAGAGAGAAGAGAAAGAGTGAGAGAGAGAGTGAGAGAGAGAGGGATACAGAGAAAGTGAAGGTAAGTGAATGAAAGGGACCTGATCTACCGATCATTCTCTGTTTTTCTTTCTTCTCTCTCTCTCTTCTTTTATCTCTCTCTCTCTCTCTCTCTCTCTCTGTTTATATATATATATATATATATATATATATATAAACTTACCATATCGATGTTTTCATATATCTATTTATATATAAATATTTATGTAAGTACGTATATATGTGTGTGTAGGTAAGAGAGACAGACAGACAGACAGACAGAGACAGCAAGAGGCAGAGAGAGACAGAGAGAGACAGAGACAGAGAGACAGAGAGACAGAGGCAGAAAAAGAGAAAGCAAATGAAAGAAATATACCTTTATCGTTCTCTCTCTCTCTCTCTCTCTCTGACAATATTGTTATTTTATATTGATGTATATGTGTGTACGTAGAAAAAGATTGACAAGGTGTTAAAAAGAATAAATGCAAGCAAAAGATTAAGAAACCCCCCTCTCTCTCTCTCTCTCTCTCTCTCTCTCTCTCTCTCTCTCTCTCGCTCTGATATATATTTATATATCTATTCTTAAAATCAATTTGTGCAATCTTCAAAACACAGAAAAATTCTAAATAAAAAAAACATCCTTATATCACAAAGTTAAAAAAATAAAATCTCAAAATTCTTGAAGCTCTCTATAAATAAGTTAACAAACAAAACTTAAACAAGATCTACTTCAAATATTACTACTACATTTGAAAATGCTTTTAACACTCTTCCTGCCAATTCTAATTCTAACCCCTGATAAAAATATCCCCCCCGTCAATTCCACGCCAACTTGTTCTTCCTTAAAATTTTATATAAATGTGTATAACCTGTGATTGTGGTTGTCATTTAATTATTTGTTCCCCCAAAAAAAGTGGTTCCAATCGGGTCCAAAAGACCTTAGGTACCCGACTGAATTAATAATACGGTAAGTAAAGTAAAGTTGGCGATCGTAGTCGAGGGAGATTAAAAGGCTCCCTCTTCAATAGCTCCTACACCTAGGTGTTGGGTAGGGCGCTACTCGTTTCCATGGATTACTCCACTACCCTTGATACGTACCTTATAAAGCTGAGTGTTAACCAAGGAGGTACCCAGTGCCATTTTTAAAGTATTTCGTAAAACGCGACCTGGGACTGAACCCTAGTCTCCAAATATCACATTATAATCAATGTCTTTCAACAAAACAAGATATGTCAAAAACCCTTTCTCCTACACCTTTTGCCTATTTCTTTCCCTTCAGGTAAAAAACTTATTTATGACGCTACCTGGGATTGAACCCAAGTCTCTCGGACCATTAGCAAACACATCTACCCACTAGGCCAATGAGCAAACTTTTGTAATATCATCATCATCATCATCATGTCCTGCCGTCAGCATGGATATCCCTGACCCTTTCTCGCCACTTCTCCCTATCACTCATCGCCTCCGGCAGGTCTTCAGGGTTACATCCTGTGTCCTCACATAGTTGCTGTATGTAAGTTCGAGCTGGTCGTCCTGCTTTTGCACGACCATATGTGGGGGTCCATTGGAGTACATCACTGATGAGTTCGTTCCTGCTTCTTCAGCAGTGTCCCGCGTGTCTGGTTCGTCTTACTTGTATAGTTTTCGGGATGGGAAGCAAGTGGCCGTATAGTTGGTGTCTCGTGGGGTGTTGTCGCCAGGACTTGTCCAATACTGCTCTCAACATTCTTGTGTAGTTTCCGTCTAGTTTCTTCTCCAGCCGTTTAGTTAGCGTCCATGTACTGCATCCATATAGCAGTATCGACACAACCGCTGCCTGGAAGAAACTGCGTTTCATTTTATCGGTTAGGTCTGATTTCCATATGACCGAGAGCCCATCAATAGCCGTCCATGCCTTCGTCAGTCGTCTGTCGATGTCTTTTTCGGTTGATGAGACGCTACTTCCAAGCAAGGTGAATTTGTCTACTAGTTTCAGAGAGGCTCCGTCTAGTGTGGCAATGTTGCCTGTTTGGTTGTAACACATATATTCAGTTTTGTGTGTATTGACATGGAGGCCAATGCCAGCTGCGGCTCGTTCCAGACTATGCAGTAGTGTCTCTGCTTGATTAGGCGTATTCGCCAGTAACGCCAAGTCATCAGCGTAGTCGGCGTCGGTGATTGTTTTTGCGGGGTATCATTTGCTTCTTCTCTTAGTCAGCTCGATTCAAGATATATAGGTCCAAAAATACGACCAAGATATGAATATGTGAAATAGACATATTCATACGGATACGGAAAACGTTCACAAATGTTCATAAACATAGGAATCCGAAAACATTCGAAATTGGTTCAAGCACGAAACTTTTTTCCCCTTTTTGAGTTTAAGGTTTTTCGACGTGAGGAGAGAGATACAATTTCTTACTATTCATGCATCGTCAGCTCTGTACTCACTAACTCAACAAACGCACAGCACATTTCGTAGACCCCAACTGGTCTCACCGAGGCGAGACCAAAAATCGACTACCTTCCTCATAAACATAGGAATCCGAAAAACACTCGAAATTGGTTCAAGCACGAAACTTTTTTTGAAGGTTTTTCGACATGAGCAGAAAGAGAAATAATTTCTTACTATGCTGACTGTTCGTGCATCGTCAGCTCTGTACTTACTGACTCAACAAACACACAGCACATTTCGTAGAAACCAACTGGTCGACTACCTTCCTCTAGACTCGAATCTCAACTAACTGTTTTTTTTCAAATTTGCAAATCCTCAGCACTTCCGGGCATGACGTCATTCACGTCCCCGATACTATTTTCTATCTGTTTTTTTTTATTGTGACATCTCTCATTGTCACATCCGGCCCGCATGCGCGTGAACATTTGCACTCAATGTGTACTCCTAACTAAACCATGTACTAAGCCGAAAGGTTCTCAGCCTAACTAAACCGAAAGGCAAGATATATAAAACGAAAATTAATAATATAAAAAAATCCCTCAGCAATTATATTACACTTATTCTACGCACATTTCTTTATATTTTTATGCACACAAGAAACCCAATCCCAATAAATTACTTGCACCATCTTCGTTCTAATTTAAATCTCATCATTATTTAATAGTATATAGAAAAGTTCGTAATATTTTTATAATGACTACGTAACTCACTATCAACATACACGTTTTTTTTTTAAATTCCGAAACCCACCAGATTATATGGGAATTCATATCCATCGAGTTAATCTGTTAACATCAGAGCATTTAGAAAAATGAAATAATATAAATTTACGTTGATTATATCTATAAAGCAATTTTGTAAGCAATAGGCATTATTTTATTTCTTTATATAAAAAATGGTGAAACAATGTTACCACTATTGTAGAGGTGTTTTGTTTGATTTGAATTTTATTTAAATCCTTTATTAAAGTTATTTGATTTACTAAATGAAACTGTATTTTAACTTAATTCTTAAAAATTATACAAAACTACAATATAGTTGTATGAATTCATAAGTAATTATTTGCCAAAAATACATGCTTTAAAGATCAACACAACAATATAATTACAACAACTGAACTTTATGCGAGCCAGGTTTTAACATTTGTCTTAACGTCCATTCTTTTCTAACATAATGCTGGTGATCAACCCAGCTGTTCTAGAGACAAAGAAAACAAGGATACTTTGTGTACCAATCTTGGAGCCCTAGACCGAATCCAATTACCTTAAGATCTTCTCAGATCAACCATTTGTGTCCCTGGTAGTTAACAGGAAACAAAAAATGATCGATACTGTTGAGTTTCTCTCATTTGCACTGAATGGCCGAAAGATTAGATGAAAAACTCACCTCATTATGTTAAATAACTGCTATGAGACTTTTGGTGTATGAGTCAATAAAAAGTCCCCATACCGTACCAGCATACTTTAAGGCCATTGATTTGATCAATCCAGTAATGTCATTGCAATAAACCAATGGTAACCTATGCTGGAATTTTAAAAAAAACTATCTTAATTCTCTTTCACGTTAGAACGTTGCTCTTGGTGCCAATAGATGTTTCTCTTTGAGATGTGAACCCAGCACCTCAGCAGACACTTTTGAAAGGTTCAGATCTCGTGTCAAGTCATTGAGTTCTTTTTGTGTCCCGGCTACTGGCTAATATTCCTCGTCTGGCTTGTATGAGTCAACCCTATCTACAACAGTCATTTCACAAAGTTCAGAATCAGATATATATTTCATGTTACCATCTGGTTCAGGAAAAAGAAGGTATGAGTCATGAAGGATTTCTCTTATGACAAAAAGAAACATCGGGGTATTGAACATAGTGCTTGTTTTTTTCGATTTATTCCTTTTAGATTCATCATGCACCCATATCATTCCCTAATGTGATCTTTTCCTTCCTTCCATATCATTGGAATATCAAATAGCATTTTCTCCCTTTTATAATTCCACTAATCCTTCGAGTTATCCACACATTTTTTTACTGGAAACGTGGAGTGCAAGTGGCTCATCGTGACCTCCTACCTTAACTCCAAAGTAATCATGATATGCCTTCTTCCCAAAGTCAGTGATTTTTGCTTGACTCTTAGGAAGAACTATATTAGCATAGAACCTGTCAGAATTATTATTACTCTTGCAGTCCATTATTATAAGAACACAAACGTCAAGCAGAAAATGAAAAAAAGTGAATAAGTACTCAGCTCGTCCTTGACACTTTACACAGTAAATTAAAAGTTTGTTTTTAGGCTGAGGTATAAAGCCACCTCGTTTAGCTAAGTTGGTGTTACCGAGTAGGGTGGTACATTATAGTTCGGTCCTCGTACATCATTACATGAGATAATAAATATCAGGTTCCTACGATCAGCTGTAACAAGCAGAGTAGACAGGCTTTTGAGTAAGTGTTATAGTTGTGTATAACTTAAAGTATTCAAACACATCTTGAAAATTAGACCTAACCAAACACTATAAATGGCATTTTTGAATTCAGCATGAAATGGCGATCATATATCTCTATTCATAAACCTCTGACATTTGGAAAAAATGTATAACGCCGTCCAATAAGTTTTAACGCCAGTAATCGTTGTATATTTATTTTTGTATTTATTGACCAATAGTTTCTTAGGCACTGGTTTAAAAAATTCTTTGCGATTAACATACGACGATATTTGAGTTAGTGCGAAACATCTGAAAGCTCAAACCCAAAATATTCTAAGTCTTTTCCCTCTTTGAAAGTTACAGTACATTCTTAAAACATTTGAATCATAGATAAATTATTAACTTTTTATCTAATTTTAAACCGATAAAAGGAATACATTTTTAGTAAGGTTTTAAGCGTTTATTCTGTAACCTACGCGAACTTTCAGCTTTTCTTTCTTTTCAAAGAAAATCTAAAATTTTATTCATTCAAAACTGCATTCAATTTCAACATTGCTTAATTATTTTAACTTGAACGAAAACAGATTGTTTATATAGACAAAGTCGTTCTAATAATCTTTCCTTTTTTTGATGAAAATTCTCAATGCCGTTGCTTACATATAATAAATAAATGTTTTTTTTCTCTTTTATATACTGACATACTGACACAGATTGACAAAATTAAACAACTAGAGCTAAACTATCTCAAACTGCAGCTTGAAGTTTTAGGAAGTGCCCATGGACTAAAAGTTATCGTTGTAGGAAATGGATATGGTGACACGAGTTCAAATCCAGGATGAGTCCATATGCATTTCACATGGCATTGTATTGCGTTAAACAATGAATCTAGAAGAAAGAAAACTCTGAATTCAAACCTGCGAAACTCCTCTTAAAATTGACTTTGTGTCACATCATGACCGTGCAGAGTGGTTGATAAATACATACATAAACTTCTCTCTTGTAATATTTACGATTAAATATTATCTTCGAGCTCAGTCGGTTGGAACTGTAGAATAGACTGACTGCATCTCTGCAAATGGATAAGAAAATTCCCAACCCAATGAGTATCCTGTATTTATTACTAGACAATCTGATAGTGAGGCTCTAGTAGTGCTGGAGTTAAAGGAATTCAGAGTACCCCTACATTATAATCGCTCCCAGGTTCACTCTGGCTCGGAGAGGTAGCACCTGATAGGGTCCTATCTATAGGTCATATAGAACAGTTTGACATTTAAACTGTGTATTTCGACATTTAAATTGAATAAAAATAAATGACTTAAGCTAAACAGAATTGATCAAATAGAAATGTTTAATAATTTAACCGTGTGTAAATAAATGACTAGTGTTTAATTGAATTCTTAGTGATACATAGGAATACTTGAAATAATTAAACTTTGTTGACATGCTAAACTGAATTATTTGAATTAAAACTGTTTGATCATGTAAATATATGTATTTTTTCCCAAAAAATATTTTACCAATTAAAAAAAACTATTAAATTCATTTTTTCTATATATTTTATTCGATAATTTACACATTTATCCGATATATATATATATATATATATATATATATATATATATATATATATATATATATATATATATATATAATCTATCTCTAAAATCGTTTTACAACGTTTAAGTATAGTATTACATGAAAAAAAAACGCAGTATTTCAAACTATCAAATAAGAATGATTAGGGTAAAACCTCACAATTCTGAGAGTTACATGATCGATTTTCATTGGATCTTGAATCCTGATGTGCTGTAAATATTCCCCTAAGATCGAGTACGTCAAACTTGGTGGAAAACCAGAGTGTTTCCTCTGTTTACTTGGAATCATTCAAAGAGCTGAATATAGGTTCCATCTTGATCAAGTAACCTTAGGTGGGAATTCTTAAGGTGTGTCTATAAGTGAGTGAGAAGTATCAGGAAAATGTCTACCTTTTTAAATTGTGCTTTAGCGTCAACATTCTTGGGACCTAACTTGATTGCGTACCTTTTGCTGTTTTTAAAAAAAAAAAATTTACACTTGTCATACAACACTTATTTGCATGTACTCCATTTAGATAAAACGTAAAAGAAAAATAATTAGTTTTCTAAGTTTGATAAAAATCAGTATGCTGATCATGTACGATGCTGATACAACAAATGTGTTGACATATTATGGGTCTTCTTTCTGAATGACACTTAAACTTTTGAACAACCCTATATATATATATATATATATATATATATATATATATATATAAGGGGATGTATTCTTGAAATATTACCATGAAGTAATAATTGATGACTGCGACTCAATTTTACAAATAGACGAACTATATCCTCGAACAAATGTCCATTTTTAAGAATATCGGCTGGATATAAACATAAAATGTTTTCGTTATTATTTTTGACAATCTATTTTCTTTTATGAGATATGTTCATTAAAATAGGAATTTTGTAATTAAGATGAGAGTGAAAATCGAAAATAGTCAAGCCTGTTGTAATTATTCATATTAAATTTCATTTTATAATTAATTTGTTTTCCATAAACTGATTTAAAAATTTTCTTTTAAGAAATGATTATGAAAAATTTACAGATAATCAATCCGGAGACATAAAAGAGAAAAAACGGCCAAGAATTCTTATATATATATATATATATATATATATATATATATATATATATATATATATATATATATATATATATAAACCCCACTACTCGCAACAGCAAGGCATTTTTTCAGCATTTATGCACTGAGTTTTCATTCCCCTAAACCAGTGAGTATAACAATAAGAAATACTCCAGTCTGCCTCCGTATTTACCCAAGCTTATTAGAGCAGAGTTCGAAAGTTACCCAAGCTTTTTAGAGTAGAGTTCCAATGGGCATTAACACTATGGGAAATGCAAAGAGCTTCATTCGGAATTTGAACTCAAGTCGCTATGACTTTTTTAAATAAAAAAATTGTTGCCCAGTGTAATCCATTCTCAAATTCTCTAATTTTCCTCTTTCTTTCCCCCCCACTTCTCTTTCTCTCTCTCTCTCTCTCTCTCTCTCTCTTTCTGCGTCTCTCACATTATATATATATATATATATATATATATATAAACAATGACTGTATTGACTGACCTGTCTTTCTACATGTATACATGCAGGGAAGAATGTCTGGTAGATTGCTTAGTTTAATAAAGGATTTTGTTTATTAACCCCTCGAAAAACTAAACTTAACGAGATAGTGCTTTATATTTTAGGCAGTTAATGACCATGAAAAAACACCTGTAGAATCAGCACATATATCTTGAATGTAGAAACTTTGCTATTAGCATTTAACTGTCAAGATGAATATAGAAACAAAAAGATAAGAATTTAAATCAACCTGAGTTGAGTTCAAGCTGATCAAGACTACTTATTTACAAAGGTTTTTGACTAGATGCGGCACAAGGACGTATGAATTGAACACTTAGTGAGAAACAAACTCATTCATGAAGTTTTACAAGCTAGCTATTACATCACGTGAGGTTACATGAAACTGCTTAAGAATCGCTTACTCATGGAAAGCTGACTCGCGTAATGGCAAATTGTGCTTGGAAGAGAAGATTCTCATCAGTAATTTTCCAGTGTAAAACTAGTAGTTAATCAAATGAACAGAAGTTGTTTCAAAGTGCAGACATGAAAACAAATACTTTATTTATCTTTTTTTTTCGTTTGAATGGCATATATGACACATTACATACATTCAATAAAAACTGTAGCTGTGTGAGTACTATTGTATGATTGCGGCACCTGGAATTTAACATTGTGCTTGGAGAAAAAGCTGGATGTAAACTACATAAAGATGCTTCGAGCTGTTTGGAACAAATCCTGGAAGAAGCACCCCACTAAACAACAGCTTTATGGCTACTAACTTCCCATCATACAAACCATCCAAAAAAGAAAGCTGAGATCGAGAAGCAGAGACGTACTCATAAGCGAAGTTCTCCAGTGGGCACTTTCACGTGGACACATCAGAGTTGGCTGACCAGTTAAGACTTATATCCCTCAGTTCTTCTTGGACACTGGATACTGTCTAAATGGCTTGGCCGGAGCGATATCTGATATAGATAGACGTTGAAGAAGAGAGAGATGGGGAGACAATAAGGAAAATGATGATTTATTGATTCACAAATCTTTAAGATATAAGAAGTGAATTTATATAATTCAAGTTTAGACGTAATTATTCACTTTTTTTGTCTTTGCTCTCTTTTCCCATGACGATTCTGAATGACGACAAATCTTCTCGGGTGTCGGGGGCTCTTTTTAGTATTCTATCCGATATTATCAATGTTGAAGTTTGGATGGTCTCGATTCTTCTAACTTCCAGTTAACTTCAAGCGTTATTTGCCAAATCTTTAAGGACCGTTCTAAACTTACCAAATACGCTTGATACCATTTTGCCACAGTTTTGTTTCCGTTGTCTGGCAAAATACATTGTCTTTTTGTTTTTTCATCTTTTCGTTTTCTTCTATTTTCACACTATGGTACACCACAACGGGGAATTCCACCCGAAATCAAGTTCTTTTTTTCTTGTTAATTGGTTATTTACATCGACCAAGTTTTTTGCGACACGGTGACTGACGGGTTTTCACAGAAGACAAAGTGACAGCAAGCTTCTTCAGGTCTCCATGATTCTTCTCAGTTGTGTAGCCGATCTCAACAAAGAGTTGAAATCAACCCATATTGAATGAAAGTAGATATTTGACACAGATCTAAATTGAAAATCAATAATTACAAAATAACCAAATACATATTAAAGAGAATGTGCTACTACAAATAATACTACTTCTTACAACATCCTCATTATGATCATCAGTATCATCATGATCATCAATAATAATGATAATAATGGACTTGATGAATATGCAAATAAGAAAAAAGTGCGATTGATAACATTATATTGTTGGCAATCCTAAGATTATATTGCCCGTGGAAGAGTAATACTTTTTTATTCTTTCGAGAGTTTTTCACACCAGCATTAGCCGATAGTTTTAACTGGAGTCCAAGTTACAGCAGGTCTTTTTAACTGTCCAGGACTCTTCATAGTATTCTAGCCGATCTCAACAATGCTGTAGTCCAGGTACTTTTGTTTCTTCATCTGATATTCAATTTCTCCAGTCCCCTTTCAAAGCCTTTGGGGTCTGTTCCCAGCGCGCAAACTACAATTCATCTCACAGAAACCCTCACGTTCTACGGCCTTTTATATTTTCTAGCAAGAATCAAGCATTTGATAATCATTTCGCCTTCTTTCATTATCAAACTGTGATCGAGCGGAACGGTATAATCCCCTTGATGACAAGTTCATTTTTTCTTATTGACTAATTCGAGATTATTATTATTTAGTTTTTACACCAGAGGTGACTGTTAAATTTTCACAGAAGTCTAATTGGCAGCAAGTCCTCTCAGGTCTGCATAACTCTTATTAGTATTCTGGCCGACCTAAACAGTGCTGCAGATCTCGATTCGATCTTTAATTTCTAACTCTTCCAGCCCCCTTGTCAAGCCTTTAGAGACCGTTCCAAACGTGCCAATTACAACTGGTATCACTGTTACCCTCATGCTCCACTCTTATTATTTTACTAAACGAAGAGTTTTTCACGCCGTAGTAAACTGATGATTTTCCAGAGGAGTCAGAGTGACAGCAAGTCTCCGCAAGTCTCCTGGGCTCATCTCAGTACATTTACCGGTATTAAAAATGATGTAGTTTTTGTAATTATTATTATTATTATTGTCATTATTATTATTATTAGACATATCATTATTGTTGGTATTAGACGTATCGTTGCTATTATTATTATCTTTACCCAATCCCTCCGCTCAGGCAGGATATAACACAAGGTCAATTTTTAAGTGGAGTTTAAGAGGTTTGAGTTCAGAGTTTTCCTTCTCCTAGACTAGTTGCCTCACCAAGGCTGAAGAACCTAGTCTGCCCTACTATTTACTCATAGCTGGAGAAAGAATAATTGGATTCATACATTTCCAAGGGTATTAGTTACTATTATTATTATCTTACTCTTTGAGAGTTTTTTTTTTTCCACCAGTGTTAACTGATGATGTCCTGCAGGAGTTTGAGTGACAGCAAGTCTCCTTAAGTCACCCGGACTCTTCTAAGTATTCTAGCCGATCTCAACAATGCTGTAGTATCGATGGTCTCAATTCGGGATCTTATTTACAAGTCCTCCAGTCCCCTGAGAAACATTTTGGTGAATGTACCGAGCGCATCAATTACAATTTGTATCACCGTTACCTAAATGTTTCTTAGGGGTTTTTTTTTCAACTCTCTGAAAAAGTCCAGGTATTAATCTCTCTTTTCGCCTTCCTTCAGTTCTACCCTCTGGTCAGCTGGAACCACAAAGTCCACAATTCAGCAGATTCTCTGTTGTTGTTGTTTTTTTTTGGGGGGTTACCATCTCAAGACCTGCCCGAGATCAAGTGGTCCGTTTGTATGTCAAAATTTCAGAGATTTTTGTGCCTCTTATTTTCTATGATATATTATAAGTTGTGTTCTTTAGATCAAATTTAAACTTTTTGCTCAATTAACAGTCGATCATCTTGTCCACCAAGTCGTGTTGGATCTTTCAGCGTTAATTTACTGCATTAGCTTATTATGTGACTGATCGTTTCGTCTCTTTCATCTCATAGTCTCTATCTGATATTTTGTAGCACCGTGTCTATTCTTGCTTTGACATTGTTAGTTCTTATGGCGTTTTTTGTGCTGCTATCGGAAGAGATTCAGTTTCCGTCATAAGGTTTCCCTTTCTCAGTCATTTCCAAGTCTTCTGGTGTGAGATTTCTCTTGTTTGTCACTTGAAATTCCCATGCAGTTGTTTTTCTTCCCGTTCTTGACTTCAGGTTATTTTTGTTCTGTTAACGCTTGTGTTGTCTGTATTGTTTCTTGTGGCTATAATCAAACTTCCTCCACCCTTTTTTAAGTAGTATTTTATTCATTATTGTAATTATTTCTCCTTGTGAGTTTTAGAAATGAGCTTAGGTTAATTGTCTTTCACAGCAGTCTTAATGATGGAAAGTTTCTTTATGTCTCTACAACTCTTTTCAGATCTACTACTGGTGTATTTTAAATGGTCTTGGCATGGCTTCCCATTTAAAGCTCTTCCCGTCCTTTTAACAAGCCTTTGAGGAACGTCATCATCATCATCATCATCATGTCGTGCCGCCAGTACGGATATCCCTGACCCTTTCTTGCTACTTCTCCCTATCATTCATCGCCTCCGGCAGGTCTTCAGGGTTATATCCCGTACCCTCATATAGCTGCTGTATGTATGTTCGAGCTGGTCGTCCTGCTTTTGCTTGGCCATATGCGGGGGTCCATAGGAGTACATCACTGATGGTTTCGTCCTTGCTTCTTCAGCAGTGTCATGCGTGTCTGCTTCGTCTAACTTGGATAGTTTTCGTGATGGGAAGCAAGTGGCCGTATAGTAGGTGTCTTGTGGAGTGTTGCCGCCAGGACTTGTTCAATATTGCTCTCAACGTTCTTGTGTAATTGCCGTCTAGTTTCTTCTTCAGCCGTTTAGTTAGCGTCCAAGTAGTGCATCCATATAGCAGTATCGATACAACCACTGCCTGGAAGAAACTGCGTCTCATTTTATCGGTCAGGTCTGATCTCCATATGATCGAGAGCCTATCGATAGCTGTCCATGCTTTCGTTAGTCGTGTGTCGATGTCTTTTTCGGTTGATGAGACGCTACTTCCTAGGTAGGTTAATTTGTCTAATCATAATTAGTATAATTGTCACTGTGATCTTCCATAACAATTTTAGTTCTCTGGTGTGGAAATTTGTTAAGGAACTGGTGATCCTGTTTCACTGAATATCAGCAGCCCCTTGAGGGTCACGTGGTGTCCACAAAAAAGAGCTCCAACTGAAGATTCTGTCTCTTTTTTTCCACCCCGCCGCTGTTAGCAGCTGGTCCATTCGTAGCAGCCCTTGACGGCAAACGTATTTGGTACCTTCAACACCAGCCGGGAGCCAAGAGCGACGAACGCACGCGCTGAGTTAAAAGGAACCAGGATCACAGCTAAGTTCCAGTAGGTATTTTATCTGCTAAACTTCACCTTACACCTTAAAACCTAACCCTACATAACCTAACTTTACAACCTCACAACCTAAACACACAACCTCGCCTAAACCTCACATAACCTCACAAAACCTTACCAAACTTTACTCTTATACGCCTACCACCCATCAGAACACTGAACTCTTTTTGAACTCTTATATATTTGTTGTTTCTTCCATTTTGGTGTAAAACCCTGTTTATTGTTTGTTGTATATAAATTCTGTTACACAAAAAGTCGTTCGTCTTCTTTCTCCAAAAGCTGTCACCCATCTCCCTAATGCGGTTGAAGTACGGTTTATTATTTTACAAAACGTTGGAAAAAACCGGACTTTTCGAGGCTTATAAAATTCCCCATAATGGCAAGGTCCAAGTTCTTTGATTTTCACTCGGTGATTCGTCGAGACAGGAAAGTCTACTGTTCGGCTGGTTCCCTTTATTTTAATCATCACAAAGCTTGGTCATCTGGCAGGGATTAGGGGATTCGTTTGTATTTAAAAATCCCAGAGAACCTATGTCCTATTCTCCAGGAGGGATTTTGGTTTTTGCATATACCATTTGATAGTATTGTCAGATTTCTATTTCTTGCACAATTCCGACTGGATCACCTTCTCGACTTAGTCATTTCTAGTTTTGTATTGCTTTTTGTACGTGTTGGCTGCATTCGCCTATAATGTGATTAATCCTTTTGTCTTTATCACCCCATAAACTACAATTAATATTCTGTTGCGTCTTATTTATTTTAGTTTTAACGTAACTGGTAATTTATGGCGTTGTTTTATGGTCATAGTAGAAGTGATTCAGTTTCTCTCAAAAGTTTCTCTTTCTTAGCCATGTCCAAGACTTCTCGTTTAAGATTCCGTCAGTTTGTTGCTTGAAATATCCATACAGCTGTTTTCTTTGTATTTCTCTTTACTAGTTTTTTTTTTTGTTTTTCTATTGATCTTTACATATTCTTTGCAGTTTCTGGTCGCTGTAATTAGTCTTTTTTTGCTCTTTTAATGTACTTTTGGAATCCTCATATTTGTGCATCGTTAATACTGACGAGTCATCGTCCTCCTTCTTACCTTGACTCATATAGTCTGTCGATGTCATCTCTTAGATGTATCGTCATTAGCTTTCTTGACCTCTGCTCTATTCGTTGAAATTTCCCCTTGTCTATTTTAAGAGTGGTCTGGGGTATCTTACAAAGTGGGATCACCTAGGTGCTCGTCTCTTTGATGAGATTACTGCTGATGAGTCTGGTTTCGAAAAGTTTTCTCGTTCATCTGAGAAAGACTTTTCATTTTTTTTTTCTTTCATCTTGTTCAATGTTGTTCGTTTCCAATATTCTCAAGTGCTGGTAAGTTTTCTAATCTCCGAGGGTTCTGTTTTTTTTTTTCTTCTTTTGCTATTTGTCTTTTCCGTTTCTTATTAGCATGGCACATTTCTCTATGCCAAATTTTATCCCTGTATCCATACTGAATATTTTTATTGTTTATAGTAGAGCCTCCAATTATTTTACAAAAACCTTGATGTCGTCTATGCACATAAGGGAGTTAATCCTATCTTGCGTTTAAGAAAAAATTAGCTACATTTTCATTTTCTAAATATGCTGTTAAGTGGGATCAACGCTATTAAAATGCTAATGGTGAAAGTCCATCTCACTGGAAAATATCTCTCTGTATTTTCAAATCAGCTAAATTTTTTCCTCCCACGATGAATAATACCTGATCATACCTGTTTGATACAAAGTTCCTCTAAAACAATAGAATCTGATAACTTTATTAATGTATTTACAATCCTCTTCGCACGGGCAGTATATGATACAAGGTTAGTTGTTTTGCGGTGTTTAGTGGGTTCGAAATTGGATTTTTCCTACTCTTTGACTGGTTGCTTTAGCATGGCTAAAGAACCCAGTCTGCCCTACTATTTACCTATAGTTGCAGGGAGAATATTTGGATTCATACTTTCCCCGAGAGTATTAAGACTATGTATAATCAGCCTTGTGCAGGACTTGAACTCGTGTCACCGTGTCCATTCCCTACAACGATAAGCATTATACTACAACTGCTCTATCTTTATTTAAAGAAATTAAGTTTTAAAAAATATTTTTACCGGTTCATTTGCTTATTGTGTAGAGTGTTCGCCGGTAGACCTGTGTTCCATCCCAGGTCGTGTCATACGAAAGACTTTAAAAATGGTACTTGATACCTTCTTGCTTAACACTTACCAATATAAGGTGAAGATCAAGGGTAAAGTGGAGCAATCCAGGTGAAAGAGTAGCACACTCCCCTACATCTCGGAGCCTTTTGCTCGCCCTCGACTACGGTCACTAATTTTACTTTACTTTTAATTTTTGGGCATACATATTTATGAACGGTTTTGTACACAACTCTGCATGATGGGAGGTCAACTTTTTTTTGTTGGGGGGATGTGTAGGGAAAATTTTGTAATCTTTAAAAATGTCACTTCAAACATTGATTTTCTTTTCTACATCAAAAAGAACAATGTTGCTTATACTATGAAAACCCGTTGATATTTCTCGGAGGGATCAACTCATTACTTTGTTGAAATATGACAAAAGGGGTTTTCAAAGGCAAGACACTTTGTCCTCGGGGTAGATTTATTTCCAAGGGTAGAGATGTCAATGGGTAGAAGAAACGGGTTTTAAATCAGCTGAAAGTATCATAAATATTCTTATGTCGGTCTAAAAATTGGAAAAAAATTCGTTCTTGTTTGTGATAAGAGTAAATTCAGATTTTTCAGTTTCAAAAAAAAAAAAGTAATGATATTGTAAATTATTTGGTGCAATTTTTTTGCATTTTGTTCTCTATTGAAGTTGACAATCGCTCCGTGGTTACCCCAGAGAGATGTTCCTAAAAATTGGATTTATCTTCTTCAGTTAAGAAAAACTGTCGTTGCTTGATATTAAGAAGCAGGGAAGGAAAAAAAAGTTGATAGAATCTTATTTTTATTGATAAAAATATATAGCGACATCTCAGGAATTTTATTCAGGTTTTTTTTACATTATGTACAAACGAACACACACACACACACACACACACACACATATATATATATATACACATATATATATATATATGTTATAGTTTTGGCATTAAATACAGTGTATATATATATATATATATATATATATATATATATATATATATATATATATATATATACTGAATTCAGCGCCAAACCATAATATAAAGGTTTGTGATACAATGCATTAACAATTACACTTTTAACAACTCTATACCCTCACAACACAAATATATATATATATATATATATATATATATATATATATATATATATATATATATGGGGTGGGAGGTGAGTGCAAGTGAGTGCAGGATACCATCATTATATAACTACACTTTTTGCAATGTTAATGAAATGTTAATATTCTTCTAATCTAATGATAAAGGATCTTCATATTTGTAGCGGAACATATATATATATATATATATATATATATATATATATATATATATATATATATATATATAGGTATATAGGTATATTTTTACTAACCCAATGAAAGCTAGCCGGTTTGGTGAGTCTCTCTGGAGGGGTAAGATTCTACCCCAACGAGTGGTCAGGATATAACACAAAACTGTATCTGATGGTGTGGGTCCAGTTTTGGAGCTCTGAGTAACGTTTGTATCCATTTTTTGCTATTAATCCCAATTTCACTATGGTTGGAAGACAACCATGCCTGTTAGAGGCTTATCTATTGGTCCAATAGGAATATGTTATCATCTTCTATATTTGAAACCATTTAACTGTGTAAACAAATTTCGAACGTTAAACCAAATAATTAGTATTGCATAACAATGCTTGGTTTCATTTAACTGTCTTCTAATAACTATGTAATTGTCTGATAACAAGTTAAAATCATTTAACTGTGGGCAACAAAGGATCTCTCACTTGTTAAAAATTTTCCCTACAAAATGTTCGCTTACAAAAATCGTAGATCTAGTATACTTGAATGAACATGGTATTACAAAGGTTGATATACTATGAAACGCAACTAACCAAACAACCAAGCAATTCAATACAAAAAAATAGGATTATATTATTCCTGGTGGAGATTACGAAATTAAACTAGATATTATTAGGTATTGTTTTTACCCACATCTACAACGTTGTAATCAAAAGTAAACCTGAAAACACCAATTACTTTCCTTTTATTCATTTTTATTTTTATTTATTTTATTTATTTGAAAAAAAAAATACTCTACGGATTTTATTTACATTGAGCTCTTCACCAGGATTATTTAATGTAATATTCTATTTTTGAATATTCTATTTGTCCTGATTGTAATTATACCTATTCCAGATTTACTGGTTTGAATAATATCTGATATATATATATATATATATATATATATATATATATATATAGAGAGAGAGAGAGAGAGAGAGAACGAGAGATTGATTTGATAGTTACCTTCCCGAATATCTTTCTAATGTTTTATATATATATATATATATGTGTGTGTGTGTGTGTGTGTGTTTGTGTGTGTGTGTGTGTCAGTGTACGTTAGTGTGTGTGTGTGTTTGTGGGTCAGTGTACGTTAGTGCGTGTGTATGTGTGTGTGTGTTTGTTTGTGTGTGTGTGTGTATGTTAGTGTGTGTGTGTGTGTGTGTGATAGAGCACGCGAGTATCAGACATTTTTTGCCAGAAGCCGTATTTACCAAGAGAGACACGAACAATGAATGAAACATTCACTTTATCCACAATCCTCATTTTCACATTCAACACACTCATTGATTTTTCTTTAGTTCGAAGTACTTTCTATTTTGATATGATGTAAAGCTTCCGTGTCATTTTTCTTTTAATGTACACCAGGCTGTCAAATCGTACCATTAAGATGAATTCCCAATTTTGACCCGCAACCCCCGTCAAAAATATAAACGAAAACAGTGCGCTATAATAACCCATAAGTTTGTAGAGTGCAGCACTTACAAAATCAGTTGCTTTGCTGAAAAAACTGATGATCAAAAAAGCTCGTATCTTCTCGTACTCTATGTGAGTCGCTCAACTGTGCTTATATTTTCATCTGAATTTGAATTGTTGAAACAGCCATAGGTTGAACTCTTCCCTGTCTTACATCGCAGAAACCCA